>JAJQZP010000467.1:0-52594 GCA_025403435.1 Artocarpus heterophyllus
TTTTCTATATTAATATTTTACTGTGAGTAATATGCATGCATGTCTAAACTAAATGACATGTATAAAAACTAAAGTACAAATAGTACATTAAATTTTTAAAAAGTTAATAAATTTAAATTATTTGTCGGAGTAATCAAACTTTAGATATAAAAGTATTGGAAAATAAAGCTACAGGAAAGACAATAATAAGAAAGAAGATGAGATAGAAGAGAGAAGAAAATAATGATGATAGTAAGAGTTTGAGTAAATTGGGAAGAATCAAATGCAAATAAAAGAAAAGGAAACGGAGATAAAAAAAAAAAAGCCCCCTTTATTTTGTTTTTAGAATTCTTAAAAATATTTTCATATGTTTTTGAGACAAAAATTTTAAAAACACTCTCAACACAAATCTCAAAAATATTTATTTTTTAAAACAAAAATATTTTTACCTATTTTAAAAATAATACCAGACGGCTTAAAAAAGTACGAAACAAATAAGAAGAAAAGTCAAGTGGGACCTTAATAGCAATCAAAGCCCAAAAACTTGTCTTTTTTAAAAAAGACCAAAATTAAATAAACATGTTTACCATGAGTGGGGACACATTCTTAAAACTCGCGTAAACATATTAGCATTCCTTCCTACCAAAACAAAAAACAATAGGCATTGGGCAAACAATACAGTGTCTTCACTTTGCTTCAATAGGGGCACGTGCCTCCAATGATCTTGATGTAGCTCTGTGTATGCTTTTCACTATAATTAATTAAAACTAATTAATTCTAACTAACATTCTAAAACATGCTATAATTATCACAATTGTACAGAAGCGACCAATTTGAGAGTTGTTAACTGAGAACTTCTATAATTCTATTACTTACAATACAGCGTCTTAGTCTAAAATATATTATCTATTAGATTAACTCTACTATTTAATAAATAATAAGATTTTAATCCAGTAAAATATAAAAAGAATTTTATAGTTAATTTTAGTCAAAACTCTAATAAAAATAGAACTAACTTAGAATAATAAGAATAAATTAATCATTTCAATATCCTTTAATAAATTTTATTGAATGAACAATTTTATCATCACTTCTTTGTCAAGGATTAGTTGTTCTATTTTTTAAAATATATATATTTTTTTCAAAATTGTTCCACGTAAAACTAAAAAAGATAATATTCCCTAAAAAAAATACTACATCACAACAATGATTTCATTAGTCATATTAACTTAAACTAGCGTTAGAATCACATGCCTAAGGCACGTCTTCGACATCCAGAGGTCGCATACCGAGCATAAAACCCTGTTCAATAAGTGGAACGCTTTAGCTGTCCGTTTTTAGGTTGGACAGGAAGGATTAGAGAAGGATAATCACTCATTCTTGTGCAAACATGAATTTATTTAAAATAGTTATGGACATATTTGTGAATCAAAACAAAATAAAGTTATATTTATTGGCTAGGAGATCAAAACTCAAATAGGTTACATGGACATATTAGTGTCCTCTATTAAAAAAAAAAAAAAAACAAAAGTATGCAAATTAATGCATCAGGTGTAGGAGAATAAGAAGCCATATGTGGACGAGCTTAATCCATTAAATTTAAATTTAGTAAAGAAAAAGTAAGTTTGAACTATTGGATTTGTTTAATGTTTAGTGGAAGGTTGAAGTACAAAATTTTTCTCTCTTTTTATAATAATACAATGTCATGAATTAAAGAAATTAATTCATATATAAACATGACAATTGAGGAAAAAAAGTTTATTGCACAAATTAGAGAAAAGGAAAGAAAGAAAGGAAGAGAGAAAGAAAACGTATCAGCATTCAATGATTGGTAAAATAATAATTACTCAGATGGGATCTAAAAATACCCACCGGTGAATATCAGTTTTTTATTGTGAGATCTGTGAAAAAATAATTTTGACTTGATTTAATAGTTTTAAAATGTACACTATTAATAGGGATTCCATTGAAGAAGTCCCCTAAATAAATAGTAAAAAATAGAATATGACTCATAATCGGAGGGCAGGAAGCAAACTAATGTGGAATGGACATGCATGATTTAGAGTGAGAATGATAAATTGTTTCATTAGGTCAAAGGATTCAAAATTGGAGTCATTGTAAATCACATTCATGCATTCTAGTGATGTACCCTTTGAGAAATTTTCGTAATTTTATTTTAAAAAGCAATTTGTACACAAGCTATACTAATGTTTGCCCTAATAATATATTTGGACAAAATAATAAACGTCGGTGAATAATCATTTTAAAAATTAAACATTAAATGTAAAGTAAAGTAAATCAGGGTTAGTACCACTATTAGGATTGTAATTCTTAATCTAGAGGCGTGTATGTAATTACCAATTCCATTACTCGATCATAATAATTGTGGGTACGCCAAACCTACTTTTATTTTTTAAGGTAAACTATTGAAACTGCATTCAACCAAACTAATAGACAGTGTCAGCAATCCTCACTTTGAATCATAAACTTTCAATTGACACACAAATAATTCTCGAGCTTTTCAATGTTATGTTAATGATACCTTTATAACAAAAAGTTAAAAATTGACAAAATTTTATCAGATAAAATATGTATGATCTAGTTTAAATAGCTATCTTAATCAATCTACTAAAAATGATTTTATTATATTACCTGTCAATAAATCACGAGTTCTCACGTGATGAAATCTGCTAGACTTTTAACGTTTGTGCTATAAAGGCATCATAATTAGCGTAACATTTAGAAATCTTAGAAACCATTAGCATCTCAATTGAAAGTTCAAGAAGTCAACATAAATAATTACTATTTTTCAAGGTTAAAATGAAATTAACCCTTGGTTGAAATTCTCTAACCAAATTAATGTATCTTCACCGTTACGATTATAATGCCCTTTTTGGATAAATTGCTTGGCTACAATGTCTTCGATTAAATGTTGTGCATAATTGTGTGTGATTAATGCCACAAGAAAATCGTTATCGGTCTTCATCCCCCCAAGTGTCCTCTAAACGCCACCGCACCCATTTTATCTCCCCTTCTATCAACTCTCTCCACTCTTTATCTCAATGTAAAGATTCAATTATTGCACTTTCGTTATTGGGTTTTTGTTTTTAGTGACAACACTGAAAAAACTAATGTGTCATTTGTTCAATTACTTCAAACCATAATTCAAATTTGTTTCTTTGTACAGTATTTTTTTTCCTTAAAAAATATTGATTTCTGTTTAAACTTATAAACTAAAAGAACGATAAATTGTTTGACCAAATCTGTTTGAAAACCACTAGTCGTACACTGGTAGATCCATGCTAGAAAATTCCAAAGAGAATTGTTTTTTTTTTTTTTTTGGTCTCCAAAGAGAATTGTTTTGCACTTCCTTAATTTCTTGCAAAAAGTTAATAAAAAAAATTTTGAATCAATTTTGTGGTATTTTACGACTCTTAGATCATATATATATATATACAACATCTTCATCATCACCATCACATAAGTAAAATTTAATAAAATAATTCAAGCTAATATGAACAAAAAGTAATAACACAAAAACTATGAAGGAAAAATCACAAACAAAAAAATCCAAAACAAAAGGTCCTTAATAACAAAATTCTTACTGATAAAACCTTATCAACATTAGCAGAGCAACGATAGCTGTGAGGAGGGGAAAGAAGAAAGGGGCAATGAGGGAGGGGAGAAAGAAAGAGATGAGCGGTGGAGCAAGCTAAAAGATGTGGCCAACAAAATGTTCACGATGGAATTTTTTAACATATATATTCTTTTTGCGCATTATTTCGCAACAAACATATCATCGCTAAAACCTGTTTTCATGTCACTTTACACATTTCTAGTTGATCATGCTTTAGTTTTTATCATCATCATCATTATTTTTGTGACAAAGAGACATTCAAAGACGACGTCATGCACTGTTGCTAGCATTAACGGAGTTAATGCCATATTTATCTTTTCTTTTCTTACTAAAGTCCGAACAAAGCCTTTTGTCATTCAAAGACAACAGATCTAGACTCGTTGCAAACCTTCAAATATCTTCCCTACCCTTTAATCTTTTTTCAATAGAAGAAAAGGAAAAAGTAAAATGTACGTTAAGAATAAGAACAAATTTTATTTATGAAAGGGTAGTATTCAAACTTCACAGACAATAGCAATAGTATTTATCTAACGACATTTCGTTTTTTGTCAACCGCAAAATTTTCATTCTGTGCAAATTAATAATAAAGACGAAATATCATGTTTTATTCAATTAAACAGAAATCTAAGACAGAAATGGCAAGCCGTTTCACTTATAGAACTCCATAACCCGTTAGTTGCAAGCAAAACACACAAATCTGATGCCACTAAATCCTGCACCAATTGCCAAGACTAAGAAATCTTGTTGGCTCCGCTCTTTTCCCCCTGAGAATTAAGTCATCATGCCCACATTAAATGCAAACGTGCTTTTCCCAAGAAAACTAGTCTCTGGCGTGACTGGAAGAATCATCTCAATCACTATGACCTTTCCATTTTCTGGAATAGCTTTGTAACAGTTCTTCAATATCTTTAAGCAGTGTTCATCACTCCAGTCATGAAGTATGCACTACAAAATCATCATCAATTTTAATACACCATTATTCATTAACCACAAATATACATTAGTTGCTGCAATCTAGTTTCAGAAACTCACTTTCATAACAATGGCTTCCCCACGTGGAACTGTTTGCTATGGATTATCCAAACCTATAGGAATATGGTTCATTAATTGTTGGTATTGTGATAGAAAAGAGTTTATAGTTCAAAATTAAAACAAGATTATACCTGGATAAGAAGGGGCATTTTCTACAACATGAGGCAAGTCAAAATTAATACCCTTAATAGGCCTGTACTTGGAAATGATTTGATTAAGGGTCACTCCAACACCACCACCATCTGTCAATTGTTTAAGGTGCTGAAAACCGTGTAATGCTTGAGGATTTTTTTCTTAATAATCGCTGTATGGTTTCGCATTGCTTTATTGAAAAGCTTATTAAACCTGAGGTCCAAGGATGGATACTTAAAGATACTCATTACATGGGCTCTGTTGAATGCCATTCCTCCATCAAGAATTGAATCTTTCAGCTGAGGCCTGTAATTCATGGTGCGTCACTCTAGTTTCGGATGAAAATTTATAAAGTAATACGTATATAAACGTGCTATATTGTGTTTGACACAGTTGATATTAAATTATTTCTGAAAGATGAGATGATCAACAAGAAAAATTGACCAATGTTTTGGCTTGAGTTGATAGATACTTTATTTTTTCCAAAAATTATACTATATTTTTGGTGCATTAATATTTAACGTAAACTGCAAGAATCCTTCTTTTCTAACTTAAGTAACTTGTAGTTTGATTCACAGAATGAAACATTCCCAAAAAAAAAAAAAAAAAAAAAAAACATACCAACTATCCAACATGACCTTGTCCTGTGCGAAAGTTAAGACTGGTCCCAGTGAAACACAATCTTCATTGGTCACAAAGTACTTCGACACCGGACTAAGGCTGTAGAGCCTCCGAAAATTGGAACCGTTATCATCCGCAGCCACAAAGCGACTGCGCATAGAGTGGCTGGCTAGAAGCCTAAGGATGTGGTCCAACATAGTGGACGCATCAGGGTTGTTGGTGGACATCTTGGCGACGATCTCCTTCGGTGAGAGCTTAGCTCCTTTGCCAGCTTTTACGATGATCTTGAGAACTCTAAGCTCAATTGCAGTCTGTAGGCACATGGACATCACAGAGGACATCGTTAGTGTTGGAGAATTAGGCACCTCCTAATTCTAAGAACACCAAGAACGAATGATTACAAAAAAAAGAAATAGTAGAAGAAGAAGAAGGAACACCAAAATTTTGTATAGGTTCGTCCAAAATTGAGACTACGCCATGTTTCTATCTCTATAGATTCCACTATGATGACAGTGATGATTATAGATTACAATGGAAATTTTTATCGTACACTCTCAATTTGTGTTTCCAAATCTCTCTTCTACCTCTCCAGACAGAGCTCTCCATTTCTGCCTCTCACAACCCTAGCTGACTTATCTCTATTTAAATACCCTTAATGAGGAGTCAAAAAAAGCAACTATTGAGAAACCCTAGCAGTCACACGTTTCCCTTTTCTATTGTAGCGTTGAAATATTGATTCCTGCCTTAAAAAGGACACACACATCAGAACCTTGGTGCCGTGGCACCTGAATCCGGTGCTAGCGCTGCGGCACTTGAAACCAGCGCTGCAGTGCTGGTTTGATTCTGCCGCCGGCGCTATGGCTCCCAAACTTGGCGCTATGGCGCCCAGACGCTTCCTTTCCTCTCCTTTTTTCCTTTTCTGCTGGGTTATTGATTTGGCTCTATCTGCAATAATCTCCCACTTTGAGACTAATCAATTATCGTGTCTCCAACTGTAGCGGCAACAACTTTGCATGCCTCAAGGAGAAGTTCAACTGAAGTTGCACACAACTTCAGTTTCTCGATCTGGACAGTTTTGGTAAGCATATCTGCTGGATTTTGACTCCCAAGAATCTTCTCAAGCTTTAACACCTCTAAAGCTAACATGATGAAATGATAACGCAATTGTATATGCTTTATCCTAGCATGAAATACAAGATTTTTTGCAATTGAATGGTGCTTTGACTGTTGCTATATAGCACAGTCCTCTGCTAGTAACCTAGTTCTTCCAGAAAGGATTGCTACCAAATCATCTCCTTACTAGCTTTAGTCATTGTACATACTCTGCTTCAGTTGTAGAGAGTGCAACTATCTTTTGCAATTTCGAGACCCAACTAACTGTTGTGCCACTCAAGGTATTAACATAACCGGTAGTACTCTTTTTGTCATCAATGTCTCTAGCTATATCAGCATTTACATAACCTTATAATCCCAAGTCTGACTTCTTGAAATACAGAGCTACACTCGCAATACCTCTTAGATATCTAAAAATCTATTTCACTACCTCCCAATGTTGCTTGCTTGGATTGTTCATATACTTACTCACAACTCCCATTGCATGTGCAATGTCTGGTCTGGTACAAACCACGGCATACATAAGACTGCCTATTACAGAAGCGTAAGGCAGCTTAGCCATGTGATCTCACTCCTACTTCATGATTGGTGATTGATCCTTTGACAACTTGAAGTGACTAGCTAAAGGAGTACTCACAAGCTTCGCATTACTCATGTTGAATCTTTTAAGCACCTTTTCAACATATTCTTCCTGTGACAGTTTCAAACCACTACTATTCCTTTCTATTTTCATTCCAAGGATTTGTTTTGCAGCACCTAAATGCTTCATTACAAACTTCTTAGACAACTCCTTCTTCAGTTTGTCAATCTCCTGTTTGCATCCTCCTACTATCAGCATGTCATCAACATATAGCAACAATATAATATAGGAGTCACCAAAGTTCTTCACATAACAACAGTGGTCTGCCTGGCACCTCAAAAAACCACTGTTACATATAAAACTATCAAATTTCTTGTACCACTGCCTAAGAGCTTATTTAAGACCATATGTAACGCCCCTATATGGGGGTTAACAATTTTTAATAAAATAAAATGAAAATTAAAAATTAAAGTAAAACCTTAAAATAAAGTTGCCCGAGACTTAAATGAAAACTCTCAAATCAAAAATAAAATATAAACGATGATTAAACCACAGTATAATGTAGCACCTTGAATTTAATAATATAAAACTATCATCATCATTTCAACCCTCAACGCATTTTAATACAGTCACAGAAAGTAACAATTAATGCTTACATTATCATAAAGAACATTCTTAACAATTGAAGCAGTCCCAATGTAATATAGCTACATCGCTTCCTCAACTATTTTTCTCGTAGCCACCTCACACTTAGTGAGTCCTGAAAAGATAGAAATATAAGGGAATGAGCAACAATATGCTCAGTAGAGACAACCATTACTCACCTTTAGGTTTTAATCATTACCACATTAAAACCTGCATGGTTAGTTAATAGTTATCATTATCCAGATTATGAGATTTTTTATAATCATATTCCGTGGATACCATAGTTAATCATTACCGAGTTTCATACATATACATATATACAAATATTATAGTTCATCATTATTCTTAGGTACCCACGTTCAATAGAGTATCACTCAACTCATCGAAACCCAAATGGGCGCGCTTGATCACCCTCTAAACATTCTAAGGGTGTTCCGGTGAGGGGACATCAAGCCCCGAATCCTCACCAAGTCAATTCTTGTACAGTGTATTCTGGGACTTTCGACCCAAGAAAGCGTCATCACCTTCCCCCTATTTTGCCTTTTAGGGTATTCATGCCCAAGGACGTAACCGTCGCCCTCTTCACGTCTCACCATTTCTCTATATTTAATCATTATTAATAGAGTCAGATTTCTTAACCATGCTTCTCAATTTATAACATGTGTCAATTCATTATGTTCATCGCCGTACAATACAAGACGAGTCCATGTCATAGTTTCATATGTGATACTCATATAATATCAGTTCAACATAGATATATATATATCTTGCGGTAAAACAATCAATTTTAATTCTATAAAAACCTTACAAAAGATGAGTAATAGAATCCCAACCTTTCAAGCTTATCAACAATCTTTTAATCCTGGAATCAATTAACGTTAGCTCCATACTCCCTTGATCCTAAGGCGTGCATAAGGACAATTAAAACTAAAGCACAACATACGACTACATTCATAAATAAATCATGTGTAAATCTATCTTACTAGTATGCCATTAAAGCTTTTATGTAAATCTCTTTTGAATACCACAGTAAACAATTTTTGTCTTAACACAATATAAAATGTGAACAAGTAATCTATATGTTTTAGTCCCTAATAAGATTTATCAATCACTTAGGATAATATTGGAAAGGTTGCAAGACATTAAAGAATTAGGTGGTGAGCAAAGATGGGTTCTTGGTTCAGGTTAGCAGCTGGTATACCATAACAAACTAGCAGATTTACTAGTTTCCAATCCAAAAATTGAATAATTCATAGAAAATAAAATACAACTCCGATTTAGGTTTATGATAGCTCATTAGAAAGCTTAGGATGTCTTCTTTTTAAATATGCAAACCAATTTATAAAATTCTATTGTGGATTTTCTAACGCAAGTGCACGTATCGTTAACAAGTAATAAAGAGTAAGTAAAGTATCGTTTCCACGAGGATTGCGTTAATCTAGCTAAGTACCGAAATTTGTTAACCCTACAATTATTTGAACAATCAAATATAAAATAGAAAAATAACAAAACAAAAAAATATAAATGAAAATCTAAATAATAAAAGACTAGGGCATCCGATTTCACCTAAATTAATCATATTCAAATTATCTAATTTAATCAATTGATGTTTATTCCTATGCCGATAACGAATTTCTCTTAGGTAGTCATTAATCTTTCTCAAGCATTAATAATTTATCCTCATTAGCAAATTTCCTATATTTTTGTGGAAACTCTAAACTTACCAAGATTCATTAAGAACAAGAAATTCATAGTATTACACAAGTCTCATAGATATCTCTATCCTATGATGATCTCATGACATTCAATCATGGCCTAATTTAATCATCGCTTCTCAGCCTCAAATTATATCACATATCATGCAAAAGGTGCGCAAACTTTTACAAGCATTAAGATTAGATTAAATACTCAGCATAGATAATGAATAAACATCGAATTGAATTAAATTAAATAAAAGTGAACATTCATAATCCGGCTACATCGTAGCCCTAGAATAGAGAAAATTAGTTCCTAATGAAACTAAAAACAATCCTAAATAATATCTTAAACATGATGAGTGAAGGAAAAGAACTGTGTTTGGATGCGAAGATGATTTTCGTCTCTGGGTTGCACCATTCTTCTTCTCCAAAGCAATGAGTTCTTCCCTCTTGTCTGTAGTTTTTTTCCTCCTAGAATTCGTGTTTCAACCCTCTATAATGTTCTATTTATAGGCTAGGGTTTAAAAGAGCAATTTTGGAACGAAATTACACTAGAATTTGAATTAGGATCGCAATGGCGCCTAGGCTCGATTTTTTGGTGCCTAGGCTTCATTACGGCGCCTAGGCGCCATGATTGTAGCGCCTACGCGCTATACTTGCCCGTGGAAGCTTTTTTGAACTGGCGCCTAGGCGCCATGAATACGGCGCCTAGGCTTCGAAGTAGCGCCTAGGCGCCAGGATTGTAGCGCCTAGGCGCTATACTGGCCTCCCAAATGGCGCCTAGGCGCCCAAATTGTGATGCCTAGGCGCTATGCTCTCGGGTTTTTTGTGTGAAACTTCATCTGTAGCAGCGTCTAGGCGCCCAATAGTTGGCGTCTAGGCTCCATTTCATCCCAAGTCTACTTTTGCTCAATTTTTGGTCTGTTTTGCCCTGCACTTTGCCATTATGCATCGTTTTCCTTCAAAACCTATAAAAGAACATAAAACACTATTAAATTCTTATAAATCGCTCAAAACTAACAAAAATATTAAGTGAGAATCATCTAATTAATTAGCCTAAAACTAACTTATCAAATTCATTTTAATTTAATCACAGAATTTACAAACTGGCAGGTTTACTAGTTTCCAATCTGAAAATTGAATAATTCATAGAAAATAAAATACAACTCCGATTTAGGTTTATGATAGCTCGTTAGAAAGCTTAGGATGCCTACTTTTTAAATATGCAAACCAATTTATAAAATTTATTTTAATTTAATCACATAATTTCAAGAAATAGCCACTGCCCATAGAGGTGTTACAAAGTTTAACAATATAAATTTTTTGTCTAGGGCATATACACTTAATCTTTATAGATATGCTCCAAAATAGCGACAAACATATACTTAGGTTTAAGAACGTAAATTTGAATAATCCTTGAGTATATATAAAAAAAATTATAAATGAAAGACTCAATTTGTTCATAAGATTCTAACCTTGGATTATGGTTAGTTAGAGCTTGAAATGGCTTAAAAACAGGTTCCTTGACTTCGGTATGGCTGAGATTCTTACTCAAATGGAGGTTATGGTGGCTGATTTTTATGGCTGCCTTGAAGAAGTTCTCTAAGTATTTTGCTTCAGCAAAGAAATGAGAAGAAGAGTGTGGGAACCGTGGAAGAGAAAGGAAGAAAAGATGAAGTCTTTGAAGAGAAGTGATGGAAACAATTATAGAGGAGACATGTTGAAGCATGTCACGGAGGAAATAAAGAAAATGAGGGTCAAGAGTAGTTGGAAAAGATATCCTTATGTCTCATCTAAAGACTTTAACACACATAATGCCAATATGACATTTTTGAGATTTATTAGAAGTTCTAAGGCTTTTCTGTAAACATACTAAATAAATATAGGAGAATTTTAGAAAATTTAAAAATAGATAAAAATAAATATTGTAAAATAAATTTAAATGAATCATTTTTTTAATTGATACACTAAAAATTAATTTTATTACCTTAATACCCGTTAGGAGAATAACGGGTGTCACACCATACAAGCTCTTTTGAAGTTTGCACACCATGTTCTCCTCTATAATTGTTTCTATCACTTCTCTTCAAAGACTTCATCTTTTCTTCCTTTCTCTTCTACGGTTCCCACACTCTTCTTCTCATTTCTTTGCTGAAGCAAAATACTTAGAGAACTTCTTCAAGACAGCCATAAAAATCAGCCACCATCACCTCCATTTGAGCAAGAATTTCAATCATACCGAAGTAAAGGAACCTGTTTTGAAGCCATTTCAAGCTTCCAACTAACCATAATCCGAGGTTAGAATCTTATGAACAAATTTAGTCTTTCATTTATAAATTTTCTTTTATACTAAAGAATTATTCAATTTTTGTATTGGAAACTAGTAAATCTGCCAGTTTGTTATGGTATACCAGCTGCTAACCTGAACCAAGAACCCATCTTTGCTCACCACCTAATTCTTTAATGTCTTGCAACCTTTCCAATATTATCCTAAGTGATTGATGAATCTTATTAGGGACTAAAACATATAGATTACTTGTTCACATTTTATATTGTGTTAAGACAAAAATTGTTTACTGTGGTATTCAAAAGAGATTTATATAAAAGCTTTAATGGCATACTAGCAAGATAGGTTTACACATGATTTATTTATGAATGTAGTTGTATGTTGTGCTTTAGTTTTAATTGTCCTTATGCACGCCTTAGGATCAAGGGAGTATGGAGCTAACGTTAATTGATTCCAGGATTAAAAGATTGTTGATAAGCTTGAAAGGTAGGGATTCTATTACTCATCTTTTGTGAGGTTTTTATAGAATTAAAATTGATTGTTTTGCCGCAATATATATATATATCTATGTTGAACTGATATTATATGAGTATCACATATGAAACTATGACATGGACTCGTCTTGTATTGTACGGCGAGGAACATAATGAATTGACACATGTTATAAATTGAGAAGCATGGTTAGGAAAACTGACTCTATTAATAATGATTTAATATAGAGAAATGGTGAGACATGAAGAGGGCGGCGGTTACGTCCTTGGGCATGAATACCCAAAAAGGTAAAATAGGGGGAAGGTGATGACGCTTCCTTGGGTTGAAAGTCCCAGAACACACTGTACAGGAATTGATTTGGTCAGGACTCGGGGCTTGATGTCCCCTCACCGGAACACCCTTGGAATGTTTATAGGGTGATCAAGTGCGCCCATTTGGGTTTCGATGAGTTGAGTGATACTCAATTTAACATGGATACCTAGGAATAATGATGATTGGTAATATTTGTATAAATGTGTAATTATGACACTTGGTAATGATTAACTACGGTATCCATAAGATGTGATCATAATAAACCTCATAATCTGGAATATGATGTAACTTACTAACCATGCAGGTTTTAATGTGGTAATGATAAAAACCTAAAGGTGAGTAATGGCTTTCTCTACTGAGCATAGTGTCGCTCATTCCCTTATATTTTTATCTTTTCAGGACTCACTAAGTGTGAGGTGGCTACGAGAAATATAGTTGAGGAAGTGATGTAGCTATATTACATTGGGACTGCTTCAATTGTTGAGAATGTTCTTCATGATAATGTAAGCATCAATTGTTACTTTCTGTGACTGTATTACAATGTGTTGAGGGTTAAAATGATGATGACAATAGTTTATATTATTAAATTTAAGGTGCTACATTAAACTGTGGTTTATTTGTCGTTTATATTTTTATTTTTGAGTTGGGAGTTTTCATTTAAGTCCTGGGCAAATTTTATTTTTAAGGTTTTACTTTTATTATTTATTTTTATTTTATCTCATTAAAAACTGTTAACCCCCATATAGGGGCATTACAGTAATGAAAGCATAAATTAATCTTCTAATGTCTTAAAAACAATTTTATCATTGTAGATGTTAGATCTACAATTAAATATAAACTGGTATAAGTAATTTTTGTTATTTATTTTTAGAAGTCCGGGCCCTCAAATCGCCGTTATTAGGTCCTAAAAAACTTGACAAACAAGATTAGTTTCATAATTAATATAGAAACAGATCAAAAGCATAAAAATGAGAATAAATGTTGTAAAAGTAAAGATGCCACAAGCCAACATTATAGTGGTTCACTCTGCCAAAAGAGCTCCGTCTACTGTTGTTCTACACTACACGTTGAACTAAGTACAAGCTACAAGAATATGAATTGAGAAAACTAGAATGTATAAGGTTCTATAATAATTTCCACAGAGTTTTCGTATGCAACCCCATCCTCCTATCCTCTATTTATAGAGGCATTTTATGAGGTCGTGGGCTTCAATCTACTTGGAGAAGTGAATCCTGTAATGCTTGTAATAGTGGAACATGTGTTGGCTTCTGATAGGACGCCAATCTCAGACCATAAACTCCATGTTCCTTTTTGTGATTTAATGGATATCTTCTTACAACCATCAAACTCGAATCCATTTCGTTGATCCCAATGAACTAAAAGCTTCATAGTGAATATTATGTGAATCCATTTGAGCAAGCCGAGTAAAAACTCATAGAACCGAAACTATCGAACCAATCGGTCCTGATAGCCAAATGAACCACTGACTGAGTAATGTTATAGTGTCAGTTGAGATCGAGCCAAACACTCTTCTTGAGCTCGATTCACTCTAGTCACAACTTGAGCCTCCTATGTTAGGCTTTTGCCTAATGACTTTGGCCCAATCTGTAACGCCCCTTAATTCGGACGTCACAAATGTCGTTACATACTTACATTCAAACATTCTTAAACAATTAAACTTATAAATAATATCAACTTAATCGCTACTATAGATTTTTAAAGTACTTAAACTTACATTACCGGGATCCATTCATACGTTTTTTTTTTAACTTAACGTTGTTTCAAAGAACATTGTTTAATTTATTCCATAACATAATTTATTCATTTATACTTAAATTATTCATGTACTGATTTATTAATATTGGTTAATTAAATTGTAAATTCAAGACTTATTAAAATATCACATTAATTCTCTTTGAACATCACATCATTTGATATCCACTTATTTCTACAGTTCGGCAAGCCGGAGCTTCTTCCACCGGCAGGCCGGCAAAGACTTTGCAATACAGACCAAAATTCATTCATGTTCGGCAGGCCAGAAAATTAATCGGCGGGCCGAACTTCTGGTCTTCGGCAGGTCGGCCATAGCGTTCGGCAGACCATCCGAGACCAGATCTTCTTTGGAAAAAGCTTAGTTTAAAACAAACCAACTTTACGTAAAATATAGCAGAAATTCTTAATTTATTAAAAATGATAAAATAACTTATTAAAATCATAATATAAGTATTCAAAAAAAAAAAACTTAACATAAAATATGTTCAAAATATATAATTTTATTGAATCATAAATCTTTTCTTCTTGGCGTGCTTCCGGTTACAAATCATCGTTCATGTTGCTCACACGCCGTCCCATGTCCTCCACCTATTCCATGACTCTCTTACCGTTATCTGCAACGTGACATATAAAACATGAATAAGCTAATGCTTAGTAAGTACATGTAATTCTCACAATTTAAGACATTTCATAAATCATCATCATCATTGTCATCGTATCATAAAAGTGCCTTAAGCACAATTTCATAGAACATATCTTTCATAACATTGACCATTTTAAAACTTAGTCCATTCTTTATCTTAAGGGCCCAAGTGTTGCACCATAATCATCATCATAGGCGCGCCGTCATGAGAGGAGAAGGGTAGCTAATCCCAAACCAAATATGACATCATAACATATCATTTCATAACATTGGGTGTGCAACACTTATTAGGTGATACATATATATACATACTTTCATACTTATATCATGCCATAAACATTATGCATAATTTGAAATCATGAAAATCTTTCGTAAGAAATCCTTTAAGGAAAGTCATCATAAAATCATCACGAAAATCCTTGTAAACATATAATCAAACCTTGAAAAAAGTGTCATGTTGTAGGTGAGAATGTACTTACCTTTTTGTTAGCTTACTTAACCTTAAAATTGCACTTGGTGACGGCGCCGCGGTCTCGTTGTGCTGGCTTCCTTGAATGTCCATGTCATTTATCCATTTAAAGGTGCAATAAAAAAATCAATACTCATCATAAAATATCCTTACACTCTTTTCATATAATAAACATAACTCATAACTAAAAAAAAAAAAATCGTCATTACATAAGCATGAAATTATGATTTTTATTAAATCATAAAAATTACCTTAGGCATATAAAACAAACCATACATCTAAACATAATTATCTTCTAAGTAAAACATTTTCGTACAATTAATATGTATATATATTTTAATTTTAAACCTCATACAATCGTCATATTATCATAAAACCTTTTAAACTAACATAACATTTTATAAACAAAATTCAGAATTAACATTTATTGAAATATTTTTCTTAATGAATTCCCATAAAACTTCATAACATATAAATAAAACACACTCATCTAACATACTCATGCATATGCATATTACAACAACTTTTCATGAAAACATCATATTTACCCCTAGAATTATCATTACATTTTTCATACTTTAAAAATTAAACAGTAACACTTTACTGTGAAGGGTAGAAGACAGAAATATTCATTTTTCATAAAACATTGAAATGACATAAAACGTGAAGAGACAACACACATAACAAAATACAATACCTAGAGAAGACATTGTAGACGAAATTTGAAGAGGAGAACATCTTTTTACATTTACCAGAAAAACTGAATTCATACCTTGAAGTTTCTTCTCAAAATTCTTGAATTCGACCAACGAAGCAAGAATTTTTTTTTTTTTTTTTGCAATATGCTTAGAAAATTTCCGTGGAAGAGAGAGAGAAATTTCGTGAGGAAGAGAAGAGGAAGAGAAACGAAAGAACGTCTCAGAAATTTTTGAGAGGCAAGACGTGCGAAGGAGAGAAAATAATGAAAAAGGAAACGTTAAAATTTTTAACACAACAAACACCATTGATGGGAATTCAATTCCCTTCATTAAGTCAGAAAAATTCTGACTGTTGGGGCGTGAAGCGTGGAGAAGAGGAGAGAAAGAAAAGGTAAGTCAAATCTCCACTCATTACTTACCATGTTTTGCCCTATTTAAATGGGAAACCATTTAAATTGATACAAATCAATGCAAGTCAAACCCATTTAATTTCCTTAACTGATAAAATCAATCCATTATTATGCCAATTAATCACATTAATACACCCAATTAACGTAATTAACTCAGCCATAACTCTGGAGAGATTTCTATTGACTGTTTGTCAGCCTTGTTCGGCCTGCCAGTTTTTCCCCTTCGGCCTGCCGGTTCCAACAGTTTGGCTTGCCGGCGGGATTCTTCGGCCTGTCGTTCTCAGGCAAAAAGTTCAGCCTGCCAAACTTAAAGGTTCGGCCTGCCGATCTATCATTAAACGTCATAACATAAAACATTCTTTCATCATTGCATCATCAATAGTCATATATTGCATCATAAATAAACATATACTTAGAATTTCACATGAACGCTAGAGCACAACGATCTCATGCGGTCGTCACCTGTCACAAAACTTAACATAAAAAGTTAGTAACATGCACATCACATATCATATCACATAACGTTATTTATTAATAACATTCCTTAATAACGTTATTAACTTAACGTGATCTGTTACATAAAATAGGCGGGTGTTACAATTCTCCCTACCTTATAAAAGTTTCGTCCTTGAAACTTAGAACAAATGCGGATACATAATTTTCATGTCATCTTCTCGTTCCCATGTAGCTTCTTCAACTTGCTAATTTCGCCATAGTACCTTGACCAATGGAATTTCCTTATTACTCAGGGTCTTGGTTTTCCGATCGAGTATCTTCATTGGCTTTTCTTCATAACTTAAATCTTCTCGTATCTTGATCACTTGTGGCTCAATCATATGTGTAGGGTCCGGAACATACTCCTTAAGCATGGAGACATGAAATACATCGTGCATTACAGACATTTCAGAAGGCAACTTTAGCTGATAAGCTACTTTGCCTATTCGTTTAACGATTTCATAAGGACCGACGAATCTTGGGCTTAACTTGCTTTTCTTCCCAAACCTCATAACCCCTTTCATTGGTGCAACTTTTAAAAACACATATTCACCTACGGTGAATTCTAAAGGTCTTCTTCTTTTGTCAGCATAACTCTTTTGACGGCTTTGAGCGGTCTTTATTCTTCTTCTTATCAACTTTATCATCTCAGAAGTTTCATTTACAAAGTCCGTTCTTCCAGCATCTATGCTTTCCATCAACTTCTTTTCACCAGCTTCGTGCCAACATATAGGTGACCTGCACTTTCGTCCATACAATGCTTCATATGCTGTCATTCCAATTGTCGCCTGAAAACTGTTGTTGTAAGCAAACTCTGCTAACGGCAACATTTTACACTAGCTGGTCTTAAAATCGAGAGAACATGCCTGTAGCATATCTTCTAAAATCAAGTTCGTCCTCTCTGTTTGGCCGTCAGTCTGAGGATGAAAAGCTGTGCTGAAATGAAGCGTGGTTCCCATTGCATTCTAGACACTCTTCCAAAATTTAGATGTGAACCTACCATCACGATCTGAGATAATTGACTTGGGAATCCCATGCAGTCGTACAATCTCCTTAACATAGAGTTCCGCTAACCGTTCCATGGAATAAGTGATCTTGATAGGAATGAAATACGCCGTCTTCGTCAGTCGATCCACAATTACCCAAATTGCATCATAGCCATTTGTGGTTCTGGGTAAGTCGGTAATGAAATCCATTGCTATTTCCTCCCATTTCCATTCCGATATTTGAATAGACTGTAATTCACCACCAGGTCGCTGGTGTTCAGCCTTTACTTGCTGACATGTCATACATTTCTTCACATATTTTGCAACATCACGTTTCATTCCAAACCACCAGAAGTTACCCTTTAGATCCTTATACATCTTCATTGCACCTGGGTGAATAGAGTAAGGAGTGTCATGAATTTCTGCCAAGATCCTCTCCCTTAAATCATCAACACTGGGAACACATAAACGGTCCTTAAGGTACAGAGTTCCGTCATCCGCAATACGAAACTCTTGACATTTTTCTTCTTTTATTTCATGCTTAATTCTTACGAAGCTTATGTCATCATCTTGCTTACTTCGAATTTCATCATACATTGTCGGAGCAAGAGCGAGTGCTGATAGCTGGCCTGCTATAAGTTCTAAACCGAAGTCTAGAATTTCTTTCTTTAAAGGTGTAGACATTGCTTGCATAGACATCAATGTGGCAACTGACTTTCTACTTAAAGCATCAGCTACTCGGTTAGCTTTACCGAGATGATAAAGGATTTCACACTCATAATCCTTCACCAACTCTAGCCATCTTCGTTGTCTCATGTTCAGGTCTCTTTGCGTGAAGAAGTACTTCAGACTTTGATGATCAGTGAATATCTTGCATTGGATCCCATATAAATAGTGTCTCCATATCTTCAATGCAAAAATGACCGCTGCTAACTCGAGGTCATGAGTAGGATAGTTCTTTTCATAATCCTTTAGTTGTCTTGAAGCATAAGCAATCACCTTTTCATTTTGCATCAATACAGCTCCTAGGCCCATCTTAAAAGCATCACTGTAGATTACGAACCCATCATTTCCCTCAGAAATTGCCAATACTTGAGCCGTCGTTAATCTTTTCTTCAGTTCTTGAAAACTCTTTTCACATGCATCCGTCCATTCATACTTCCTTCCTTTGTGAGTTAAGTTCGTGAGTGGAGCTGCTATCTTGGAGAAATCTTCTACGAATCTCCGATAGTAACCTGCTAAACCCAAGAAGCTCCTTATTTCACTTGCGTTCATCGGTTGCTTCCAATTGAGTACAGCTTCTACTTTAGCAGAGTCCACCATAATCCCATCCTTTGAAATAACATGCCCTAGGAATGACACTTTATTAAGCCAAAATTCACATTTGGAGAACTTAGCATATAGCTAGTGTCTTCTTAAAGTCTCTAGCACAATCCTTAAATGCTCCTCATGTTCTTCTTGATTCTTAGAGTAGACAAGAATATCGTCGATAAATACAACAACAAATTTATCGAGGAAATCCTTAAATACCCTGTTCATTAAATCCATAAAGGCAGCAGGTGCATTCGTCAGACCGAAAGGCATAACCACAAATTCATGATGACCATACCTCGATTTGAAAGCAGTCTTGGGGATATCTCCTTCTTTAATCTTCAACTGGTGATAACTTGATCATAGATCAATCTTGGAGAACACCGATGCACCCTTGAGCTGATCAAACAAATCATCAATTCGAGACAACAGATACTTGTTCTTGATTGTCACCTTGTTCAGTTCTCTGTAGTCAATGCAAAGTCTCATAGTGCCATCCTTCTTTTTCACAAATAAGACTGGTGCACCCCATGGTGAGTGACTTGGCCTGATAAATCCTTTGTCAAGTAGCTCCTTTAGCTGCGTGTGAAGCTCCTTTAATTCTACCGGGGCCATTCTGTAAGGAGCTTTAGAGATTGGTTCGGTGCCTGGAGCGAGCTTAATCTCGAATTCAACTTCTCTTTCTGGCGGTAGACTCGTCAGATCATCAGGAAACACATCTTCATATTCATGAACAACATGCACATCTTTAATTCTTGTCTTTCCTTCTTGGCTTTGGTCCACAACATTTGCCAGATAGCCCATGTAGCCACTTGCTAACAACTTCCTTGCTTTCATTGCCGATAGAAACATGTGGGGTTTCTTCCTAGTCTCGCCAACATAAACAAATTTCTGATCACCTTCAGGATGGAAGATCACCTTTCATTTCCGGCATTCGATCACGACATTATACTTGCTTAAGAAATCCATTCCAAGAATCATGTCATAGTCATGCATGTCGATCACAATGAGGTCGACGAAGAGATCCCTATCAGAAATCCATAGGGGTACTGTACGCAAACAATGCGTGGATAATATCACTTCCCCAGAGGGTAGTGTCGTAGTGAATCCCTGTCTCATTGGCTCTAAACGAACCCCTAACTTCTTAGCATGTAACATAGACACAAAAGAATGAGTGGCACCCGTATCAGAAAGAACATAAACATCATTACATAAGCTTGTTATCTGACCTGTGACCACATTGGAGGCTTCTGCAGCCACTTGTTCCTTTGTCATGGCATAGATTCGGGCGTTCGTTGGTGGGGCTTCAAGTCTCCCTTGACTAATTAGTGGCCCTTCAAGGGAGGCTTGCATCTGATGCAGCTGGGCCTGAGGAGGAGGTCTTTGTGGGGCATTGGCATTTATCAGCTTGGGGCAATTCTTTACGAAATGATCTTCACGCCCACATATGAAACATTGATTCATCCCCAATCGGCATTCCCCTGGATGTTTCTTTCCACATTTGGCACACGGTTGAAATCGCCTATCATTGTTGTTGCGTTGACCATCATTGTGCCTTTTGTTGTCTTGGCCCTGTTGTTGTTGAGGATTGCCCTTCCTCTTATTGTTTCTCCAGTTTTGACTGTTGTTGTTGTTCCTGTGGAAAGGACGGTTCTGGCTATTAGCATTGTTGGCTTGCTGGTTGGGCTGAGGCTGATTCCTTCTTAATTTTGACAGATGAAAGTCAGCATGCTGGGCTCTCATAACAACCTGTTCTTGAGTCCTTAGTGGACTCGCCCCATCAACAATTGCAGCAATGTCTGGTCTAAAGGCTCTTATCAACCTTCTGACTCTTTCATCTTCATTCATAACCATCCCTGGACATAGACGAGCAAGCTGGTCAAATTTTGTCACCACATCAGTGACTGTCATATCCCCCTGGCGTAGGCTTTCAAACTCCTCATAATGCTTCCTTGTAACATTCATGTGGAAGAACTTCATGTTGAACTCGTGAACAAAGTCAGCCCATGACATTTCTTCAAAATTCCTGCTCTGTTCAATGCCATCTCACCATATCCTGGCCTCCATAGTAAGGCAGTACGAGGCACAGAGGACCTTTTCGTTGTCCGTAAAGTCCATGAGTCGTAAGGTGGCCTCAATCGTCTTTAACCATCCTTGAGCGACTAACGGGTCCTTAGAACCCTCAAAGTCAGCTGGCTTGACTCTCTTCCATCTGACCATAAGAGGTTCCTGATAAGCTGCTCTTGGTTCAGCAGCAGGAGATGGGACTTCATTAACTCGTACTTGTGGCTGCGGAGGTGGAGGAGGCACATCATTGCCTGGTTGTTCACCGTTTTGGCCGTTGGCCCTTAATGCAGCTATTTCCCGTCGTTGATCCTCCAATTGCCTTTGCAGTTCAGCAATCATCGTCATGAGTCTTTCGTTGGTCTGGGTGCGGGTCTGCATTCTTCTGTAGCCGTCCATCGTAAATTTCCTAAAATAATTAAGACTTAGAAATAATCTTCCATTTATGAGACAGGTTTTCACTACTATGTCATTATTCATTATACGTTCAAACCTTATTCTTATCATCATACTTGCATCAGCACATCTAACAAACTTACTTGGAGGACTTGGATTGACGCGTGGCGATATGAATTGTAATCGAAAGATTCGCTCTAATACCAAAACCTGTAACGCCCCTTAATTCGGACGTCATAGATGTCGTTACATACTTACATTCATACATGCTTAAACAATTAAACTTATAAATGATATCAACTTAATCGCTACTATAGATTTTTAAAGTACTTAAACTTACATTACCAGGATCCATTCATACGTTTTTTTTTAACTTAACGTTGTTTCGAAGAACATTGTTTAATTTATTCCATAACATAATTTATTCATTTATACTTAAATTATTTATGTACTGATTTATTAATATTGGTTAATTAAATTGTAAATTCAAGAGTTATTAAAATATCACATTAATTCTCTTTGAACATCACATCATTTGATATCCACTTATTTCCACAGTTCGGCAAGCCAAAGCTTCTTCCACCGGCAAGCCGGCAGAGACTTTGCAATACAGACCAAAATTCATTCATGTTCGGCAGGCCAAAAATCGATCGACGGGCCGAACTTCTGGTCTTCGGCAGGCCGGCCATAGAGTTCGACAGACCATCCGAGACCAAATCTTCTTTGGAAAAAGCTTAATTTAAAACAAACCAACTTTACGTAAAATATAGCAGAAATTCTTAATTTATTAAAAATGATAAAATAACTTATTAAAACCATAATATAAGTATTCAAAAAAAAAACTTAACATAAAATATGTTCAAAATATATAATTTTATTGAATCATAAAATCTTTTCTTCTTGGCGTGCTTCCGGTTACAATTCATCGTTCATGTTGCTCACACACCGTCCCATGTCCTCCACCTATTCCATGACTCTCTTACCGTTATCTGCAACGTGACATATAAAACATGAATAAGCTAATGCTTAGTAAGTACATGTAATTCTCACAATTTAAGACATTTCATAAATCATCATCATCATTGTCATCGTATCATAAAAGTGCCTTAAGCACAATTTCATAGAACATATCTTTCATAACATTGACCATTTTAAAACTTAGTCCATTCTTTATCTTAAGGGCCCAAGTGTTGTACCATAATCATCATCATAGGCGCGCCGTCATGAGAGGAGAAGGGTAGCTAATCCCAAACCAAACATGACATCATAACATACCATTTCATAACATTGGGTGTGCAACACTTATTAGGTGATACATATATATACATACTTTCATACTTATATCATGCCATAAACATTATGCATAATTTGAAATCATGAAAATCTTTCGTAAGAAATCCTTTAAGGAAAGTCATCATAAAATCATCGCGAAAATCCTTGTAAACATATAATCAAACCTTGAAAAAAGTGTCATGTTGTAGGTGAGAATGTACTTACCTTTTTGTTAGCTTACTTAACCTTAAAATTGCACTTGGTGACGGCGCCGCGGTTTCGTTGTGCTGGCTTCCTTGAATGTCCATGCCATTTATCCATTTAAAGGTTCAATAAAAAAATCAATACTCATCATAAAATATCCTTACACTCTTTTCATATAATAAACATAACTCATAACTAAAAAAAAAAAAATCGTCATTACATAAACATGAAATTATGATTTTTATTAAATCATAAAAATTACCTTAGGCATATAAAACAAACCATACATCTAAACATAATTATCTTCTAAATAAAACATTTTCGTATAATTAATATGTATATATATTTTAATTTAAAACCTCATACAATCGTCATATTATCATGCATAAAATCATTTTATTATCATAAAACCTTTTAAACTAACATAACATTTTATAAACAAAATTCAGAATTAACATTTATTGAAATATTTTTCTTAATGAATTCCCATAAAACTTCATAACATATAAATAAAACACACTCATCTAATGTAACACCCCTATGTGGGGGTTAACAGTTTTTAAATAAATAAAAATAATTTTAAATTTTAAAATATTTAAATCAATTAAACAATGCCCATGGGTCTTTAAACAACAAGAAAAATAAAAATAAACGTTTTAAATACAAACCACAGTTTTTAGTGTAGCACCAAATATATATAATTACAGTCATCATCACCATAGTACAATTCCCAAATAACTTAACACAGCCATAAAAAAAATAATACAACTCTTACATGTTGTAGATAAGTTGTAATTAAACAGGGTCTTCTAACACGAAAACAGCAGGATTGTTTTCGCTTATTCCTCTTCAGATATGTTGCACTGAGTTCCACCTGAGATATGAAGATATGATAGGGATGAGCATCGACATGCCCAGTAGGGAAATCATGACTCACCTTATGGTTTATCCATTACCACATTAAAAACTACATGGTTAGTAGGTTACATCATATTCCAGATTATGAGGTTTATTATGATCACATCTTATGGATACCGTAGTTAATCATTACCAAGTGTCATAATTACACATTTATACAAATGTTACCAATCATCATTATTCCTAGGTATCCATGTTAAATTGAGTATCACTCAACTCATCGAAACCCAAATGGGCGCACTTGATCACCCTATAAACATTCCAAGGGTGTTCCGGTGAGGGGACATCAAGCCCCGAGTCCTGACCAAATCAATTCCTGTACAGTGTGTTCTGGGACTTTCAACCCAAGGAAGCGTCATCACCTTCCCCCTATTTTACCTTTTTGGGTATTCATGCCCAAGGACGTAACCGCCAGCCCTCTTCATGTCTCACCATTTCTCTATATTAAATCATTATTAATAGAGTCAGTTTTCCTAACCATGCTTCTCAATTTATAACATGTGTCAATTCATTATGTTCCTCGCCGTACAATACAAGACGAGTCCATGTCATAGTTTCATATGTGATACTCATATAATATCAGTTCAACATAGATATATATATATTGCGGCAAAACAATCAATTTTAATTCTATAAAAACCTCACAAAAAATGAGTAATAGAATCCCTACCTTTCAAGCTTATCAACAATCTTTTAATCCTGGAATCAATTAACGTTAGCTCCACACATCCTTGACCCTAAGGCATGCATAAGGACAATTAAAACTAAAGCACAACGTATAATCACATTCATAAGTGAGTTATGTGTGAACCCGTCTACTAGTGCCATTAAAGTATTTTTATGCATTAAACATGGAGAAAATACATACTAAAAACTAAGTTTAGATTAAAGAAAACCTACCTCAAAACTTCTTTGAAAAGCACCAAAGTTTGGGTTATCAATCAAGCTTGAATTAACTCTAAAACCGCCTCGATCATGGTTGGGAATTATAATTGTCTTGGCCACAAAGAGAGCTTTGTGCTCTATGTCTTTAGTTAGAAATTTGAAGTGAGAAAGGGAGAGAATGAGAACTAGAGAAGAAGGTGGTGATAGTTAAATAAAAAGATATCAAAATGCTTAAGAGGAATGGGATGTTTACGGGGGAAAGTTGTAAGAAGAAACAAAAGAGTCTTAAAGGAAAATATCATCTTGTCTCCCATGAAGACTTTTAGCAAATAATGCCAACATAATTGAGGGGATAATTGGAGTGAATTATAGAAGAAGATAAGGAAATAATTAATTAGGTGGTTGAGAAAATATCTCCATGTCTTCTATGAATTGACGGAAAATAATTCAATGTCCCCTTCGGATACCTTTAGCAAAATGAGAAGAAGTCTATATAATTGAGCAATAATTTAGGGAGACAAGATTGGTAGAAGTAAGTGTTGGTAAGTTTTGAATGTTTCTTAGGAAGACTTGGTAAGAAAATACTAAAGTGGTATTTTTTTTTTTTAATGATCATAAACAACTTAGTAATTTTAAATAGTCACATTTTATTCATTAAATTTTACAAAATTATGCCCGTTAAAAATACGGGTGTTACATCTAACATACTCATGCATATGCATATTACAACAACTTTTCATGAAAACATCATATTTACCCCTAGAATTATCATTACATTTTTCATACTTTCAAAATTAAACAGTAACACTTTACTGTGAAGGGTAGAAGACAGAAATATTCATTTTTCATAAAACGTTGAAATGATATAAAACATGAAGAGACAACACACATAACAAAATACAATACCTAGAGAAGACATTGTAGATGAGATTTGAAGAGGAGAACATCTTTTTACATTTACCAGAAAAACTGAATTCATACCTTGAAGTTTCTTCTCGAAATTCTTGAATTCGACCAACGAAAAAGACTCTTTTTTTTTTTTTTGCAATATGCTCAGAAAATTTTCGTGGAAGAGAGAGAGAAATTTCAGAGGAAGAGAAGAGCAAGAGAAACGAAAGAACATCTCAGAAATTTTTGAGAGGCAAGACGTGCGAAGGAGAGAAAATAATGAAAAAGGAAACGTTAAAATTTTTAACGCAATAAACACCATTGATGGGAATTCAATTCCCTTCATTAAGTCAGAAAAATTCTGACTGTTGGGGCGTGAAGCGTGGAGAAGAGGAGAGAAAGAAAACGTAAGTCAAATCTCCACTCATTACTTACCATGTTTTACCCTATTTAAATGGGAAACCATTTAAATTGATACAAATCAATGCAAGTCAAACCCATTTAATTTCCTTAACTGATAAAATCAATCCATTATTATGCCAATTAATCACATTAATTCACCCAATTAACGTAATTAACTTAGCCATAACTCTGGAGAGATTTCTGCTGACTGTTTGTCAGCCTTGTTCGGCCTGCCGGTTTTTCCCCTTCGGCCTGCCGGTTTCAGCAGTTCGGCTTGCCGGCGGGATTCTTCGGCCTGCCGTTCTCAGGCAAGAAGTTCGGCCTGTCAAACTTAAAGGTTCGGCCTGCCGATCTGTCATTAAACGTCATAACATAAAACATTCTTTCATCATTGCATCATCAATAGTCATATATTGCATCATAAATAAACATATACTTAGAATTTCACATGAACGCTAGAGCACAACGATCCCATGCGGTCGTCACCTATCACAAAAGTTAACATAAAAAGTTAGTAACATGCACATCACATATCATATCACATAATGTTATTTATTAATAACATTCCTTAATAACGTTATTAACTTAACGTGATCTGTTACATAAAATAGGCGGGCATTACACAATCAAATCATACCCCAACAATCATCACTTCTCTCGTTGAGGATTTGGTTCTATTCTTTTTAAAAATTATTTCTCCAAAATTGTTCGACATATATTTAATAAAAATTAATATTCCCTCAAAAAAATTAATATACCACAACAATGATTTCATTAGGCATACTTAAATACAATGTCATAAATCAAAAAATAAAATTCAAGTATAAAATGACAATTAAGGAAAAAAAATTCATGTATAACTATGCATCATGTAATTGCACAAACATATAAAAATAATGAAGGAAAGAAAAGGCCAAAAGGGAAGACATTGAGAAAACGTAACAGCATTCGACAACAAGCAACTAGTGACAAATGGAGTAGCGTACATAATCGGAAGTGGGCATGAAGAGGAATGAATATAATGTAGAGTGGACGTGATTTAGAGTCAGAATAATAAATTGTTTGCTTTGGCCTCAGGATTTAGAATTGGTCATTGTAAATTCCATTCGTGCATCACAATATATCGTTTACGTAAATTTAGGAACTTTAATATAAAAAATAAATTGTACACCCATTATGCTAATGTCAATCAGATTAATACTTTGGCAAAAATAATAAATATAAACGGGTAATCATTTTAAAAAAATTAAATGAGCTGTGAAAGATTAAATAAAAAATAGAACTTTAAATATAAAGGATTAAAAAACTAAATACTGTGATTATATTTTCTTGCATTTTCTTTTTTATCTAACGTTTTTACGCTAATGTTGCTATTAAGATTGTTTAATAATTAACAATTAAGATTGTTTATAAGTTTATTGCTGTGCCCTACAGAAATTAGTCTTGGATCTGTGATGATCACATGTTAAATATTTTTAAAGTTATGAATATGGTATATATTATCTTTTATTGTTACATATGTTACAATGTAAGAGTGATCTTTCACAAATGATCAAAGGCAAGCTAGTCCTAAAAAATTAACTAATTATTACAGTTGTTTAAGAAAATTAATATTTTTATAGGGTTAATTACATAATTGTACCTTTTAATTTTAACTATTTCTTAATTTATTCTTCTGTTTTTTAAAACTATAAAGGTGTCCTTGAAATTTTAAAAACTTATTTCAATTTCATCCCCATGAATAGAAAAAAAAATTGGGCAAAACAACATGGTTACTCTTAAATAGACACTAAAAATTTTATTTATTAAAAAAATAAGAAAATCCAAAAACAAGACATCAAATTTCAAAAAAAGATCTTAAGTTTTAAGACTTTTTAAATTTTAAAAAATATTTTTTACAAAATTTTTTACAAGAGGAAACATATAATTCATAGACAAATTAAGTTTAGTTAAAGATATTATTATCTTATCTCCATTTTTTAAGTTAAAAAAAGTTTTAAGGGATAAAATTGAAACAAATTTTTTAAATTCAAAAGATACTTTTTTAGTTTTTAAAAATAAGAGAATAAATTAAAAAATAATAAAAATTAAAAAGCATAATTATGCCATTAACTCTATCTTCGTCTAGCTCTTTCAATAACCTCCAAGTACAAGCGTATACTAACTTGATGATAAATAATACCATATTTTATGTTTGAAGATTTAAACTTTAGAAAATGGAGTATGAACCAAATAGACTGTGTTAACATTATAATTTAATATATATATATATATATATATATATATTTTATAAGAAAAAAATAATTAGACAAAACAACCGTTTGTACCCGTATTATTTATTATATATAAAAATAGTACTATATGACGTTACTTGTCAGAAATAAAAAAGAAAATATTATTTTTACCGAAGGCACCTAGTCTTTGAAATACAGGCCAAACGATGGACTGCACATCTTTCAGGAGTCTCAAAGTTCTGGATGTAAGATTTATTTATTTATTTTTGGTTAACTTGGTGGAAAAGGATTCCAAACTTTTAGATATTTTAAGTTACTACTTCGCGACACCTTGCAGGATTTCCATGGTTGGCTGTTATTTTGGGCTCCAAATTGTGGACAACGACAGTGGCATATTCATGGACGAGTAGCAGGGTGCCAAGATAACATTGATGCACCTTTTGACAAGTTAGTAAGAGCTAATTAAATATAAAGTTAATTATATAATTATATTTTTTAATTTTAATTATTTTTTATTCATTTTTTTAAAAACTACAAAATTATATTTTAAATTTGAAAAACTAACTTAATTTTATCTCTCATAAATTTTTTAGGTAGAAAAAACATAATAATAAGACAAAGATACTCTTATTATACCAAATTTGTTTTCAAAATATATTTTTCTTCTTAAGAAAAATTTTGAAAATTATTTTAACATTTAAAAAGTCATAAGATTTAAGATCTTTTTTATAAAAAAAATTTGATGTTGTGTTTTAAGTTTTTTTTTATATTTTTAAATCTACAAAATATTTTTCATAATTGTTTAAGGGTAGTTATATTATTTTGTCTAATTTTTTCTACTCATAGAGATAAAACTGAAATAACTTTTTAAAGGTAATTGACATAGATGGTCCCTAAACTATTTAATATGTGACAATTTGTTTGCTATTCTTGGCGAAACACCCCCTCAAACTCTTTAATCAAGTGCAGATTAAACCTTTTCAGCATATTCCCTTGCTTTTTTAACGAAATGCCTCACGTCCAATTCAGGTGACAAGATTTTGACGAGTATTATAGTAAAACAAGAATAAATACACATTAATAAAAGTCAAAATTGAGGAAAAAAAAACCTTAATCTTTCAAAAAAATGTTGCAATTTAGAAACTTCAAGCACATAGACCAACCAACGAATCCCCATCAAAGCACACATTATGCTCTAATTGGTACGAGTAAAAAGTGAAGGAAAAGAAAACATTAGAAGGATTTTAAGATAAAAATTGATATAATGGGGTATTTGGTAGAAAAAAATAGAATGGAAAATAAAATGGACATAAGAAAAGGCACGTAGGTCTCACCACAATTGATTTCTCCAAATATAGATGGATTTTGTGAGGAAAAAATTTGACAACAATGCAAAGAAGGCGAAGTTATCAATTTGTCTTTCTTTTTCATCAAAATTTCAATAAAAAATTTAAACACCAAATTAATAAAATAACTAAATAATATTTAGACAAAATTCCAATAATATTTGTCCTTCCTACCATTAACGGCTCAGACTCCTTTAAAGCAAACCATACATTTTTGTACGGCAGACTTTCAAGATTCCCCAGACTTCAGCAAACCAAAAACTTGTTCATATGCCTCAAAAAAAAAAAAAAAAAAAAAAAAAAAACGAAAATCCGCAAAACAAAAGAGAAAAGGACAGCAAAAGGGCTGCTGTGGAGACTTATAACCAGAAACTTGTTCGTCTTCTCCATGCCAGAAACTTGTTCATAGAAACAAATAATTAAAATTGCAAACTTGTTCCTTGCATCAAGAAACACAAACATATTTACAAAATTTTACCGTCGCAGATCTTGCTCCTCACATTCAGCAATTGGAGTATTCTAAACAAAAGCAACAAAGCCCAATCATGTTCAAATGAGAAAAAAATGCTCAAACTTTCCTCCCTCTTTCTCTTTCTAGTTCACTATACTTGTATCAGAATAATGGTGGTGGACGAAATTTGACTTGGGCGTGCGTCGGATCTGGCTTTGGACTAGACGATGGGAGGTTGAGCTTAGTTTTCCATAGTTGTCCTCCTAATTGTTAGGGTTTACCTTCGTAGAAGAAGGAAAAATAACAGATTAAAAAAACAATAAATGGGGCCTTTTTTTAAACTGACAAATACTATACAATACTATACATCCTGACCGGGTTGTGGCCCGGCCCCCTCAGTGGGGTGGGACCAGGTGTGGCCCACCCCCACTAAGGGGGCCAAACCACAGCCCGATGAGAAAAAAAAAAAGTTTTTCAATTCAATAAACAGGTTTTTTTTTCTTTTTTTTAAGCTCAATTTATAACTGGGGTTATTTGGGTCTTTTTAGCGTAAAATGTATCATATAAAGTGGCACATGCCATTCTCTATGAGAAATTTAACAGATATGGACGGAAAAGTGTTATTTGCACCTGATTAAAGGTTTTAAAAGGCGTGTCGCTAAGATTAAAAGAATAGAGATTAAACTATCACCCACTAAATAATTTAAGGACTATTAAAGTCAATTACTCTTTTTTTAAAAAAAATTCAAAAGACAACTTCATAGTTTCTCAAAACAAAGGGACATATTGAGAAATAATTAAAACTAAGAAGTATAATTATGCAATTAATCCATTAAATTTAATAATTATATCATGTGAGAATTTTATACTATAATAATTTTTTGTTTTTTGTTGTATTTGTTGTGAGCTTTTCACCTATGACAGATCTAGAAATTGAATACAGCGGGGACATAAATAAATACAAAATTTTTTAACTAAGTAATAAAAAATTGATAGTAATATGTATATTTTTTCTATATTAATATTTTACTGTGAGTAATATGCATGCATGTTTGAACTAAATGACATGTATAAAAAGTAAAGTACAAATAGTACATTAAATTTTTAAAAAGTTAATAAATTTTAAATTATTTTGATGGAGTAATCAAACTTTAGATATAAAAGTATTGGAAAATAAAGCTAAAGGAAAGACAATAATAAGAAAGAAGATGAGATAGAAGAGAGAAGAAAATAATGATGATAGTGAGAGTTTGAGTAAATTGGGAAGAATAAAATGCAAAATAAAAGAAAAGGAAACGGAAATTAAAAAAAAGGCCCTGTTTGTTTTTGTTTTTAGAATGTTTAAAAATATTTTCGTATGTTTTTTGAGGCAAAAATTTTAAAAACACTCTCAACACAAATCTTAAAAATTCAAATCTAAAAAATTCTTATTTTCTAAAACAAAAACATTTTCACATATTTTAAAAATAATACCAAACGGGTCAAAAAAGTACGGAAACAAATAAGAAGAAAAAGTCAAGTGGGACCTTGCAATCAATGCCCAAAAACTTGTCGCTTATAAAAAAGCCTAAAATTAAATCAACATGTTTACCATGAATGGGGACACATTCTCAAAACTCGCGTAAACATATTAGCATTCCTTCCTACCCAAAAAAAAAAAAAATAGCATTGGGCAAACAATACAATTTTTCCACTTTGCTTTAGTAGGGGCACGTGCCTCCATTGATCTTGATGTAGCTCTGTGCATGTTTTTCACTATAGTTAGTTAGAACTAATTAATTCTAACTAACATTTTAAAAAAATGCTATAAATATCACAATTGTACAGAAAGGGACCAATTCGAGAGTTGTTAACTGAGAACTTCTATAATTCTATTACTTACAATACAACGTCTTAGTCTAAAATATATTATATATTAGATTAAACTCTACTATTTAATAAATAATAAGATTTTAATCCAGTAAAATATAAAAAAGAATTTTTATAGTTAATTTTAGTCAAAACTCTAATAAAAATAGAACTAACTTAGAGTAATAAGAATAAATTAATCATTCAATATCCTTTAATAAATTTTATTGAATGAACAATTTTATCATCACTTCTTTGTTAAGGATTAGTTGTTCTCTTTTTAAAATATATATATATTTTCAAATTTGTTCCACATAAAACTAAAAAAGATAATATTCCCTCAAAAAAAAAATTAATACATCACAACAATGATTTCATTAGTCATATTAACTTAAACTAGCATGAAAATCACATGCCTAAGGCATGTCTTCGGTATCCAGAGGTCGCATACCGAACATAAAACCCTGTTCAATAAGTGGAACACTTTAGCTGTCCTCTTTCAGGTTGGACAAGAAGGATCGGAAAAGCATAATCACTCATTCTTGTGCAAACATGAATTTGTTTAAAATAGTTTATGGACATATTTGTGAATCAAAACAAAAAATAAAGTTATATTTATTGGCTGGGAGATCAAAACTCAAATAGGTTATATGGACATATTAGTGTCCTCTATTAAGAAAAACAAAAACAAAAGTATGCAAATTAATGCATCAGGTGTAGGAGAATAAAGAAGCCATATGCGGACGAGCTTAATCCATTAAATTTAGATTTAGTAAAGAAAAAGTAAGTTTGAACTATTGGATTTGTTTAATGTTTAGTGGAAGGTTGAAGTACAAAATTTTTCTCCCTTTTATATACTAATACAATGTCATGAATTAAAAGAAATTAATTCATATATTAACATGACAATTGAGGAAAAAAAGTTTGTTGCGCAAATTATAGAAAAGGAAAGAAAGAAAAGGAGGAGAGAAAGAAAACGTATTAGCATTCAAAGATTGGTAAAATAATAATTACTCTGATGGTATCTAAAAATACCCACGGGTGAGTATCAGTTTTTTAGTTATGAGATCTGTAAAAAAAAATAATTTTGACTTGATATAATAGTTTTAAAATGTGCACTATTGATAGGGATTCCATCGGAGAAGTCCCCTAAATAAAATAGTAAAAAATAGAATATGACTCATAATCGGAGGGCATGAAGCAGACTAATGTGGAATGGACATGAATGATTCAGAGTGAGAATGATAAATTGTTTCATTAGGTCAAAGGATTCAAAATTGGAGTCATTGTAAATCACATTCATGCATTCTAGTAATGTACCCTTTGAGAAATTATCGTAATTTTATTTTAAAAAGCAATTTGTACACAAGCTATACTAATGTTTGCCCTAATAATATATTTGGACAAAAATAATAAACGTCGATGAATAATCATTTAAAAAATTAAACATTAAATATAGAGTAAGGTAAATCAGGGTTAGCACTACTATTAGGATTGTAATTCTTAATCTAGAGGCGTGTATGTAATTACCAATCCCATTACTCGATCATAATAATCGTGTGTACACCAACCTACTTTTATTTTTTTAAGGTAAACTATTGAAACTGCATTCAACCAAAACTAATAGACAGTGTCAACAATCCTCACTTTGAATCATAAACTTTCAATTGACACACAAATAATTCTCGAACTTTTCAAATGTTATGTTAATGATACCTTTATAACAAAAAGTTAAAAATTGACAAAATTTTATGAGATAAAACATGTATGATCTAATTTAAATTGCTATCTTAATCAATCTACTCAAAAATGATTTTATTATATTACCTGTCATTAATAAATCACGAGTTCTTACATGATGGAATCTGCTAGACTTAACGTTTATGTTATAAAGGCACATAATTAACGTAACATTTAGAAATCATTAGCATCTCAATTGAAAGTTCGAGAAGTCAACATAAAATAATGACTATTTTTCAAAGGTTAAAAATGTAATTAACCTTGGTTGAAATTCTCTAACGAAATTAATGTATCTTCACCGTTACGATTATAATGCCCTTTTTGGATAAATTGCTTGGCTACAATGTCTTCCATTAAATGTTGTGAATAATTGTGTGTGATTAATGCCACAAAAAAATCGTTATCGGTCTTCATGCCCCCAAGTGTCCTCTAAACGCCACCGCACCCATTTTATCTCCCCTTCTATCTACTCTCTCCACTCTATATCTCAATGTAAAGATTCAATTCTTGCACTTTCATTATTGGGTTTTTGTTTTTAGTGACAATGTGTGTAAAAACTTATGTGTCATTTGTTCAATTACTTCAAACCATAATTCAAATTAGTTTGTTTGTACAGTATTTTTTTCTTAAAAAATATTGATTTCTATTTAAACTTATAAACTAAAAGAACGATAAATTGTTTGACCAAATCTGTTTGAAAACCACTAGTCGTCCACTGGTAGATCCATGCTAGAAAATTGCAAAGAGAATTGTTTTTTTTTTTTTTGGTCTCCAAAGAGAATTGTTTAGCACTTTCTTAATTTCTTGCAAAAAGTTAATAAAAAATTTTTTGAATCAATTTTGTGGTATTTTACGACTCTTAGATCATATATATATACAACATCATCATCATCACCATCACATAAGTAAAATTTAATAAAATAATTCAAACTAATAAGAACAAAAAGTAATAACACAAAAACTATGAAGGAAAAATCACAAACAAAAAAATCCGGAACAAAAGGTCCTTAACAACAAAATTCTTACTGATAAAACCTTTTCAATATTAGCAGAGCAACAATAGCCGTGAGGAGGGGAAAGAAGAAAGGGACAATGAGGGAGGGGAGAAAGAAAGAGATGAGCGATGAAGCTAGCTAAAAGATGTCGCCAACAAAATGTTCACGATGGAATTTTTTAACATATATACTCTTTTTGTGCATTATTTCGCAACAAACATGTCATCGCTAAAACCTGTTTTCATGTCACTTTACACATTTCTAGTTGATCATGCTTTAGTTTTTATCATCATCATCATCCTCATCATCATTATTATTATTATTTTTGTGAGAAAGAGACATTCAAAGACGACGTCATGCACTACTGCTAGCATTAACGGAGTTAATGCCATATTTATCTTTTCTTTTCTTACTAAAGTCTGAACAAAGCATTTTATCATTCAAAGACAACAGATCTTGACTCGTTGCAAACCTTCAAATATCTTCCCGACCCTTCAATCTTTTTTCAATGGAAGAAAAGGAAAAAGTAAAATCTACGTTGAGAATAAGAACAAATTTTATTTATGAAAGGGTAGTATTCAAACTTCACAGACAATAGCAATAGTATTTATCTAACGACATTTCCTTTTTTGTCAACTGCAAAATTTTCATTCTGTGCAAATTAATAATAAAGACGAAATTTCATGTTTTTATTCAATGGAACAGAAATCTAAGACGGAAATGGCGAGCCGTTTCACTTATAGAACTCCATAACACCCGGTAGTTGCTAGCAAAACACACAAATCTGATGCCACTAAATCCTGCACCAATTGTCAAGGCTAAGAAATCTTGTTGGCTCCGCTCTTTTCCCCCCGAGAATTGAGTCATCATGCCGACATCAAATGCAAAGGTGCTTTTTCCGAGAACACTAGTCTCTGTCGTGACTGGAAGAATCATCTCCATCACTATGACCTTTCCATTTTCTGGAATAGCTTTGTAACAGTTCTTCAATATCTTTAAGCAGTGTTCATTACTCCAGTCATGAAGTATGCACTACAAAATCATCATCAATTTTAATACACAATTATTCATTAACCACAAATATGCATTAGTTGATGCAATCTAGTTTCAGAAACTCACTTTCATAAGAATGGCTTCTCCACATGGAACTGTTTCAAACATGTCTCCGCCTACATGTTCAACACCTGAAACATCAGTGTTAAACAACTCTTTTTAGTTCCAATATGGAGCTATTGCGAACAATTGCTACGGATTATCCAAACCAAGAGGAATATGGTTTATTAATTGTTGGTATTGTGATAGAAAAGATTTAATAGTTCAAAATTAAAACAAGATTATACCTGGTAAGAAGAGGCATTTTCCACACATGAAGCAAGTCAAAATTAATACCCTTAATATGCGGGTATTTGGAAATGATTTGATTAAGGGTCACTCCAACGCCACCACCAACGTCTGTCAATTGTTTAAGGTGCTGAAAACCGTGTAATGCTTGAGGATTTTTTTTCATAACAATCGCTGTATGGTTCCGCATTGCTTCATTGAAAAGCTTATTAAACCTGAGGTCCAAGGCTGGATACTAAAAGATACTCATTCCATGGGCTCTGTTGAATGCCATTCCTCCATCAAGAATTGAATCTTTTAGCTAAGGCCTGTAATTCATGGTACGTCACTCCAGTTTCGGACGAAAATTTATAAAGTAATAAGTATATAAACGTGCTATATTGTATTTGACGCAGTTGATATTAAATTATTTCTGAAAGATGAGATGATCAACGAGAAAAATTGACCAATGTTATAGCTCGAGTTGATAGATACTTTTTTTTTCCCAAAAATTATACTATATTTTTGGTGCATTAATATTTAACGTAAACTGCAAGAATCCTTCTTGTCTAACTTCAGCAACTTGTAGATTGATTCACAGAAGGAAACATTCCAAAAAAAAAAAAAAAAAATACCAGCTATCCAACAAGACCTTGTCCTGTGCGAAAGTTAGGACTGGTCCTAGTGAAACACAATCTTCATTGGTCACAAAGTACTTGGACACCGGACTAAGGCTGTAGAGCCTCCGAAAATTAGAACCGTTACCATCAGCAAGCACAGAGCAACTGCGCACAAAGTGGCTGGCTAGAAGCCTGAGGATGCGGTCCAACATAGTGAATGCATCAGGGTTGTTGGTGGACATCTTGGCGACGATCTCCTTCAGCGAGAGCTTAGCTCCTTTGCCAGCTTTTGCGATGATGTCAAAAACTCCGAGCTCAATTGCAGTCTGTAAGCACACGAACATCACAGAGGACATCGTTAGTATTGAGGAATCAGGCGCCTCCTAATTCTAAGAACACCAAGAACAAATGATTACCAAAAAAAGAAAAAGTAGAAGAAGAAGAAGGAACATCAAAATTTTATACAAGTTCGTCCAAAATTGAGACTACATCATATTTTTGCCTCTGCAGATTCCACTATGATGAAGGAGATGATTACAGATTACAAGAGAAATTTTATCACGCACTCTCAATTTGTAACACCTGAGATTTCTAATACATTAAAAAATGCATTAAGTTAAGGATTATATTAAGACGAAAAATGCAATTTAAGGAGAAATATTGCTTAATAACATAAAAAATTGTATAATATTAAAGTAATGTAGTGTAAGAATTAGACTGTTTAAGGTCACGCAGTATAAAAATTGGGAAGTTTAAGTTAAAGCAGTATAGGAATAATACTGCTTAGAGAATGTGAAGGAATAAGAAATGTTATGTTCGGCCTCCAAAAATTAACCAGAGACAAGTAAAATATTTTACACAGTCTAGGGAATATGTTTTTGCACTGATTTTACTACGGCAGTATAAGAAAAATACTATACGGTGAAAAATTACACTGTATAAATTTTTGGGTCCCACCAAGTGGAAACCCATTAGCTTTTTATTGGGCCACCAAGCCATGAAAGGTGGCCCAATCACATCATGCCACATGGTAGCCTAATGGGTTACCATGAGTCACCCATTGGATAAGTATGCATTTAATGTTGATTTTAGCCAAAAAAAATCTCTCTTTCTTCTCCAAGACCTACGGAAGCCATGGTTGAAGCTCTCCCAAAATTTTCTTAACCCCAAACTTTCCAAAAATAATCCCAAATAATTTTTAGAAGCAAAGCCCAAGGATTTTTATCAAGTTTCAAGGTAAAATCCCAAACTTTTTAGCAAGTTTTCAAAGGATTTATCATGGGTTGAGGGGAAATTAATCCATGGTTTTTTTGCATGAAAATGAATCCTAGGAGGGAGTTCAAAGGAACTTTGAAGGTTAGAAATCAAAAAGTGTTATTTGGGGTAAGTTTTAGATTTCAAAGTTTTGAAATTTTATGAATTTTGTTTTGATTTTTATTCTTTTAAACCCATGTGGGTTCTTGAGCATGTATTTGATGAAATTTCATGTATATGTGATGTATGACATGTTTAAGTTGTGAAATTTTGGTTTATGGTACAAAACAGTAATTTTTGCAAAAACTGTTATTTTTGTAAATTTGATGTTAGTTCTAGTAAAAATGATGTTTGAGCATGAGAATGATTTGAATAAGGCATGGAATGGTTTCTGCAGGGGTAGATTTGCAATTTTGAAATAGATTTTTGTAAAAACGCCCTTGGGACTAAATTGAAAGAAAAAGTTCTTTCTCGACAGAATTGAAAAATGGCCAAAAACGCCCATGTGTAGTAAGATTTTCACAAAAGTTAAAACACAAAAGTTGTAGATCTCAACGAAATAGTCAGGCACCATGAATAGTTTGTCAAAAATCTCTACCGTTTGTGAGATTTTAATTTTATAAGAATTTGTTAAAATTAGGAAAATTTTTAAAAGGGCAAAAATGTCATTTTTCCAAAGGATTTGAATATGGTACTTTGAGCAAAAATGTTCCTCATGAAAAATGGGGACTAATGGTGTAAAAAGATTGTTTTTGGTTCCAGAGACAAAAATGCAAATATTTTTGTATTAGGGCCAAAACTATAAATTGTGTGAAAACTGGGTTTTCACTAGGGAACGTTGGTTTTCTATACTGCTATAGGCAATAAGTATTATAGATACTAAGTTTTAAAGATTTAAAGTTTAGTCGAGGAATGAATGAAAAAAAAAAGAGTTAAGGCCAAAATGGTCATTTTACGAAAGTGGCTAAAATGGACGCGAAACGTATGATATTAGAAAACGCTCCTTAGTGGGGATTTTTCCATAATATGTTAGTAATGAGATGTTAAAGTTAAGCAATGAGTTTTATAGAATTACGAAGTTGACGAAAAACCTAGAAAAGGTAAAAAAAATGTCATTTTTACGAAAACGACTAGAACAGAGTCGAACACTCTGATTTAGCATAACGTTCTTAGACGAAAAATGTTTCGTAATACGTTAAGTAACATAACCTTCATGTGTGATGAGAGATTTACTAAGGGATGTTTAAGTAAAGGAAAAGTATCGGTAGGTTACAAGGCTAAGTGAAGGAAAGGTAAACTGATGGTTTATAAGGTTGAGTAAAGAGAATGGTAGACTGATAGTATACCAAGTTATGAAAAAGGAATGAATGGTTAATATTTATGTTTTATTATCAATCAAGTGGATTGATAAAAAGAAAGTTAATTAATGAGTCGGTTGTCATATGATCAGGACACAGAAGCCGACCAATGGAAGGAAACGGAACGAGAAAGGAACGTAATAGAGAATGATAGGGCATAGTCTGGGTAAGTTCAGATTTCACCTATAACATGAAGTAAATAGTTTTTAAATGCTTACATATGCATTTGTAAATGAGTTTGCAATGGTTATGGAAGTTGTTTTTAAAGTATATTTGCATTTATTATGCAAAAAAGTTCTAAAGTACAAAATAAGATTTGCAATGAATTTGCAACCGTTATGTTTGAAGCTCATTTGCATATTGATATGCATGAATGTTATGAACTATAATTGGTGTGTGTATTATAAATGTGACATGACTTAAAGTATTATATGAATATATTATGAAATAATTGCTATCCAAAAAAGAAAAATGTATAGCAATTCCACGATATGAAAGTATAAACGACAAGTGTATGTATGATATGAATTACATGAGTATGAGTAATATGTCAAAGCATGATATGTGAAAGTATGATACGAATGACATGTATATGTATGATATGTTTATGAATATGATATGTAAGTATGATACTTATACGAGCGAATGATAAGGATATGAATGTTATGATTGATGCTTGTTATTTAAGTATAACATGATATAGTATATAAGTACAATACCATGTAGTGCATAATGAACATGCACAATAAGGTCCATAAGAAACCCATTAAGGATATAACCTCCAATTTGCCTATTAGAAACTAGAAAAACTACTATAAGACACCCTAGTTTTGATTAGAAATCGTGAGAACGATTTAGATAATCACGTAGAATTTAGAAAATTTCTTATGACCAACAGAGAGGTCATAAGAGCAGAGCCAAGAGAGAGATTCTATGAATACAAAAAACAAACAAGAGCTAATTTTTCCTTTTTCCGCACCCCAAGGAAAGGCTAGACATGTTCAAGAGAGATATGAAAAGTTAAGCTCTGTTATGACCCTTAGAAGTTTTCAGACAAGTACGTAAACATGTTTTAGATAATTATTATCACTAGTTTGGAATGACTAGATAATAAAAGACCTATAGACTGAACAACAAAAAGATGAACTTACTGGCCAGTTTTTATGTACCAAATTATGATCTAGATGCGGATGTGCAACCTAGATACGAAATAAGATTAGAATCAGTCCTGTATATCGACAATGCATAATGTGTTATAATTTGAGTTATAAGTTTTATGAAGCATTTGTTATGTAATATGTTGCAATTGTATGCAACATAATTCAAAATAAAAGTTATGATTTGCAATATATGATTGCGTAATATGTTGCATTTGTATGCAATATGTTTAGAATAAAAGTTATGATTTGCAATATGTGATTGCGTAATATATTGCATTTGTATGCAATATTTTTAGAATAAAAGTTATAATTTGTAATATGTGATTGCGTAATATGTTGCATTTGTTATGCAATAAGTTTCAGAATGCAAGTTATGATTTGCAAAATGTGATTGCGTTATATGATGTATTTGTTATGCAATAAGTTGCATTTGTTATGCAATAAGTTTTAGAGTATAAATTATGATTAGCAAAATGTGTTTGCATTTTATGTTGCATTTGTTACGCAATAGATTTTATAGTACAAGCTAAGATTTGCAATTGTATTTGCATATGATGTGGTTGCATTTGATGTGCTCACTAAGGTTAATAAGAAGGTAACGTAAAGTTAAAAAGAAAGTGTCATACCAGCCTCCTCGTTGTGAGGTAATAAAAGTAAAGTTAAAGTTTAACCTCCTAGATGTGAGGTACACGATCTCGAAGTTCGATGATTTTAAGTCTTCCACAAGGGAAGCATCACGATTATGATCTCATGATTAAAGATGTTGGTACAAACACTAAAGATTATAATATAAAGAAAGTTAAGGAACAAAAGGTAGAAAGTTATAGTCAGATAAGGAAAGTTAAAGTGTAAGATAAGAAAAGACAAGGAACAAGGATAGAAAGTCAAAGTAAGAAAGAATATTCATAAGATGCTCATAATCGAAAGTTCATAATTGAGCACAAATGAAAACATGCATTGTGATTGTACTTGATTTGTTGGTTATGAAACATTTATATGCTATGAAAAACATTCTGAGGAATGTTTTATGTTAAATGTTTATGAAAACATAAATGATGTTATGAAGAGCAATCTGAGGATTGTTTTATGTTAAATATTTTATGAAAAGCGTTTATGAAAAACGTTGTAGAAATTGCTTTAGGAAAACATTTATGAGAACGTTTTAGGAATATTTTATGAGAAATGTCTATGAAAAGCATTTATGATAAAAGTTTTAAGAAAAAGTGTCTAAATGACGTTTTACGAAAAGCATTCTAAGGATCGCTACATGTTAAATGTTTTATAAAAAAAAATTATGAGAAACGTTCTAGAAAAGTTTTATGAAGAATGTTTATGAAAGTCGTTTTTATAAATGTCTATGGAAAATATTGATGATATATGTTTTAAGAGAAAGGCTTTCATGAGAAAAGTTTTTAAAGCATGTTTAAATGCTTTGTGAGATTTTGTTTGAACTTACGAGCGAAAGCTCATAAAAAGTTTCTTCATGCTGTAGGTAGTATGTGGGCAACCAATAGGACCCGTTAGAAGAGCTAGGTGCCGCGGAGGACGGATGTGAGAATTTGGGTATGGATATAACCACAGTTTACTTCCGCTACACAGAGGGAAGGTTTTCCACTATTTAATGTGATGTTTTCAAAATATTGAGAAAATCATAGTTTTAAGGAATGTATTTAAAGTATTACGATATATTTACCAAATGTTTTATTTTCTTATAAAGTTAGGTTTGGATCAATGATTCAATAAATGATCCTTAATAAGTTTTAAGAATCGATTTGAAATGGTTTTAAAGACAAGTGTTGAGTAAGGTCTCGACATGAATGGTGACAGAGGTCGCAACAATTTTTAAGTACGTTTAAAGAATGCTTAAAAAAATTTATTTCAGTATTTCTCTCACTAAGTAAGTAAGATTACTATTTACCAAATGATGTTTAAGTAAGTAAAGTGACTACCCGAAAACGCGGGTCATCACATAATTTGTGTTTCCAAATCTCTCTCCTACCTCACCAAACAGAGTTCTCACGCTCACAAATATGCCTCTCACAACCCTAGTTGTCTTATCTCTATTTAAATACTCTTAATAAGAGTCAAAAATAGCAACTATTGAGAAACCATAGCAGTCACATGTTTCCCTTTTGTGTTGTAGCACTGAAATATTGATTCTTGCCTTAAAAAGGATGCATTCATCAGAGACTTGGTGCCACAACGCCCGAATTCGGTGCAACGGCGCTCTCCTGCTAGGGGCATTGCACTTGAAAGCAGTGCTGCGACACTGGTTTGATTCCCCTGCAGGCGCCATGGCGCCCAAACTTGGTGCTGCGATGCCCAAACGCTATCTTTCCTCTCCTTTTTTTCTTTTCTGCTGGGTTATTGATTTGGCTCCATCCACAACAATCTCTCACTTAGAGACTAATCAATCACCATGTCTCCAACTGTAGCGGCAACAACTTCTCACCTAACTAAAGTTGCGCACAACTTCAATTTCTTGATCAGATCAATTTTGGTAAGCATATCTGCTGGATTCTGATTCCCAAGAATCTTCTCAAGCTTTAACACCTCATCGTCTAAGGCTGACCTGATGAAGTGGTAACGCAACTATATATGCTTTGTCCTAGCATGAAATACATGATTTTTTGCCAATTTTGGAGCTCTAACGGTCGCTATGTAGCACACTCCTTTTCTGCTTGTGACCTAGTTCTTCCAGAAAGGCTTGCAACCAAATCATCTCCTTATTAGCTTCAGTCATTGCCACATACTTTGCTTCAGTTATAGAGAGTGTAACTATCTTTTGTAGTTTTGAGACCCAACTTACTGTTGTGCCACCCAAGGTATAAACATAATTGGTAGTACTCTTTCTGCCGTCAATGTCTCCAACTATAACAGCATCTACATAACCTTGTAATCCCAAGTCTGACTTCGTGAAATACAGAGCTAAAGTTGTAGTACCTCTTAGATATCTGAAAATCCATTTCACTGCCTCCTAATGTTGCTTGCCAGGATTGTTTATGTACCTACTTACAACTCCCATTGCATGTGTAATGTCCGGTCTGGTACAAACTATGGCATACATGAGGCTGCCTATTGCGGAAGCATAAGGCAGCTTGACCATGTGATCTTGCTCCTGCTCTGTGGTCGGTGATTGATCCTTTAAAATGTTGCTCATTTTAGTTTCTTACATTTTTTCCCTTCTTCGTCCTTAGCTAGAATCTCTCACTGTCACCCATCTTTTTTTTTTTTTTTAGCTGCTCAAAACATTAATTGAATAACAAAGCAGTAAACAAAGAAAGTAGTCAAACCACAGATGGGTGGGCATGAGGGTGAGCTACGTTGCTAGCGGCGGAGAGGGTTTCATCGCTGTCGCTTGTTGTCGACTCAAGTCAAGGATGCGGTGCCAAGAAGAAGGAATCCAAGGGGAAGGACTCTTCTCAGTACCACCCTTCCATGCCATTGAAGTCCACCTCAGGAAGCTCGAGTTCCAAGTAGTCTTTGGCAGCGGCGGCTGATGCGAAAGACCCGCCGCCGCAACCTCCATCCTCAGTCTTGTCGATTCTGGCATCGTTGTTAGGGTTGAAACAGATGAAGATGAGATCAGGGACGTTACTGTAGGAGAGTTTCTTTGGCTTCAAGGGAGATAAAATGCATTGTGGTGCTCTTGAATGTCTAAGCCAGGCAGCGGCAGCAGTAGTGGCAGTTCGAGTGTTGGGAAGAAGAAGGAGGTGGTGGCAGCAATGGGTGATGCTAGTTGCTTGAGGATTGGTGGCTAGTGGGGGTGTATGGTTGAATGGTTAGCTGATAGAAACAGTACAATTTATTTCAAATGAAAAAAAATTGTAATCCTGACTAATCCCATGTTTTGTTAGGGATTATTAATCCTAAGTCTGTGGGATTATTTTGCACTATTGGCATAAGTTATCCCAACCATATTCAGTCCAAAGTAAACAACAAAGGTGGAACTAGGATAAATAATCCTAGTCATAATCCTAATCCTAGGTAACAAACAAGGCCTTAGGGCCTGTTTGGTGTATTGGATAGGATAGCATTAAATAAGATAGTTTAAAGGATTGGATTGGATTGTATTGAAATGCATAAGATAAAATTTTAGCTAATCTAATCCCATGTTTAATATTATGTTATTAAGATAGGAGCCTTTTTGTAAAAGTTTTTCAAATTTTAGGTCAAATTGTAATTTTTTAAAACTAAAGGGATAAAAATATAATTTTAAAAATATTTCTGCTATATAAAAACTATATTTTGACCCCTCATTTTTTAAAAACTTTAATTTGACCTTAAAATTTTTATAGATTTTTGCAAATAGGCCATTGAAAATTTTCACAATATACAAAGATCATGTTTAATCCTATGCTCCAAGGATTGCCTAAGCCCCTTCTAAGGGGATTTAAGCATGAATTGGATAAACTCTTATATATTCCAATCCTTTAAAATTTTTCCCCAAATAAAGCATTAAGATTTAATCCAATCAATTCCTTCCTAATCCTGCACACCAAACATGCCCTTTATATGTGAGTATTTGGAGGTGAAATGGTTAAGAGTCACCCCTAGACCGCCACCAAACATCTACTAGTTGCTTAAAGTGCTCAAAACCCTTGTAAAACTTGAGGATGGTCTTAATAACAATAGTAGAATACTTGTACATTGCTGTGTTGGAAGCATAATTAAATCTGGGGACGAAGCCTGGATACCCAAAGACATGCATTCCATGGGCCTTGTTAAACAAAACTCCTCCGTTGAGAACTGCAGTTTTTAGCTAAGCCTATAATTCATTGTAGTACTTTTGAATTAGATGAAACAGGTATAATTTAACACTAAAAGTTGAAGTAGCATGTGAATGGAAAAGAAGGATTTTAAAACTAAAGTTGGCCTATTAATTTCTAATTGTTGAAAATTTGTCGTTTACTTCCAAATAGTTCAAATTTTGGTCGATTCACTACAATTTCCCCCAAAAAACTCCACAAGAAGAGCCCTGAAGAGGACCAGAACAGACCTCCATTAAGAGTTATCAAGCAGCATGTCAACGGAGGAGAAAGGACAATTAATAATTAAAAAAAAAATCAAATGCGTGAACTGACAAATAAGACCTTCAGAATAAACGACCATAGAAAAGGCAGTTAGAATAATTCCTGTAACAAAGTAGAAGATCAAATTAAACTGAGGACTCAAAGCGTTCAGAAAGAAAAAAGAAGAAAAGGGTTACAAGGTTTCTACGAATATAATAATTTTTCAAACTGATATCGGGCAGTGAGAGGGGGAAGATCCAGTTGCCTGGCAGGTAGGCCCAGTTTGCTCCGTCGGAGAATGGCATAAAAATTTGAATTTATTGTTCAAATTTTCTATTATAATCTACAAATCAGACGGGCCACAGAAGTGGCACTTCTAAATAAAGGAAAAAAACAAAGAGGAAGAAGAAGAAGAATAAACTTTGTAATGCCTAAATTTTACCCCTCTATGAAGTCCAAAGACCAATAGCCAAAACACCTAAGGATATAAAAGTAAATGGCTTTTAAAAGTACTTTTAATATAAATGATCATAACTTTTTAAATTAAAGAAATGACCATTTATCAGTAATAAACTTGAGTTTATCAATGTTAACATTGATAAACTAAGTTGAGCAGTTAAACTTTGTTTATCGGTGATAAACTTGAGTTTATTAAATTTAATACTGATAAATTCGTAAATTTAGTCTATCACTGATAAAGGCCATTAGCCTAATTTTAAAAAATTATAGTCATTTATTTTAAGGAAGCTATAAAAAAGACACCCAACTCAATTTCCCAAATACCCTATGAAAAACTGTTAACTTCTACTAAGCGGCATTATATATAGAGGAATCATTCATTCTAAAAAAATATTAAACGCAAAGGAAAAGGGTGGTAATTACTTTTCGAATTAAGATCCCGTCAAATTTTCTTCCCCTCCTCGAACAGGTTTGTAATGTATACAAGCGGGTTAAAATAACCATCCATTTTACTCAAAAGAGGACGAGTAATCTTCCTAAACCATAGAAATATTGTACAATATCCAAACGACATGGCGTTTTTTATTACTAATAGCTGCAAACGTTTTATTGAAAGAGTGATATCATGATTTTTCACAGATGACATAGAAACTGAGTTCAAGCATGTCGTTTCACTTGTAGAATTCCATAACCCAAAAGCCACAAAGACAACACACAAATTTAATTCCATTAAATCCTGCACCAGTTGCTAAGGCTAGGAACTCTTCTTGGCTCCGCTCATTTCCCCCTAAATGTTGAGTCATCATACCCACATTAAGCGCAAAAGTGTTCTTAACTGAAACACTATTCTCTGGCATGAAAGGAAGAATTGCCTCAACAACTATAACATTTCCATCTTTTGGAATAGCTTTGTAACAATTCTTTAGTACCGTCAAGCTGTACTCATCACTCCAATCATGAAGTATAAGCTACAAAATTGTCATAATTCAATACGTTAAGATCAGCAAATATACATTATTAGATGCACTAAGGTTTCAAAACAAACCTTCATCAGAATTGCATCCCCATGTGGAACATTCTCAAACATGTCTCGGCCAACATGTTCAACACCTGCAACATCACGGTTAAGCCTCTCTTTTTGTCGCTCAGATCTCAAGTAATTCATAGCAAATAATTGCTACTATTTATCAAAAATAAGATTTCATGGGAAATATGGTTCATCCACACCTGGATAAGAAGGGGCATTTTTTACGACATGAGGCAAGTCAAAATTAATGCCCTTGATATGTGGGTATTTGGAAGTGATTTGACTAAGGGTCGCTCCAAGGCCACCACCAACATCTACAAGTTGCTTAAAAAGCTGAAAGCCTTTGTAATGCTTCAAGATGTTCTGCGTAACCATTATCGTCTGGTTGTACATTGTCAAATTGAAAACCTTATTGAACTTTTGGTCGAAGCCTGCATACTCGAAGGCATGCATTCCATGGGCCCTGTTAAATGCAACTCCTCCTTCAAGAACAGAACCTTTCAATTCGGACCTGTAATTCAGTATATATATTCAGATTACATAAAGTGAACGGCTACTCTAGGAAGTTGAATTACGTAGCATGCATGCTTACGAATTGGATTTGAAATGCAGTTGATATTAAATGGTTCTTAAAGATCGAGATCGAACAAAAAAGGGTTAATTTCACTTTTGACCTTTGAGGAAAAAAGTTGTCATATCTTGTCCTTTGAACTTACAAATCACACACTATAATCGCCAAGCTTTCTAAATAATTTGCTAATTGTACCTCTACAACGAAAACGTTAAAAATCTAGCAGATTTCATTATATATGACACATGTGATTTGTTAAAAAGGAGTAATATAGTAAAATTATTATTACGTAGTTTGATTTAGGTAGATGTTCAAAATAGAATACGTATGCTTCACCTAATGAAATCTATTAGTTTTTACTGATTATGTTGTAAGAGTATTACTAGTTTAATATTTTAAAAGCGCAGGATAGCAATTACCCACCAGCTATCCAAGAAGACCTTGTCCTGGACCAAAGCTAAGCAGGGTCCCAATGAAACACCATCTTCATTAGTCACAAAATACTTGGACACCCGATTAAGGCTTAGAGCCTCCGGACATTAGACCCATCATCATCACTAACAACAGAGCAACTAAGTACAGAGTTGCTGGCTAGAAGCCCGAGGATGTGGTCCAACATAGTGGGCGCATAGGGGTTGCTGGCGGACATCTGGGCTGCAATCTCCACTGCCGACAGCTTAGCTCCTTCGCCGGCTTTGGCAATGATGTCGAAAACCCCGAGCTCAATCGCAGTTTGCAAGCACATGGGCGTCACACAGGAGATCGTCAGGTACATAGCGTGGGAGAAGTATTCCTCTTCTTCTTTCCTGTCATGGCTGAGGATTTGTGGATCACTGATTCCCAGCTCCAAGGAGGATGCCATACTGTTAGTGTATAATTTTGTATGATGTTATGATGAAGGTTAATTGGTTAATTTATACAAAATTAATAACGATATCAACGTCGTAGGCATGCTACGTCACTTTCTATGTTTTTTTTTTTTTACCCAAAAGTAATGAAGTCAGCTCTTTCATCCTAAAAGAATATGGAAATCAATTTTTTATCCCATAGTAAAGGAAAGGTGTTTTCCTACGACTGACCATAAGAAATGCTTAATTTCATGTTGCAGATTGGATTAAGTTCCCATATGCAACCACCACAAAGTGATGTAGTCTAGCGATAATGAACTATTGTGGTGGATTTACGGTCAAAAGTTTGAGTATTAAGTAGTCTTTTATGAGGGTCTTGAATATAAAAATTTCTTTTTGTCAGTCTAGTACTAGATTTACAATGCCCAAAACCGCTTCCCTTTGTGTCTTACAACGGGGACATTACTGTAATTAGTGGCACCCTCCACGTCAACATTCTTGCCAGCGTGGGTGCTCCTTTAAGTAACGCCAAGAGAGAACATACTAGTGCTAGTTGCCCACTCTCGGAATTTTCTTTACTAGAATAAGGAGTTGCCATATGCAATATCAAATGAGGGTTTTTTTTTTTTTTTTGCAGCTGCAAGATAAATATCACCAATAAATTAAGGCAACCAATCTTTTTGTCTATAATTATTTACATTAAATGGATTAGCCCAAAATAAAAGTATTTATCATCATCATCATCATTATGCTGCTGGTCTATTTATAAAGATTTTTTTTTTTTTTTTGAGGAAATAAAGAATTGATTGGTTTAGTTAGCCAAACTTTGTGATGTTTAACAATGTGTTTGGCATATATCTATTGAAGCGGAAAAATATATTTAAACGTAGAAAGACATTATAAATATTGAGTCTACTAGGGGAGTTTACGCTGAGATGTACTACTCGTTTTCTGTTAGTAAACTCGAATAAAACGACCTTGTGTATCATTCGCCACAAGCAAAAGACACCTAGAAAAGTAATAAAAAAAAATCAGGTACACCAAAAATAAGCACATGGCACTTTAACCAAACTTCTACGATTGATTGACATATGTGATTAACCCAATGCATATAGTACTGCACAAAAAAAAAAAAAAAAAGAAGCAAAAACAGAAATTAATTGGGTGAAGAATTACCGTCATTACAAACAAAAAAAATAAGAAAGTACATAAATCAGAGCACTAAGAAGATTGAGACCCCTAAAACTAGCAAAAGAAAATGGAAGAAATAGATGTGTTGTAGTTGTAGTGACGGAGCCATCGACCACCAACCTAAGTAGCAGATATAAGTCGCTAGTTCATAATGTAACACCTCTGACTCTACAATTCTGTGGTTGACTCGTTTTTAACAAGTCTAAATTGTGGAACATACTAGTGGCATATTTATACGAACGAGCTACACATAAGTCAAGATAAAAAAAAAAAAGAACTAAATTATTTTGATCTACTAAACTTGTTTTAAATATCAGATATAAATTTTAATTAACCATCTGAGAATGGCTATTTACCTCATTCTCACCCCCTCCCCCAACTTGCAATATTTTTAATAAAATCTTTGAAACGAGACTCATTTATATTTTAAATTTAAATATAAATAAAACAAAAATCAACCATGATATTATGTAAATCCACAAGTTTGTAGACCCAAGACTTCAAAAAGTTGTCTTCAAACCGTATGAAAATAGTATTATTGTCGTTGTTGAATGTCATGGTTTAATTCATGGACATTTCTTGCTCTGCCTGGTTGGCAAATAGATGCTACAACTGCAGGTGAGAGCTGACACTCCGCGACACACATTCCTCCTATTGTGATAAACGGCGCCCAAACCCGTGTCATGGGACCACGTAGATAAAATTTGGTAGCCGAAGATTTTTAAAGTTTTTCGCAAGAAGAAACATATAATTTATGGATAAATTAAGTTTAGTCAAAGATATTTTTCTCTTATCTTCATGTTTTTTAAGTTAAAAAAAGCTTTAAAGGATAAAATTGAAACAAGTTTTTTAAATTCAAAAAATACCTTTTTAGTTTTTAAAAACATAAAAATAAATTAAAAAATATAAAACTAAAAGGTATAATTATACCGTTAACTCAATCTTCGTGTAGCTCTTTCAATAACCTCCAAGTACAAGCGTATACTAACGTGATGATACATAATACCATATTTTATGTTCGGAGATTCAAACTTTAGAAAATGGAGTATGAACCAAAGAGACTGTGTTAACATTATAATTTAATATATATTTTATAAGAAAATAATAATTAGACAAAACAACCGTTTGTACCCATATTATTTATTATATATAAAAATAGTACTATATGACGTTACTTGTCAGAAATAAAAAAGAAAATATTATTTTTACCGAGGCACCTAGTCTTTGAAATACAGGCCAAACGATGGACTGCACATCTTTCAGGAGTCTCAAAGTTCTGGATGTAAGATTTATTTTTCTTTTTTGTTAACTTGGTGGAAAAGGATTCCAAACTTCTAGATATTTTAAGTTGCTACTTCACGACACCTTGCAGGATTTCCATGGTTGACTGTTATTTGGGCTCCAAATTGTGGACAACGACAGTGGTATATTCATGGACGAGTAGCAGGGTTCAAGATAACATTGATGCACCCTTTTGACAAGTTAGTAAGAGCTAATTAAATATAAAGTTAATTATATAATTATATTTTTTAGTTTTAATTATTTTTTAAATCATCTTTTTTTAAAAAACTAGAAAATTAAATATTTTAAATTTGAAAAACTAGTTTAATTTTATTCCTCATAAATTTTTTAGGTAGAAAAAACATAACAATAAGACAAAGATACTCTTATTCTACCAAATTTGTTTCCAAAATATATTTTCTTCTTAAGAAAAATTTTGAAAATTATTTTAACATTTAAAAAGTCATAAGATTTAAGATCTTTTTTTAAAAAAAAATTGATGTTGTATTTTAAGGTTTTTTTATATTTTTAAATCTACAAAATATTTTTCATAATTATTTAAGAGTAGTTATATTATTTTATCTAATTTTTTCTACTCATAAAAATGAATTTGAAATAATTTTTTAAAGATAATTGACATAGACGGTCCTTAAACTATTTAGCATGTGACAATTTGTTTGTTATTCTTGGTGAAACACCCCTCAAACTCTTTAATCAAGTGCAGATTAAACCTTTTCAGCATATCCCCTTGCTTTTTTAACGAAATGTCTCACGTCCAAATCACGTGACAAGATTTGACGAGTATTATAGTAAAACAATAATATATACACATTAATAAAAGTCAAAATTGAGAAAAAAAAAAAAAAAAAACCTTGCTCTTTCAAAAAAAAAATTGCAATTTAGAAACTTCAAGCACACCCACCAACCCACGAATCTCCATCAAAGCACACATTATGCTCTGATTGATACGAGTAAAAGTGAAAGCAAAGAAAACATTAAAAAAACAATAAATTGGGGCTTTTTTTTAACTGACAAATACAATAAACGGGTTTTCTTTTTCTTTTTTTTTTAAGATCAATTCATAACTGAGGTCATTTGGGTCTTTTCAGCGCAAAAACACGTACCATTCTCTATGAGAAATCTAACAGATATGGACGGAAAGGTGTTAGTTGCACCTGATTAAAGTTTTAAGTGTATGTCGCTAAGACTAAAAGAATATAGATTATACCATCACCAATTAAATAATTTAAGGGTTATTAATATTAATTATTATTTTTAAAAATTTAAAAGATAACTTCGTAGTTTCTCACACAAAAAGACATTGAAAATAATTAAAACTAAAAATTATAATTATGTAATTAATCTATTAAATTTAATAATTATATCATGTGGAAATTTTACTATAATAATTTTTGTTTTTATTGTATTTGTTGAGAGCTTTCACCTATGACAGATCCAGAAATTGAATACAGTGGGAACATATATAAATACGAAATTTTTTTAACTAAGTAATAAAAAATTGATAGTAATATTATATC
>JAJQZP010000469.1:0-316536 GCA_025403435.1 Artocarpus heterophyllus
GCCGTGTCGTTACAGGATTTTGTGAGCTAGCAAAGGGGACCAAAATGGACCTATAAAGTTCAAGCTCATGATAATTATGAAACCCAATATCCCAGATATACATTTCACAATTATCAACTCCAACGCTACTCCACTAAAAACTTGGAGCTGCACTCTCGAACTTTATAGAATTACGAAGCTCGTGTAGCTAAGTCTCCATGACATATCATAGTGTATCGCATCCCCATATGATCATCCATAATCGGCTTAAGGAAAAGTTCTGTCTTACCTTCCCGATTATTTTTATCTTACGTTCCATTGTCTCACCATTAGAAAACTTACCATCTAAAGATAGTATACCATTCGGTTACACCTATGTATCCAAATGGTTGAGCGCTCCAGTTTTCCAATTACAGGACAACGCATATAAGAGGATATCATTACTCCTAAAGAGGAGCTATGGATTCCATATCTATGAATAACAAGTCTACGCTACCAAGAGTCATGCCTCCAACGTACCGGCATGCATGCCACTATAGAGATGTGGGAGTCACCCATTGGTACATCAAAAGACACAAGTCGAGACAACGGGCCCATTATTCATCTCAGGATTAAGATGCAATACAAATGATTGTCTAAAGTGAATCGATTTGACAAGACAGAATTATTAATCCAAATCAATTCACTTTATGTCCCGATCCAACACATCGTCACCTATGACAATGCGCCAATGTTTCTATTCACGGAGTCCAACTCCGATGGCCAAGACAAACCATCTCCCAAAAGGGATATAGACAACATAACAATCTTTACATGAATAAAGCGCTCAACTTTATTCCCTCGATTGCGGATCATATATTTTAGACCATCACCTTAAGAGTCGTGTCTACCGCATAATCATCCCATCATATGCCCAACTCTTAAGGTTTAGATTGACAGTCTCAGACTACTGTTTGCTTATCATACATTCAACAAATATGAACGTAAAGAGGACAATATTTGGTATATATAAATGAATAAATTCTTTATTGATAAAAATGTCTCCAAAAACGTATTACATTTTTACTCCTTAGAGCATACATGTCTAACAATCTCCCACTTGCACTAAGTGAGTAAATACTGCAAATTTCGCATCCCCATAGCTTCCACATGCCTTTCGAAGACTCTCCCAGAAAGTGTCTTCGTAAATGGATCAGCTAAATTGTCCTCTGACGCAATCTTGCACACCGTGACATGCCCGCTCTCAACGAAGTCCTTTATCACATGATACTTCCGATCAATATGCTTACTCTTCTTGTGAAATCTTGGTTCCTTAGCATTAGCTACCGCCGCACTGTTATCACAGTACAGTGATACCGCTTTATCCATACCAGGAACTACCTCAAGATCCCCAAGGAACTTGCGGAGCCACACTGCTTCTTTCAGAGCATCACTAGCCGCCACATACTCGGCCTCCATCGTTGAATCAGAAGTGCAATCTTGCTTCGCACTTCTCCAACTGATGGCACCGCCACCCAGAGTAAACACAAACCCTGAAGTCGATTTCCTAGAATCCAGGCAGGATTGAAAATCCGAATCAGTGTATCCTAGAGGAGTTAAATCCTCACCCGAATACACAAGCATATACCCTCGAGTCCTTCTCAGGTACTTGAAAATATGCTTTACCGCAACCCAATGGTTCGGTCCTGGATCCGCCTGAAATCGACTCACAATCCCGACCGCATAGCTAATATCCGGTCGAGTGCAAAGCATGGCATACATGAGACTACCCACTGCCGAAGCATAAGGTACCTTCTTCATGTATTCTCTTTCTTCATTAGACTTTGGAGAGTCTTTCTTAGAAAGAGTAATTCCAGACCTAGATGGTTGCCCACCTTTCTTGGAATCCTGCATTGCAAACCTCCTGAGAATTTTATCTATGTAGCTGGCCTGTGACAAAGCTATCATTTTGTTCTTCCTATCCCGAAAGATCTGGATACCGAGAACAAAATTAGCCTCACCCAAGTCCTTCATGTCAAACTGCTTGGTCAACCATAATTTGACCGATGACAACGCCCCAACGTCATTGCCAATTAGCAGAATGTCATCTACATAGAGTAGTAGAAAAACCACCTTCCCATTCTTATTGTGTTTGTAAACACATGGTTCATCCACATTTTGTGAGAACCCATAAGTCTTGATCACTTGATCAAATCTTATGTTCCAAGAACGAGAAGCCTGCTTAAGTCCATAAATAGACTTTAGCAACTTACAAACCTTACCCTCTTGACCCGTGACCTTGAACCCGTCTGGTTGTTCCATATAAATGGACTCATCAAGATAGCCATTCAGAAAAGCCGTCTTGACATCCATCTGCCAAATCTCGTAGTCGAGAGCGGCAGCTATGGACAAGAGAATCCGGATGGACTTAAGCATGGCTACAGGCGAAAAGGTTTCCTCATAATCGATTCCTTCCTTTTGCGTATAACCCTTAGCTACCAGTCTAGCCTTAAAGGTTTCGACCTTTCCATCCACTCCTCTTTTCCTCTTGTAGATCCACTTACACCCTATGGGTTTTACCCCTTCGGGAAGATCCACAAGCTCCCAGACCCGATTAGTCTCCATAGACTTCATCTCAATGTTCATGGCCTCTGTCCAGAGTCTTGAATCAACATCCTCTATAGCTTCTGCGTAAGTATAAGGATCCCTGTCATGTTCATCCGGTTCAGCCAAAAAGACCTCCCCATTGAACATATACCTCTCAGGTTGACGACCGATCCTCCCACTACGCCGAAGCCCCTGAGGTTGTTGTTCAGGTTTGTTTGGTTTTTCTACACCGATCGGAATGGTTTCGTTCGGAACCTCTGGAGTAAACGGATTACCCCTCAACTCCTCAAGCACCACTTTGCTTTGAGGTTTAAAGTCGTTCATGTAACTCTCCTCAAGGAAAGTTGCATTAGTTGAAACCACGACTTTATTTTCCTTTGGGTTATAAAAATAACCCCCTTTAGTCCCTTTTGGATATCCTACAAACACGCAAACTTCTGAACGTGCTTCCAACTTATTCGGATCCTTAAACAGGACATGAGCTGGACATCCCCATATACGAATATGGTTTAAGGATGTCTTCCTTCTTGTCTATAACTCGTGAGGAGTTTTAGGGACCGATTTTGAAGGCACATTGTTCAAAAGATAACATGCGGTTTGTAGTGCATATCCCCAAAAGGATAAAGGCAATGATGAATAACTCATCATGGACCGAATCATGTCCAACAAAGTCCTATTCCTTCTCTCTGCTACGCCATTCTGCTGCGGAGTGCCCGGCGCAGTCAAATGGGATAAAATCCCATTCTCTAACAAGTGTCCAAAGAACTCATCAGAAAGGTATTCTCTACCTCGATCTGATCGAAGTGCCTTTATGGGTCTACCCAATTGCTTTTCCACTTCAGCCCGAAACTCCCTGAATTTATCATAAGTTTCGCTTTTGTGGTGCATTAGGTACACATACCCATATCTAGAGTAATCGTCAATAAAAGTAACGAAGTACTCATACCCTCCTCGTGCCCGGATGTTCATCGGTCCGCAAACATCACTATGCACAAGTTCTAGAACCCCTTCGGCCCTATTGCCCTTAGACCCGTATGGTCTTTTGGTCATTTTACCCTCCAAACAAGACTCACATTGAGGTATAGATTCCACCTTTAAGTGACTTAAAGGTCCATCCCTTACCAACCTTTGAATCCTATTTAGGTTAATATGGCCAAGGCGCAAATGCCAAAGATAAGAATTATTAGAGTGAGAAGTTTTAAGTCTTTTTGAGTTATTATCATTTATCTCAGCATTAAGTAATAGGTCCATCTTAGGTTTGATAAAATATAGATTATTTTGCATCCATCCAGAACAGATAAAAGATTTGTTTTTACGAATCACCACTTTTTCATTAAAAGATACCACGTAGGAGTCTTTAAATAAAGAAGATACAGAAATTAAATTCCTTTTAAATTTAGGAACATAAAAACAATCTCGCAAAATTAAACTCCTATAACTATCAAAATAAAGATGGACATCTCCCACTGCTTCCGCTGAGACCAAGGATCCATCGCCCATCCGAAGCGTTAAGTCTTCACGAAGTAGACTTCTCGTTTCTTTGAATCCCTGCAGAGAAACACAAACATGATTAGTTGCACCGGAATCTATGACCCAAATGTCACTGGATTCCTCAACCAAACAAGTTTCTAAATATAGAAGATCACACCTACCTCCCTTGGAAAGGAAGTCCTTGCAATGCTTCTTTATATGCCCGACCTTACCACAAAAGAAGCACTTAAGCTTCTTTGGGTTCTTCTTCTTCTTCTTCTTGCTCTTGGTAGCAATAGGAATAGAAGACTTCCCACTCTTGGCCCGTTGTTTCTTTCCATTCCCAGAGTTAGGATTGGAACCAGAAGCAGCTACCATATTGGCCTCTCCACCAGCAGGAGACTCCCTGATCAGCAGTTCAAACTCTTGTAACTGTTTCATCAGTTCTGTCAAGGTCATATCCCGTCTATTGCTTAGATTAAAAGTAGCTCTAAACGTAATAAATTCCTTAGACAGAGTCTCAAAGACCATAGTCATCTGAGTTTCAGCATCGATGTCGGCTCCATTGGTTTGAGCCTCAGCGAGGTAACCCATGACCAACATCATGTGCTCCTTTACAGATGTCCCCGGTCTCTGTCTACAGTTTAAGAGTTTCCGAAGCGCCCCTTGCCGCTTTGTTATGGCCTGGCCTCCAAACATGTCCTCAAGATTATCCAAGATCTGCTTCGCAGTCTCATAATCCTGATGTTGAGCCTGCAGCACGTTATTCATGCTAGCCATAACATAGCAGCGGGCCTGATCATTAGCATCTTTCCAGCGTTCGTACGCTTGGAATTGCTCATTACTTGAGTCTCCCGTAGGCTCAGGAGGACAAGGAGTTGTCAGAACATATTTCAGTTTCTCAAAGGAAAGGACGATGTCCAGGTTCCGTTTCCAATCATTATAGTTCTCACCGGTTAATTGGTTTTTGTCAAGTATCGATGATAAAGCGTTTTTAGACATTTTCAATCTACAATAAAGAATCATATACCAAACATAAGCAAACATATATAATAATTTAGTAAGTTAACACAATCATGTAAAATCATACAAATGTGTTTATGTGTCAAAACCTTGAAAATATCACAACCTTACAACGATAATTCCCAACTCAGAATTCAACAAGCTCCTAGGGGAGTCATGCCAAATTCAATCAGGAACACGGATCCCCTCCTGATTAATATATGCCATCCAGGACCCGTATGATCCAGCATATACTAATAATCGTTTCTTTGGCCATTAATTTTATTAACAGAGCTCCTAGGGGAGGTTAATAATAAAATTAACGTGAGTGTATAACCACCGTTTTAATATTTTATCCATGATTTATAATCACCACCTAGGGGTGTGCAACCATAAATCATACTAAAATACCTTATCCTTTCAGAGATCCAATCTGGTACATGATAGAAATCCCTTCCTAGGGGTTGGGACCATCATGTTCTTCCTATGGACCAACGATGGAGGCCTTAGGTTCTCTCTTCGAAAACCTTCTCCCACTCAATCTTTTGAAGTCAAGGTTTTATTTTAAAATTATGCATGAACAATTTTAATATGAGCGGCACTCCCTATTCTATATGACATGTTATCAATATACATGGTAAATCATATTATAATGCAGACAAGCAAAGCAATCAAGCAAAGCTACAAGCATAATAATAATAACCGTAATATTATGGTTCCACCGTAGAGAATAGAAAAAATAAGATTACAAGAGAATAATCGAGACATTTATCGATTCTTCATCCTTGAATCCTCAAGCTGTATCCTTCTTCATGTAATATCCATCTTCAAGTCCTCAATCCCGTATGAATCGAACACTTCATATTTCCGGTCATATCCAAATTTAATGTTTCTCAGAATCGTCCCAAAAATAAAATTAAAACTGCACTGAAAAAATCGCACCTTTTCTGGACACCTGGCAGCTCTCGGTCGGCAGGCCGATCTGGGTGATCGGTCTGCCGATCATGGTGGTTCGGCCTGCCGGCAGAGCACCAAAATTTCTGCCCCACTGTCGGCCTGCCGGACCGTACGTCCGGCCTGCCGATCTGTGACCTTCGGCCTGCCGAACTGTGAGGTCCGGCATGCCGACCGAGCAGAAAACCCTTAATCCAGAAAATACAATTTTAATGCAATTCATCAATTTTATTTTCAACAATTCAAAAACATAAAATTAGAGACTCAGGAAATACCTGGAGGCGCCATCATCTATCTTCAAGATCCGACTTCTCGTTCCGTCTTCTCCGAATAATTATTTAATTACAAAATTCTTACAAATTAAATAATAATTCCTAGACGGAGATGATAGTCCGCCATCTAATTACATGAAAAACTTAGATACACATTCTAACCTCTAAGGAACCATAACCGGTATTAATTAATTAATAAATAATTAAACAACATTTTAATCAACCATAATTAATTAATAAACATTCACCATATAATCCATGACAACATATATATTATATAGAAACCTAGAGTGCCATCTCTCTATAAAATTTAATTCAAGCATTGGAGAGATTAAGATCACAAAATTTATGCATATAACATGATCACAAACTTGCAAATTTATGTAAAAAACCTCGGCTCTGATACCAATTGTTGGAAACAAAGTGCGCAGCGGAATTTTTAAAATTTTTCATCAGAGTATTTTCCAAAACACAAGTTTGACATGTTATATGTATAAATTAAACAGATCTTACTAACCTCAGTATGCTGAAGAACCTCCGCGACCTGTGTAGAGAAGTAACGTTCCAGAAGAGCCTCAACCAACTGGTCTTCTTTGCTATTCTCTATCCACAACTGGAGTGAGTGTGGGCTCACACGTACAGCTCTTCCACCGGTGACTCTCCTTCCAACCAATAGAGAGAACCCAAAGCTAGTGTTCGTGATTTGTGAACAAAAGCTCTCAGGGAGTTTTCAGATGCTCACTAGAAGAGTATCACTCTTAATCTCTCAAATTGATCTTAGTAAATCATTAGACTCACTCCCTTTTTATACCTATTGGTCCTTGGGGTCAGTCCATATCAGATTAGGTCTCAAAAATCGAAACAGAATCAAGTTCGGATCAATATCTGATAAGATACGCGTGAAAAACGCGTAATCTTAGCTGTCGCGGTCGGCATGCCGAACTGTGAGATAGGCAGGCCGAACTGGCCAGTTCGGCAGGCCGAACTTTCTGATCGGCAGGCCGAACTGCCGAGAAAAAATCTCCGTGAATCTTTTATTTTCCACCCGAGATTCTAAAGGATAAAGTCTCAGTTTTGATTCAAATAGCCCAATAGAAAAGATATCTGATCAAAACAAACTTTATCAAGATAATCTCTAAGAAAATAAATCAATTCACAATAATTCTACAAGTTTATCTTGTTCTAATTGTCCAAAATTAAAACAACCGATAAACAGACAAGAATTATCCGAACGCCATAATTCAACAAGTTCATCTTGAACTAATTTCTTACATAATTAATTCAACCGATAAACAGACATGAATTATTTGATTCTTATAAATTTTAAACCAATCTGATAAATCCGACATAAGTCACCAATTATTGGAAAAGCACGCCGTGTCGTTACAGGATTTTGTGAGCTAGCAAAGGGGACCAAAATGGACCTATAAAGTTCAAGCTCATGATAATTATGAAACCCAATATCCCAGATATACATTTCACAATTATCAACTCCAACGCTACTCCACTAAAAGCTTGGAGCTGCACTCTCGAACTTTATAGAATTACGAAGCTCGTGTAGCTAAGTCTCCATGACATATCATAGTGTATCGCATCCCCATATGATCATCCATAATCGGCTTAAGGACAAGTTCTGTCTTACCTTCCCGATTATTTTTATCTTACGTTCCATTGTCTCACCATTAGAAAACTTACCATCTAAAGATAGTATACCATTCGGTTACACCTATGTATCCAAATGGTTGAGCGCTCCAGTTTTCCAATTACAGGACAACGCATATAAGAGGATATCATTACTCCTAAAGAGGAGCTATGGATTCCATATCTATGAATAACAAGTCTACGCTACCAAGAGTCATGCCTCCAACGTACCGGCATGCATGCCACTATAGAGATGTGGGAGTCACCCATTGGTACATCAAAAGACACAAGTCGAGACAACGGGCCCATTATTCATCTCAGGATTAAGATGCAATACAAATGATTGTCTAAAGTGAATCGATTTGACAAGACAGAATTATTAATCCAAATCAATTCACTTTATGTCCCGATCCAACACATCGTCACCTATGACAATGCGCCAATGTTTCTATTCATGGAGTCCAACTTCGATGGCCAAGACAAACCATCTCCCAAAAGGGATATAGACAACATAACAATCTTTACATGAATAAAGCGCCCAACTTTATTCCCTCGATTGCGGATCATATATTTTAGACCATCACCTTAAGAGTCGTGTCTACCGCATAATCATCCCATCATATGCCCAACTCTTAAGGTTTAGATTGACAGTCTCAGACTACTGTTTGCTTATCATACATTCAACAAATATGAACGTAAAGAGGACAATATTTGGTATATATAAATGAATAAATTCTTTATTGATAAAAATGTCTCCAAAAACGTATTACATTTTTACTCCTTAGAGCATACATGTCTAACACATACTACAAACACTCAATTCATGATCAAGTTCATAAATTATTATTCATTAGAGAATCAATGATACTCAAAGATTAAAAAAAAAGTAATTAGAGAAGTTAACGGAGTTTGCTTAACTCTAATTATGAATATTTATAGGAGATCAATTTATATACAATGACTATATTAAATGAACTTCTCTAAAATATGAGTAATTATATCTACAATTTTAAGAGTACAATTCTTAGTTTATAGTAAAGTAACATTAGAATTAATAAAGATATATATTAATTAAAGAGATTAATTAATATGTTGGCTTTATTAATTTATAATTATTAAATAATGAGATTATTTAATAATAATAAATATTAATTAATTTGGGAAGACACACTATGCGTCTCACCCAATGTCTATGGCATGTAACATGCACAAGGAAGGGTTATTTATGCAGTTTAAGACTTGTTCATTAAGTTGTTTGTTGCTAGAAATTTCCAACTTTGATAAATATAATTTATTCAAAATTAGAAATTTGAATTACGGAAACTTATTAGATTGAGTAACAAGCAATATTCCTACACATACTAGAAGGTGATTGGTGAGACAAATAGATAAGGAAAAGATGAACTTATCTCTTCTATTTAGTTAAATATGTGATATTTAATTTTAAAATAAAGGAAGCTTTAAAAGTGAATTGGGTCTTTAGAGAATATAAATAGAGGCCTCCTTATTCATTCTACACACAATTAGAAGTCTTGGTGAAACTACAAAACTCTTGTCCATAAACTTATAGTCACTACAACAAATTCAAGATTATATGACCCTTATTTAATGACCGTTTCTCAAAAACCTTCATGATAAGGGAAAAAAACATAGGGATTTACAACCGTGAAGACAAAAACCGTCATGGTATGGACGGAATCTACCACGATGGTTTTCTAAAAAACCGTCGTGGTGAGGAGAACATACCACGATGATTTTTTAGAAAACTGTCGTGGTAGACTATCTCCATACCATGAAAAAAACCGTCGTGGTAACTCACTTAAAACCCATATTCCCACCTTGACAATCAGACATAAATAAAAAAATCAGATCTCAAATACGAACACAAGCCCTCCGAAAATGCTGCTGCTATCGCTCTCCATCTCCATACTCCTTAATCTCATTCCTAATTGTAAGTTTTAATTAGAAATTGATAAATTGTTGTTGATTTTGTTATGTAATCCAAAATTAATAAATTGTTGTTGTTTAATCTATGTTTATTGTATTGTGGATCATGGGTATGATTTATTTGTTTTTTAAGGGGTATGTGTAATTTTTTTATGATGGGTGAATTTTTTTGTACATGTTTAATCATGATTAGAATGGTGGACATGAATATAATTTGTGAATTTAATTTGAATTGAATATTTGCTACTTATTATTTCAATTTAGGACTTGCAAAATGGATAGGAAATGGATGTGAGATTTTCGATTGTCTAGAGAATATGTGAATGGTGTGGAAGAGTTCTTAGATTTTGCCAAAAGTCATGCCAATGGTCATCAAATTCGGTTTCCTTATGTTCAATGTGGAAACCATAGATTGCATCCAATTCTAGTTGTTAGAGGACATTTATTTCAAAATAGAATTATACGTGGTTATCAAACATTGTATTTTCATGGCGAGTCTAATTTCAATCCAACTTTAGTAAGTAAAGAAAATGAAGCTCTTGTGGACGATAATATGGATGATCACGAAAATATGGTTGACATGGTCAATGATTTGGAAGAACACTTCTTGCATCGTCTGGATTAATTTGAGGCAATGATGAATGATGCTGAGTCACCCGTGTATGAGGGGTGTACCAATTTCACTAAATTGTTCGCTTTAGTTGGATTATAGAATTTGAAAGTGTCGAGTGGGTGGTCAAAAACCAGTTTCATAAGCTTTTGAAATTTTTAGGAAGGCTTCTACTAGAGGGTAATAAATTACCAACTAGTATGTATGAGGCTAAGAAGACTGTGAGCACTTTAGGAATGGAGTATGAGAAAATGCATGCTCGTGAAAATGATTGTGTTCTTTATAGGAATGAGTATAAGGACGAGAATTATTGCCTGGTTTGTCAACAAGCAAGGTAGAAGAAAGGAAAAGAGCCAAAAGAAAGTGTTATGGTACATTCCACTGGTACCACATTTGAGGTGTTTATTTAGAAACCTAGAACATGCCAAGAATTTGACATGGCATCATGAAAAACGGGTTGACGATGGTATGCTTAGACACCTGGCGGATTCACCACAATGGAAGACTTTTGAAGCCGATCATCCTGACTTTAGTACGGATCTAAGAAATATACATTTCGCTTTGTCGACAGATGGAATGAACTCACATGGTAACATGAGTAGTAGGCATAGCACTTGGCCCATTATACTTGTTAACTATAATCTCCCTCCAAAGATGTGCATGAAGCGGAAGTTTCTAATGTTGTCTTTATTGATTTCAGGTCCTCAACAACCAAGCAATGACATTGATGTATACTTAGCACCGTTAATCAATGACCTAAAAACTTATGAAAAATGGAGTCGAAGTTCGAGCGCTTACTGAGAGGAGATGTTCACACTTTGTGCAATGTTGATATGGACAATTAACGAGTTTCTCGAATATGACAATTTATCTGGTTATTTGGTGAAGAGTTCTATTGGTTGTCGTATTTGTATAACGGAAACGTCAAACAAACGATTGAAGAATAGTAAGAAAACTGCTTTTCTTGGTCATACAAGGTGGTTTCCAAGAGATCACCATTACCGTAAACAAAAGAAAGCTTTTGATGGCAATAGCAAAGAAAGAGACCCTCATCGTCCTTTAACGGGTGAACAAATATTTGAAATGGTAAAAGATATAAAAGTGGTATTCAGGAAGAGAAAGCAACGTAAGGACGAGCCTCTGATTGATGGACCACGGAAAAAAAGATCAATCTTTTTTGATCTTCCATACTGGAACACACTTTTTGTTTATCATTGCTTGGACGTTATGCATATTGAGAAAAACATTTGTGAATCCATAGTTGGCACGTTGCTTGACATTCTAGGCAAGACTAAGGATGGTGAAAAGCTCAGTTGGATCTCATGGAAATAGAGATTAGGTCTAATTTATTTCCTAAGGAAAGAGGGAACCATACTTACCTCTGATGAAGCACACATTATCAAGAGTGGAAAAGAGAAAGCTTTATGAATAGCTTGCTTCGTTGAAAGTGCTAGACGAGTATTTTTCAAACTTTAAAAAGTTGGTGTTGGTGAAGGATTTGAAACTTATGGGCATGAAAATACATGATTGTCATGTGTTGATGCAGCAATTACTACCACTTGCTTTGCGGGGAATTCTAACAAATGATGTAAGATTTGCAATTACCAAGTTAGGCTCATTCTTTAATTCAATATGCTCCAAGGTAATTGATTCACTCATGCTAGATTCACTACAATCGGAGTTGGTGCAAACCTTATGTATGCTTAAGAAGTATTTTCCATTGGCATTTTTTGACATCATAATTTGAATATGTGTAATATGTTAATATGTGTATTAATTTGTGAAATTATATGAATATATGAGATTGTGTAATTGAAATTGCAAAATTGTGAATATGTGTAATCGAAATTGTGAAATTGTGAATGTGTCAAGATGTAAAATTGTGATATTATTTAATTGTAAATTATGTGAATATGTGTAATTGAAATTGCGAATATGTCAAGATGTAAAATTATGATATTATTTAATTGTAAATTATGTCAAGTTTTTTTAATATGTGATTTTTTTACGGGAAGATTGTAATTTAATATTAGTGTGTGTGTGTTATTTTTGCTTACTTTGAACAGATAAAATGTCTCATGAGACCGATAGTGACCATTATGAGGAGGAGTCCGAAGAGTACACTCCATCTTCCTCTTAATATAGCAAGGGGAAACAATGTAGTAAGCCACGTAGGCGAATCAAATTCGATCCCAAAGTAGACTTTGAGCTAAGAGCTACTTTGATGAAAAGGTTTCATTGGATGAAAAAGAAAGGTTTAAGAATAAACGTGACCTTTGATTCAAAAGGCCAACCGAAAAGCGCACCCAGCCATGAACTAAGCAGTTGGATTGGAGTCTTTAGTTGAGAACATGTTCCTATATGGATTAAAGATTGAAGGTCTAAGGATTTGGAACAAATAAAAGATGAGATTTAGAGATAGATTTACGAAGCTTTCATAGTCAAGGATTGGTGTATGAAAAAGGCTTTGAGGGTTTGTGGTGAATTAGCTATGTTACCTTCGTATAGCCATACCTTTCCATTCTAGAGGAGGATGAAAATGTATATAAGCGGCCTCCTACAGTAGTACACTACTACCCCTCCATAAGCGATAACAATTGGGAAGCTTTTGTGAGGTATCGACGTTTCGCCGACTTCCAATTGCTATCATTAAACGCAAGAAAAATAAAAGCAAAAAATGAATACTGCTCTATGGTTGGCCGAGTCTAATATAGAGAGCTCGAGCAATCATTGGTACGTTAATATCTTACTTGTATTACATATATCAATTATTCTATCATTAATATGTTACTAACATAGCATAACACAGTTAGCTAAGATGGGCGTGCTACCAACACAGGAGGAGTTATAGGTAAAATCACGTCAAGCTCCCAATGGATAGTTTAAAAATCCAAGAGTAGCAATTGGGAACTTGATTGTAAGTTTATTGAGCACGAACCATTAATTTGTAATTTAATACCTGTTGAAGGATCTTAAGAATAACATGGTTTTATGGTTGCTTTTTAGGATGAATACACGACGCAACAAAGTTAAGGGAGCTTCTAATCGGTCAGTAACGATGACATTTTGATGAGGGCACTAGGAAAACTGGAACATTCAAGATGTGTTCGTGGTCAATCGAAGTATGTGAAGCAGTCTCAATACTTTGACCTCTAATCAGGTTCGAAATTGAATTCCCAAATGTCAAAGATGCAGATGAAGATTGCAGAACTGCGAGGTCTTGTGACCAAGCTCATTTCCCAAGGACATGCCAGGTCGACAGATGATAGCTTTGTTGGACATGTATCCTTAAAGAGTAAAAATGTAATATGTTTTTTGTGACATTTTTTTTATCAATAAAGAATTTATTTATTATTTATATACCAAATCTTGTCCTCTTTACGTTCATATTTATTGAATGTATGTTAAGAAAATAAAAGTCTAAGACTGTCGATCTAAATCTTAAGAATTAGGCATATGATGGACAGATTATGCGAAAGACACGATTCTTAAGGTGATAGTCTAAATTATGAGATCCGTAATTGAGGGAATAAAGTTGGGCACTTTATTCATTTAAAGATTGTTATGTTGTCTATATCCTTATTGGGAGATGATTTATCTTGACCATTAGAGGTGGACTCCGCGAATAGAAATATTGACACATTATCATAGGTGATGATGTATTAGATCGGAACATAAAGTGAATTAATTTAGATTAATAATTCTGTCTCAGCAAATCAATTCACTTTATACAATTATTTGTATTGTATCTTAATCTTGAGATGATTTGTGGGCCTGTTGTCTTGACTTATGTCTTTTGATGTACCAAATGGTGACATTCATATTTTATAGTAGTACACATACCGGTACGTTGGAGACATGACTCTTGATAGTGTAGACTTGTTATTCATAGATATAGAATCCATAGCTCCTCTTTAGGAGTAATTGATATCTTCTAATATACGTTATCCTGAAATTGAAAAACTTGAGCGCCTAACTATTTAAATACATAGGTGTAACCAAATGGCATATTGTCTTTTGATGGTAAGTTTTCCCATGGTGAGATAATGGAACGTAAGATAAAAATAATTGAGAAGGTAAGGCAGAATTTGTCCTTAAGCCGATTATGGATAATCCTATGGGGATACGATACATTATGATACATCATGGAGACGTAGCTATACGGGCTTTGTAATTCTATATAGTTCGAGAGTGTAGCTTCAAGCTTTTAGTGGAGTAGCGTTGGAGTTGATAATTATGAAATATATATCTGGGATATTGAGTTTCATAATTATCGAGAGCTTGAACTATATAGGTTCATCAAGTCCTTTTTGCTAGCTCATAAAAATCTTGTAATAATACAACGTATTTTTTCAATAATTGATGACTTATGTCAGATTTTTCAGATTGGCTGAAATTAGATAAAATCAGATGATTCATGTTTATTTATTGGTTGAATTAACTTTGTGATAAAATTAATTCAAGATAAACTTGTTGAAGTATCAGGATTAGATAATTCATGTCTGTTTATCGGTTGGATTAATTTTAAATAAATTAATTCAAGATAAACTTGTTGAATTATTAAGAATATTTATTTTTTAAGAGATTATCTAGATATGACTATTTTAATAAGATAATTTCTCTATTGGGTTATTTGAATTAAAATTGAGGCTCTATCCCCAAAATCTCGGGTGTGAAATAAAAATTCATATGGAACTTTTTATTGCAAGTTCGTTAGGCCGATCTGCCAGTTCGGCCTACTAACCAGGCGATAAAAGGATCACGCATTTTCATAAGGAGTTTATCAGATATTGGTTTTGATTTGATTCTGATTTGAATTTTAAGGCCTTATCTGATGAGGACTGACTCTTGGGCCCAACCTTTATAAAAGAGGAGTGAGTTCTATTATTATTTAGATTAGTTGAGAAATCTAGAGTGAGACTCTGTTAGTGAGACTCTAAAACTCCCCGAAGAGCTATCATTCATAAATCACAAATTATAGCTTTGAGTATTTCTCAATTGGTTGAAAGGAGAGCCACCTGGGAAAAGCTAAACAACATGAGCCCACACTCACTCCGATTGTGAATAGAGAATGGCAAAGAAGGCTAGTTGGTTGAGGTCCTTCTAGAACATTACTTCTCTTCATTGATTACAGGAGCTTTTCGATACACAAAGGTTAGTAAGATCTGGTTAATTTATGCATATAGCGCGTCAAACTTATGTTTTAGAAAATACTCTGATATAAAAATATTAAAAATTCCACTGCGTACTATTTTTCTAACAAGCTTCTCACAACGCAACAGCTTCAAGGCTAGTTGTAACCGTCCTGATAATGTAGCAAAAGCTCCACAAGCTACAGAAGTCTAATTGTCACCCCATCATCAAGAGCCTGAACAAGGTCAAGAATGCAGGCTCTTTGTTGAGGATAGAATTAATTGTGGGTGTGCACTTGTTATGCTTGAGAAGGTGTAGATGGAGAGTCTTCCGACTGATACAATCCATAGAAGACCATTAAGGGAAGAAAACGTGGGCATTAGCATCACTACCATCAGAGTTAGAACAGCTAAATTGCCTGTTCCAACATTCAAAGCAACAATTGTGGGTGAACTACCGGAAGCTTCGTCGCATGGCCAAAGAGGTTAGTTGAAGTCGTTGCAATGACAAAGACGAGTCAAATGCCTAGCCACATTCCATAGGATCTAAGCAGAAAGAAATGCCAAAAAAAGAAAAGCTTTACAAAAGCAAGACAATCACTACCTGAGGTAGAACAAGAACAAGAACAACCCGTTGCAAATGAGCCACTGCATGCATTTAACTTTGCTTTAGTGCCTCTAGAATTATGCAGTTGGCTTTATATGCACATTCTTTCATGCGCGATGGGTTGACGATTTAGTACCCGATACTGGTAAATGTCACTGGCAATAAATTGCCTATCTATGTAGGGTATGAAGACGTTGACTACTTCATCAACTTTGATCAAATCGGGGTAAACTGTGTCCTAGTATAACTCAGGTAATGACTTTATCCTTAATTTGTAAATTTTAAAATATAGGTAGAGTTGTCAAGTGCTTTCAAATAATTGATTGTATTGTGTTTTATTGTAGTTTTTTGGCAAAATATTGTGAACTTCAAGGCTTGGTGCAAAACTTGGGCTTTATATCTCTGGCGATTTTTTCAACTACTGCAACAGACCTACAAGTGATTGCAGAGAGCGCGCCACATCACTCCTCAACCTATTAGCTCAAGCACCAAGAGGAAAATTATTCTTCCTAACATACAATGTTGGACAATATTGGATGTTGGCACTTATTTCACCATGGGAGGACTAAATATATGTAACGCCCCTTAATTCAGACGTCACAGATGTCGTTACATACTTACATTCGTACATGCATAAACCTTAAACTTATAAATAATATCAAACTTAATCATTACTATTGATTTTAAAAGTACTTAAACTTACATTACCAAGATCCATACATACGTTTTTTTTTTAAAAAAAAAACTTAACATTGTTTCGAAAATCATTGCTTAATTTAATCCATATCATAATTTATTCGATTATACTTAAATCAATCATGATCTTTTTTATTAATATATATAGGTTTATCAAATTGTAAAATCAGGACTTATAAAAATATCACATTAATTTTCTTTCATCGTTACATCATTTGAAATCCATTTATTCCCACAATTCGGCAGGCCGAACATGGGACTCCGGCAGGTCGAACATCATCGGCAGGCTGGAGTTCCCTCAATTGGCAGGCCAGTTGAGGCTTTACAATTTCGATTAAAAATTCATCCATGTTCGGCAGGCCAAAAAATTCAATCGGTAGGCCGAACTTCTGGTCTTCGGCAGGCCGGCCACAGAGTTCGGCATGCCGTCCAAGACCAAATTCCTTTGGAAAACTTAACTTAAAACATACCAACTTTACGTAAAATATAGCGGAAGTTCATAATTCATTAAAAATGATAAAATATCTTATAAAACCATAATATAGTATTCTTTAAAACCTTAACATAAAATATGTTCAAAATATATAATTTGATCAAATCATAAAATCGTTCTTCTTGGCGTGCTTCCGGTTACAATTCATCGTTCATGTTGCTCACACGCCTTCTCATGTCCTCCTCCTATTCCATGACTCTCTTACCCTTATCTGCAACATGACATATAAAACATGATTAAGCTAATGCTTAGAAAGTACACAGATTCTCACAATTTAAAACATTTCATAAACATCATCATCATCATCATCATTGTCATCGTATCATAAAAGTGCCTTAAGCACAATTTCACAGAACATATCTTTCGTAACATTAACCATTTTAAAACTTAATCCATTTTATCTTAAGGGCCCAAGTGCTGAACCATAAACATCATCATAGGCGCGCCGCCATGAGAGGAGAAGGGTAGTTAATCCCAAACCAAACATGACATCATAACATAACATTTCATAACATTGGGTGTGCAACACTTATTAGGTGATACATATATACGTACTTTTCATACTTTGAAACATGTCATCATCATACATGCATATCTTTAAAATTATGAAAATCTTTCATAAGAAATCCTTTAAGGAAAATCATCATAAAATCATCATGAATATCCTTGTAAACATATCATCAAACCTTGTAAAAACATGTGTCATGTTGCAGGTGAGAATGTACTTACCTCAACGATAGCTTACTTAACCTTAAAAATGCACTTGGTGACGATGCCGCTGTCTCGATGTGCCACTTCCTTGAGTGTTCATGCCATTTATCCATTTTAAATATGCAATAAAAATCAATACTTATCATAAAATATCTATACAAATAACATTCATTCATATAATATTCACATATACATACACTCATCTCATATTATAAACATAATTCATAACCATAAAAATCGTCTTCACATAAACATGTTATTATGATTTTTCTTAAATCATAAAAATTACCTTAAGCATATAAAACAAACCATACATTTTGAATATAATTATCTTTTAAATAAAACATTTTTGAACAATTAATATATTTATATTTTAATTTAAAACTTCATACAAGCATCATATTATCATACATGAAACTATTTTATTATCATAAAATCTTTTAAACATACATAACATTTCATAAACAAAAAAATCAAGAAATAACATTTATTGAAACATTTTTCTTAATGAATTTCCATAAAAATTTCATAACATATAAATGAAATACATTCATCTTACATACTCATACATATGCATATTTTAACAACTTTTTATGAAAACATCATATTTACCCATTGAATAATCATTACGTTTTTCATACTTTCAAAATTATACAGTAACATATTACTGTAAGGGGTAGAAGACAGAAATATCATTTTTCATTAAAACATTGAAATGATATGAAACCTAGAAAAACATCACATAATATATACATAACATCATATATAAAAAAAATCGAGACAAAATACAATACCTAACGAGGAGAAGAATTTCTTTTCAAAAATACCAGAAAAACCGAATTCATACCTGGAAATATCTTCTCAAAACCCCTTGATTTCAATCAACGAAATATGACTTTTCTTATAATTTTTGCAGAGAATTTTTGTGAGAGAGAGGAAAGCAAAGTACTCGTGGAGAAGAGAAGAGGAGGAGAAAATAATGAGAGAACGTCTCAGAACCGAGAGAAATTATCTGAGGGAAGAGCGTTAAAATTTTTCTAACGTAATGTGTATAATGAACAGTCATTACTCTTCATTAAGTCAGAAATTTCTGACTGTTAAGAGGGTGATTGGCGTGGGAAAAGGAAGAGAAAGAAAAGGAAGGTCAAACATCATCAATCTTACCTTAATTTACCTTCTAAAAATAGGAATCCTCTTAAAATAATACAAATCAGTACAAATCAAATCCTTTAATTTCCTTAACTAATAAAAGCATTTCATTATTATGCCAATTAATCACATTAATTCACCCAATTAATGTAATTAACTCAACCATAATTTTGGAGGAATTTCTGCTGACTGCTTGTCAGCCGTGTTCGGCCTGCCGGTTTTCCCCTTTGGCCTGCCGGTTCCAGCAAGCTCGACCTGCCGGTGGGTTTCTTCGGCCAGCCGATCATGGGCAAGATGTTTGGCCTGCCGATCTTGAAAGTTCGGCCTGCCAAATTGTCCTTAAATGCCATACCATAAAACATTCATACTTTATTGCATCATAAATAAACATATACTTAAAATTTCACATGAACACTAGAGCACAACGATCCTATGCGGTCGTCACCTGTCACAAAACTTGACGTAAAAAGTTAGTAACATGCACATCACATATCATATCATATAACGTTATTTAATAATAACATTCCTTAACAACGTTACAAACTTAAAGTGGTCCGTTACATAAAATAGGCGGGCGTTACAATTCTCCCCACCTTATAAAAGTTTTGTCCTCGAAACTTAGAATAAATGCGGATACATAATTTTCATGTCATCTTCACGTTCCCATGTAGCTTCTTCAACTTGCTGATTTGGCCATAACACCTTGACCAATGGAATTTCTTTATTCCTCAAAGTCTTGGTTTTTCGATCGAATATCTTCGTTGGCTTTTCTTCATAACTTAAATCTTCTCGTATCTCGATCACTTGTGGCTCAATCACATGCGCAGGGTCCGAAACATACTTCTTGAGCATGGAGACATGAAATACATCGAACATTGCAGACATTTCAGAAGGCAACTTCAGCTGATAAGCTACTTTGCCAATTCATTTAACAACTTCATAAGGACCGATGAATCTTGGGCTTAACTTGCTTTTCTTCCCAAACCTTATAACTCCTTTCATTGGTGCAACTTTCAAAAACACATATTCGCCTACAACGAACTCTAAAGGTCTTCTTCTTTTGTCAGCATAACTCTTTTGACAGCTTTGAGCGGTCTCTATCCTTCTTCTTATCAACTTTATCATCTCAGATGTTTCATTCACAAAGTCGGTTCTTTCAGCATCTACACTTTCCATCAACTACTTTTCACCAGCTTCATGCCAACATATAGGCGACCTGCATTTTCGTCCATGCAGCGCTTCATATGGTGCCATTCCAATTGTCGCCTAAAAGCTATTGTTGTATGCAAACTCTGCTAATGGTAACATTTTACACCAGCTGGTCTTAAAATCGAGAGAACATGCCCGCAACATATCTTCTAGAATCAAATTCGTCCTCTTTGTTTGGCCATCAGTCTGAGGATGAAAAGCCGTGCTGAAATGAAGCCTAGTTCCCATTGCAGTCTGGACACTCCTCCAAAACTTACATGTGAACCTACTATCGTGATCTGAGATAATTGACTTGGGAATCCCATGAAGTCGTACAATCTCCTTAACGTAGAGTTCCGCTAGCCATTCCATAGAGTAAGTGATCTTGATAGAAATGAAATGCGTCATCTTCGTCAGCCGATCCACAACTACCCAAATTGCATCATAGCCATTCGTAGTTCTGGGTAAGCCGGTAATGAAATCCATTGCTATTTCTTCCCATTTCTATTCTGGTATTTGGATAGATTGCAGTTCACCACCAGGTCTCTGGTGTTCAGCCTTTACTTGCTGACATGTCATACATTTCTTTACATACTTTGCAACATCACGTTTCATTCCAAACCACCAGAAATTACCCTTTAGATCATTTTACATCTTCGTTGCACGTGGATGAATAGAGTAAGGAGTGTCATGAATTTCTGCCAAGATCCTTTCTCTTAAACCATCAACATTGGGAACACATAAACGGTCCTTAAGGTACAGAGTTTCGTCATCCGCAATACAAAACTCTTGAAATTTTCCTTCTTTTATTTCATGCTTGATCCTTACAAGGCTTATTTCGTCATCTTGCTTACTCCAAATTTCATCATACATCGTCGGAGTAAGAGAGAGTGCTGATAGCTGGCCTGCTATAAGTTCTAAACCGAAGTCTAGAATTTCCTTCCTTAATGGTGGAGACATTGCTGGCATCAACATCAACGTGGCAACTGACTTCCTACTTAAAGCATCAGCTACTCGGTTAGCTTTACCAGGATTATAAAGGATTTCACAATCATAATCCTTCACCAACTCTAGCCTTCTTCGTTGCCTCATATTCAGGTCTCTTTGTGTGAAGAAGTACTTCAGACTTTGATGATCAGTGAAGATCTTGCATTGGACTCCATACAAATAGTGTCTCCATATCTTCAATGCAAAAACAACTGCTGTTAACTCGAGATCATGAGTAGGATAGTTCTTTTCATAGTCTTTCAGTTGTCTTGAAGCATAAGCAATCACCTTTTCATTCTGCATCAATACAGCTCCTAGGCCCATCTTGGATGCATCACTGTAGATTACGAACCCATCATTTCCCTCAGGAATTGCCAACACTGGAGCCGTCGTTAATCTTTTCTTCAGTTCTTGAAAGCTCTTTTTGCATGCATCCGTCCATTCATACTTCTTTCCTTTGCGAGTCAAGTTTGTGAGTGGTGCTGCTATCTTGGAGAAATCTTCTACGAATCTCTGATAGTAACCTGCTAGACCCAAGAAGCTCCTTATTTCGCTTGCATTCATCGGTTGCTTCCAATTGAGTACAGCTTCTACTTTAGCAGGGTCCACCATAAACCCATCCTTTGAGATAACATGCCCCAGAAATGACACTTTATCAAGCCAAAACTCGCATTTGCAGAACTTAGCATATAGCTGGTGTCTTCTTAAAGTCTCCAGAGCAATCCTTAAATGCTCCTCATGTTCTTCTTGATTCTTAGAGTAGACAAGAATATCATCGATAAATACAACAACAAATTTATCAAGAAAATCCTTGAATACCCTGTTCATCAAATCCATAAAGGCAGCCGGTGCATTCGTCAGACCGAAAGGCATAACCACAAATTCATAGTGACCATACACCGACCTGAAAGTAGTCTTGGGGATATCTCCTTCTTTAATCTTCAACTGGAGATATCCTGATCGTAAATCAATCTTTGAGAACACCGATGCACCCTTGAGTTGATCAAACAAATCATCAATTTGAGGCAACGGATACTTGTTCTTGATCGTCACCTTGTTCAGTTCTCTGTAGTCGATGCAGAGCTCATAGTGCCATCCTTCTTCTTCACAAATAAAACTGGAGCACCCCATGGTGAGTGACTTGGACTGATAAATCCTTTGTCAAGTAGCTCCTTCAATTGCGTGTGAAGCTCTTTTAATTCTGCCGGGGCCATTCTGTAAGGCACTTTAGAGATTTGTTCGGTGCCTGGAGCGAGCTCAATCTCGAGTTTAACTTCTCCTTCTGGCGGTAGACTCGTTAGGTCATCAGGAAACACATATTCATATTCATGAACAACATGCACATCTTCCATTCTTGTCTTTCCTTCTTGGCTTTTGTCTACAACGTTCGCCAGATAACCCATGCAGCCACTTGCTAAAAGCTTCCTTGCTTTCATTGCCGATAGAAACATGTGGGGTTTCTTTCTGGTCTCGCCAACATAAACAAATTTTTGATCACCTTCAGGATGGAAGATCACCTTTCATTTTCGGCATTCGATTGCGGCATTATACTTACTTAGGAAATCCATCCCAAGAATCATGTCGTAGTCATGCAAGTCGATCACAATGAGGTCAACGAAAAGTTCTCTATCAGAAACCCATAGGGGTACTTTACGCAAACAATGCGTGGATAATATCACTTCCCTAGAGGGTAGTGTCGTAGTGAATCCCTGTCTCATAGGCTCTAAACGAACCCCTAACTTCTTAGCATGTGACATAGATACAAAAGAATGTGTGGCACCCGTATAAAAAAGAACATGAACATCATTACATAAGCTTGTTATCTGACCTGTGACCACATTGGAGGCTTCAGCAGCCACTTGTTCTTTCGTCATGGCATAGATTCGGGCGTTTGTTGGTGGGGCTTCAAGTCTCCCTTGACTAATTAGTGGCCCTTCAAGGGAGGCTTGCATCTGATGCAGCTGGGCTTGAGGAGGAGCTCTTTGCGGGGCATTGGCATTCTCCAACTTGGGGCAGTTCTTTACAAAATGAACTTCACACCCACATATAAAACATTGGTTTGTCCCCAATCGGCATTCCCATGGATGCTTCTTTCCACATTTGGCACATGGTTGAAATCGTCTTTCATTATTGTTGCGCTGACCATCATTATGCCTTTTGTTGTCTTGGCCCTGCTGTTGTTGAGGATTACCCTTCCTCTTATTGTTCCTCCAATTCTGGTTGTTGTTGTTGCTGTTGTTGTTGTTCCTGTGGGAGGGCGGTTCTAGTTGTTAGCATTGTTGGCTTGCTGGTTGGGTTGAGGCTGGTTCCTTCTTAACTTTTACAGATGGAACTTAGCACGTTGAGCCCTCATGACAACCTGTTCTTGGGTCCTTGGCGGACTAGCCCCATCAACAATTGTAGCAATGTCCGGTCTAAGGGCCCTGATCAACCTTCTGACCCTTTCACCTTCATTCATAACCATCCCTGGGCATAAACGAGCAAGCTGGTCAACTTTTGTCACCACATCAGTGACTGTCATATCCCCCTGGCGTAGGCTTTCGAACTCCTCATAATGCTTCCTCGTAACATTCATGTGGAAGAACTTTGTGTTGAACTCGTGAACAAAGTCAGCCTATGACATCTCTTCAATATTTCTGCTCTGTTCGATGCCATCCCACCATATCCTAGCCTCCATGGTAAGGCAGTACGAGGCACAAAGGACCTTTTCGTTGTCCGTGAAATCCATGAGTCTCAGAGTGGCTTTGATCGTCTTTAACCATCCTTGAGCGACTAACGGGTCCTTTGAACCCTCAAAGTCAGCTGGCTTGACTCTCTTCCATCTGACCAGAAGATGTTCCTGATAGGCTGCTCTTGGTTCAGCATCAGGAGCTGGGACTTCGTTTGCTTGTGGCTGCGGAGGAGGAGGAGGAGGCACATCATTGCCTCGTTGTTCACCATTTTGGCCATTGGCCCTTCATGCAGCTATTTCTCTTCGTTGATCTTCCAACTGCCTTTACAGTTCAGCGATCATCATCATAAGTCTTTCGTTAGTTTGGGTGTGAGTCTGCATTCTTCTATGGCCGTCCATTGTAAATTTCCTAAAATAATTAGGACTTAGAAATGATCTACCATTTATAAGACAGGTTTTCACTACTGTATCATTAATCATTAATCATTCAAACCTTAATCTTATCATCATACTTGCAACAATACATCTAACTTAATATCATACTTACTTGGAGGACTTGGATTGACGTGTGGCGATATGAATTGTAATCGAAAGATTCGCTCTGATACCAAAGCCTGTAACGCCCCTTAATTCGGACGTCACTGATGTTGTTACATACTTACATTCGTACATGCATAAACCTTAAACTTATAAATAATATCAAACTTAATCGTTACTATTGATTTTAAAAGTACTTAAACTTACATTACCAGGATCCATACATATTTTTTTTTTCAAACTTAACATTGTTTCGAAAATCATTGCTTAATTTATTCCATATTATAATTTATTCGATTATACTTAAATCAATCATGATCTTATTTATTAGTATATATAGGTTTATCAAATTGTAAAATCAGGACTTATAAAAATATCACATTAATTCACTTTGATCATTACATCATTAGAAATCCATTTACTCCCACAATTCGGCAGGCCGAACTTGGGACTTCGGCAGACCAAACATCATCGACAGGCCGGTTGAGGCTTTGCAATTCGAATTAAAAATTCATCCATGTTCGGCAGGCCAGAAAATTCAATCGACAGGCCAAACTTCTAGTCTTCGGTAGGCCGGCCACAGAGTTCGGCAGGCCGTCCGAGACCAAATTCCTTTGAAAAACTTAATTTAAAACATACCAACTTTACGTTAAATATAGCAGAAGTTCATAATTCATTAAAAATGATAAAATATCTTATAAAACCATAATATAAGTATTCTTAAAAACCTTAACATAAAATATGTTCAAAATATATAATTTGATCAAATCATAAAATCATTCTTCTTGGCGTGCTTCCGGTTACAATTCATCGTTCATGTTGCTCACACGCCTTCCCATGTCCTCCTCTTATTCGATGACTCTCTTACCCTTTTTTGCAACATGACATATAAAACATGATTAAGCTAATGCTTAGTAAGTACACATATTCTCACAATTTAAAACATTTCATAAACATCATCATCATCATCATCATTGTCATCGTATCATAAAAGTGCCTTAAGCACAATTTCATAGAACATATCTTTCGTAACATTAACCATTTTAAAACTTAACCATTTTATCTTAAGGGCCCAAGTGTTACACCATAAACATCATCATAGGCGCGCAGCCATGAGAGGAGAAGGGTAGCTAATCCCAAACCAAACATGACATCATAACATAAAATTTCATAACATTGGGTGTGCAACACTTATTAGGTTATACATATATACATACTTTTCATACTTTGAAACATGTCATCATCATACATGCATATCTTTAAAATCATGAAAATCTTTCATAAGAAATCCTTTAAGGAAAATCATCATAAAATCATCATGAATATCCTTGTAAACATATCATCAAACCTTGTAAAAACATGTGTCATGTTGTAGGTGAGAATGTACTTACCTCAATGATAGCTTGCTTAACCTTAAAAATGCACTTGGTGACGATGCCGCGGTCTCGATGTACTCGCTTCCTTGAGTGTTCATGCCATTTATCCATTTTAAAGATGCAATAAAAATCAATACTTATCATGAAATATCCATACACATAACATTCATTCATATAATATTCACATATACATACACTGATCTCATATTATAAACATAATTCATAACTATAAAAATCGTCATCACATAAACATGTTATTATGATTTTTCTTAAATCATAAAAATTACCTTAAGCATATAAAACAAACCATACATTTTGAATATAATTATCTTTTAAATAAAATGTTTTTGAACAATTAATATATTTATATTTTAATTTAAAACTTCATACAATCATCATATTATCATGCATGAAATTATTTTATTATCATAAAATCTTTTAAACATACATAACATTTCATAAACAAAAAAATCCAGAAATAACATTTATTGAAACATTTTTCTTAATGAATTCCCATAAAAATTTCATAACATATAAATAAAATACATTCATCTTACATACTCATACATATGCATATTTTAACAACTTTTCATGAAAACATCATATTTACCCCTTGAATAATCATTACATTTTTCATACTTTCAAAATTATACAGTAACATATTACTGTGAGGGGTAGAAGATAGAAATATCATTTTTCATTAAAACATTGAAATGATATGAAACTTAGAAAAACATCACATAATATATACATAACATCATATATATAAAAAAAAAAATCAAGACAAAATACAATACCTAACGAGGAGAAGAATTTCTTTTCAAAAATACCAGAAAAACCGAATTCATACCTGAAAATATCTTCTCAAAACCCCTTGATTTCAATCAATGAAATATGACTTTTCTTATAATTTTTGCAGAGAATTTTCGTGAGAGAGAGGAAAGCAAACCACTCATGGAGAAGAGAAGAGGAGGAGAAAATAAAGAGAGAACATCTCAGAACCGAGAGAAATTATATGAGGAAAGAGCGTTAAAATTTTTCTAACGTAATGTGTATAATGAAGAGTCATTACTCTTCATTAAGTCAGAAATTTCTGACTGTTAAGAGGGTGATTGGCGTTGGAAAAGGAAGAGAAAGAAAAGGAAGGTCAAACATCATCAATCTTACCTTAATTTACCTTCTAAAAATAGGAAACCTCTTAAAATAATACAAATCAATACAAATCAAATCCTTTAATTTCCTTAACTGATAAAAACATTCCATTATTATGCCAATTAATCACATTAATTCACCCAATTAATGTAATTAACTCAACCATAATTTCGTAGGAATTTCTGCTGACTGCTTGTCAGCCATGTTCGGCCTGTCGGTTTCCCGTTCGGCCTGTCGGTTTCCCCTTCGGCCTGTCGGTTCCAGCAAGTTTGCCCTGCCGGTGGGTTTCTTTGGCCTGCCGATCTCGGGCAGGATGTTCGGCCTGTTGCTCTTGAAAGTTTGGCCTGTCGAACTGTCCGTAAATGCCATACCATAAAACATTCATACTTTATTGCATCATAAATAAACATATACTTAAAATTTCACATGAACACTAGAGCACAACGATCCCATGCGGTCGTCACCTGTCACAAAACTTGACATAAAAAGTTACTAACATGCACATGCACATCACATATCATATCATATAATGTTATTTAATAATAACATTCCTTTACAACGTTACTAACTTAAAGTGGTCCGTTACATAAAATAGGCGGGCGCTACAATTCTCTCCACCTTATAAAAGTTTCATCCTCGAAACTTAGAATAAATGCGGATACATAATTTTCATGTCATCTTCACGTTCCCATGTAGCTTCTTCAACTTCCTGATTTCGCCATAACATCTTGACCAATGGAATTTCTTTATTCCTCAAAGTCTTGGTTTTTCGATCGAGTATCTTTGTTGGCTTTTCTTCATAACTTAAATCTTCTCGTATCTCGATCACTTGTGGCTCAATCACATGCGTAGGGTCCGGAACATACTTCTTGAGCATGGAGACAAGAAATACGTCGTGCATTGCAGACATTTCAGAAGGCAACTTCAGCTGATAAGCTACTTTGCCTATTTGTTTAACAACTTCATAAGGACCGATAAATCTTGGGCTTAACTTGCTTTTCTTCCCAAACCTTATAACTCCTTTCATTGGTGCAACTTTCAAAAACACATATTCGCCTACAGTGAACTCTAAAGGTCTTCTTCTTTTGTCAGCATATCTTTTGACGGCTTTAAGCAGTCTCTATCCTTCTTCTTATCAACTTTATCATCTCAGATGTTTCATTCACAAAGTCGGTTCTTTCAGCATCTACACTTTCCATCAACTTCTTTTCACCAGCTTCATGCCAATATATAGGCGACCAACATTTTCGTCCATGCAGCGCTTCATATGGTGTCATTCCAATTGTCGCCTGAAAGCTGTTGTTGTATGCATACTCTACTAATGGCAACATTTTACACCAGCTGATCTTAAAATTGAGAGAACATGCCTGCAACATATCTTCTAGAATCAAATTCATCCTCTCTGTTTGGCCATCAGTCTGAGGATGAAAAGCCGTGCTAAAATGAAGCCTGGTTCCCATTGCAGTCTGGACACTCTTCCAAAACTTAGATGTGAACATGCCATCACGATCTGAGATAATTGACTTGGGAATCCCATGAAGTCGTACAATCTCCTTAACGTAGAGTTCCGCTAGCCGTTCCATAGAGTAAGTGATCTTGATAGGAATGAAATGCGCCGTCTTCGTCAGCCGATCCACAACTACCCAAATTGCATCATAGCCATTCGTAGTTCTGGGTAAGCCGGTAATGAAATCCATTGCTATTTCTTCCCATTTCCATTCTGGTATTTGGATAGATTGCAGTTCACCACCAGGTCTCTGGTGTTCAGCCTTTACTTGCTGACATGTCATACATTTCTTTACATACTTTGCAACATCACGTTTCATTCCAAACCACCAGAAATTACCCTTTAGATCATGAATTTCTGACATGTCATGAAATTACCCTTAAACCATCAACATTGGGAACACATAAACGGTCCTTAAGGTACAAAGTTTCGTCATCCGCAACACGAAACTCTTGACATTTTCCTTCTTTTATTTCATGCTTGATCTTTACAAGGCTTATGTCATCATCTTGCTTACTCTGAATTTCATCATACATCGTCGGAGCAAGAGAGAGTGCTGATAGCTGGCCTGCTATAAGTTCTAAACCGAAGTCTAGAATTTCCTTCCTTAATGGTGGAGACATTGCTGGCATCAACATCAACGTGGCAACTGACTTCCTACTTAAAGCATCAGCTACTCGGTTAGCTTTACCAGGATGATAAAGGATTTCACAATCATAATCCTTCACCAACTCTAGCCATCTTCGTTGCCTCATATTCAGGTCTCTTTGTGTGAAGAAGTACTTCAGACTTTGATGATCAGTGAAGATCTTGCATTGGACTCCATACAAATAGTGTCTCCATATCTTCAATGCAAAAACAACTCCTGCTAACTCGAGATCATGAGTAGGATAGTTCTTTTCGTAGTCTTTTAGTTGTCTTGAAGCATAAGCAATCACCTTTTCATTCTGCATCAATACAGCTCCTAGGCCCATCTTGGATGCATCACTGTAGATTACGAACCCATCATTTCCCTCAGGAATTGCCAACACTGGAGCCGTCGTTAATCTTTTCTTCAGTTCTTGAAAGCTCTTTTCGCATGCATCCGTCCATTCATACTTCTTTCCTTTGCGAGTCAAGTTTGTGAGTGGTGCTGCTATCTTGGAGAAATCTTCTACGAATCTCTGATAGTAACCTGCTAGACCCAAGAAGCTCCTTATTTTGCTTGCATTCATCGGTTGCTTCCAATTGAGTATAGCTTCTACTTTAGCAGGTTCCACCATAATCCCATACTTTGAGATAACATGCCCCAGAAATGACACTTTATCAAGCCAAAACTCACATTTTGAGAACTTAGCATATAGCTGGTGTCTTCTTAAAGTCTCCAATGCAATCCTTAAATACTCCTCATGTTCTTCTTGATTCTTAGAGTAGACAAGAATATCATCGATAAATACAACAACAAATTTATCGAGGAAATCCTTGAATACCCTGTTCATCAAATCCATTAAGGCAGCCGGTGCATTCGTCAGACCGAAAGGCATAACCACAAATTCATGGTGACCATACCTCGACCTGAAAGCAGTCTTGGGGATATCTCCTTCTTTAATCTTCAACTGGTGATATCCTGATCGTAGATCAATCTTTGAGAACACTGATGCACCCTTGAGCTGATCAAACAAATCATCAATTCGAGGCAACGGATACTTGTTCTTGATCATCACCTTGTTCAGTTCTCTGTAGTCGATGTAGAGCTCATAGTGCCATCCTTCTTCTTCACAAATAAAACTGGAGCACCCCATGGTGAGTGACTTGGCCTGATAAATCCTTTGTCAAGTAGCTCCTTCAATTGCGTGTGAAGCTCTTTTAATTCTACCGGGGCCATTCTGTAAGGCGCTTTAGAGATTGGTTCGGTGCCTAGAGCGAGCTCAATCTTGAATTTAACTTCTCCTTCTGGCGGTAGACTCATTAGGTCATCAGGAAACACATATTCATATTCATGAACAACATGCACATCTTCCATTCTTGTCTTTCATTCTTGGCTTTTGTCTACAACGTTCGCCAGATAACTCATGCAGCCACTTGCTAAAAGCTTCCTTGCTTTCATTGCCGATAGAAACATGTGGGGTTTCTTTCTGGTCTCGCCAACATAAACAAATTTCTGATCACCTTTACGATGGAAGATCACCTTTCGTTTCCGGCATTCAATTGCAGCATTATACTTACTTAGGAAATCCATCCCAAGAATCATGTTGTAGTTATGCATGTCGATCACAATGAGGTCGACGAAAAGTTCCCTATCAGAAATCCATATGGGAACTTTACGCAAACAATGCGTGGATAATATCACTTCCCTAGAGGGTAGTGTCGTAGTGAATCCCTGTCTCATAGGCTCTAAACGAACCCCTAACTTCTTAGCATGTGACATAGATACAAAAGAATGTGTGGCACCTGTATCAAAAAGAACATGAACATCATTACATAAGCTTGTTATCTGACCTGTGACCACATTGGAGGCTTCAGCAGCCACTTGTTCTTTCGTCATGGCATAGATTCGGGCGTTTGTCAGTGGGGCTTCAAGTCTCCCTTGACTAATTAGTGGCCCTTAAAGGGAGGCTTGCATCTGATGCAGCTGAGATTGAGGAGGAGCTCTTTGCGGGGCATTGGCATTCTTCAACTTGGGGCAGTTCTTTACAAAATGATCTTCACACACACATATAAAACATTGGTTTGTCCCCAATCGGCATTCCCCTGGGTGCTTCTTTCCACATTTGGCACATGGTTGAAATTGTCTTTCATTATTGTTGCGCTGACCATCATTATGCCTTTTGTTGTCTTGGCCCTGCTGTTGTTGAGGATTACCCTTCCTCTTATTGTTCCTCCAATTCTGGTTGTTGTTGTTGCTGTTGTTGTTGTTCCTGTGGGAGGGCGGTTCTAGTTGTTAGCATTGTTGGCTTGCTGGTTGGGCTGAGGCTGGTTCCTTCTTAACTTTTACAGATGGAACTTAGCACGTTGAGCCCTCATGACAACCTGTTCTTGGGTCCTTGGCGGACTAGCCCCATCAACAATTGTAGCAATGTCCGGTCTAAGGGCCCTGATCAACCTTCTGACCCTTTCACCTTCGCTCATAACCATCCCTGGGCATAAACGAGCAAGCTGGTCAAATTTTGTCACCACATCAGTGACTGTCATATCCCCCTGGCGTAGGCTTTCGAACTCCTCATAATGCTTCCTCGTAACATTCATGTGGAAGAACTTTGTGTTGAACTCGTGAACAAAGTCAGCCCATGACATCTCTTCAACATTTCTACTCTGTTCGATGCCATCCCACCATATCCTGGCCTCCATGATAAGGCAGTATGAGGCACAGAGGACCTTTTCGTTGTTCGTGAAATCCATGAGTCTTAGAGTGGCTTCGATCGTCTTTAACCATCCTTAAGCGACTAACAGGTCCTTTGAACCCTCAAAGTCAGCTAGGTTGACTCTCTTCCATCTGACCAGAAGAGGTTCCTGATAGGCTGCTCTTGGTTCAGTAGCAGGAGCTGGGACTTCGTTTACTTATGGCTGCGGAGGAGGAGGAGGAGGCAGATCATTGCCTCGCTGTTCACCATTCTTGCCGTTGGCCCTTAATGCAGCTATTTCTCTTCGTTGATCTTCCAACTGCCTTTACAATTCAGCGATCATCGTCATAAGTCTTTCGTTAGTCTGGGTGTGAGTCTGTAATCTTCTGTGGCCATCCATTATAAATTTCCTAAAATAATTAGGACTTAGAAATGATCTTCCATTTATGAGACAGGTTTTCATTACTATATCATTAATCATTAATCATTCAAACCTTAATCTTATCATCATACTTGCAACAATGCATCTAACTTAATATCATACTTACTTGGAGGACTTGGATTGACGTGTGGCGATATGAATTATAATCGAAAGATTCACTCTGATACCAAAGCCTGTAACGCCCCTTAATTCGGACGTCACAGATGTCGTTACATACTTACATTCGTACATGCATAAACCTTAAACTTATAAATAATATCAAACTTAATCGTTACTATTGATTTTAAAAGTACTTAAACTTACATTACCAGGATCCATACATATGTTTTTTTTTTTTAAAAAAAAAAACTTAACATTGTTTCGAAAATCATTGCTTAATTTATTCCATATTATAATTTATTTGATTATACTTAAATCAATCATGATCTTATTTATTAATATATATAGGTTTATCAAATTGTAAAATCAGGACTTATAAAAATATCACATTAATTCTCTTTGATTATTACATCATTTAAAATCCATTTATTCCCATAATTCGGAAGGCTGAACTTGGGACTTCGGTAGGCCGAACATCATCGGCAGACCGGAGTTCCCTCAACCAGCAGGCCGGTTGAGGTTTTGCAATTCGAATTAAAAATTCATCCACGTTCAGCAGGATGGAATATTCAATCGGCAGGCCGAACTTCTGGTCTTCGGCAGGCCGGCCACAGAGTTCGGTAGGCTGTCCGAGATCAAATTCCTTTGGAAAACTTACCTTAAAACATACCAACTTTACGTAAAATATAGCGGAAGTTCATAATTCATTAAAAATGATAAAATATCTTATAAAACCATAATATAAGTATTCCTAAAAACCTTAACATAAAATATGTTCAAAATATATAATTTGATCAAATCATAAAATCTTTCTTCTTGGCGTGCTTCCGGTTACAATTCATCATTCATGTTGCTCACACGCCTTCCCATGTCCTCCTCCTATTCCATGACTCTCTTACCCTTGTCTGCAACATGACATATAAAACATGATTAAGCTAATGCTTAGTAAGTACACATATTCTCACAATTTAAAACATTTCATAAACATCATCATCATCATCATCATCATCATTGTCATCGTATCATAAAAGTGCCTTAAGCACAATTTCATAGAACATATCTTTCGTAACATTAACCATTTTAAAACTTAATCCATTTTATCTTAAGGGCCCAAGTGTTGCACCATAAACATCATCATAGGCGCGCCGCCATGAGAGGAGAAGGGTAGCTAATCTCAAACCAAACATGACATCATAACATAACATTTCATAACATTTTATGAAATTGTGCCTTAAGCACAATTTAAAACATTTCATAACATAACATTTCATAACATATTCTCACAATTTAAAACATTTCATAAACATCATCATCATCATCATTGTCATCGTATCATAAAAGTGCCTTAAGCACAATTTCATAGAACATATCTTTCGTAACATTAACCATTTTAAAACTTAATCCATTTTATCTTAAGGGCCTAAGTGTTGCACCATAAACATCATCATAGGTGCGCCGCCATGAGAGGAGAAGGGTAGCTAATCCCAAACCAAACATGACATCATAACATAACATTTCATAACATTGGGTGTGCAACACTTATTAGGTGATACATGTATACATACTTTTCATACTTTGAAACATGTCATCATCATACATGCATATCTTTAAAATCATGAAAATCTTTCGTAAGAAATCCTTTAAGGAAAATCATCATAAAATCATCATGAATATCCTTGTAAACATATCATCAAACCTTGTAAAAACATGTGTCATGTTGCAGGTGAGAATGTACTTACCTCAACGATAGCTTACTTAACCTTAAAAATGCACTTGGTGACGATGCCGTGGTCTCGATGTGCTCGCTTCCTTGAGTGTTCATGCCTTTTATCCATTTTAAAGATGTAATAAAAATCAATACTTATTATAAAATATCCATGCACATAACATTCATTCATATAATATTCACATATACATACACTCATCTCATATTATAAACATAATTCATAACCATAAAAATCGTCATCACATAAACATGTTATTATGATTTTTCTTAAATCATAAAAATTACCTTAAGCATATAAAACAAACCATACATTTTGAATATAATTATCTTTTAAATAAAACATTTTTGATCAATTAATATATTTATATTTTAATTTAAAACTTCATACGATCATCATATTATCATGCATGAAATTATTTTATTATCATAAAATCTTTTAAACATACATAACATTTCATAAACAAACAAATCTAGAAATAACATTTATTGAAACATTTTTCTTAATGAATTCCCATAAAAATTTCATAACATATAAATAAAATACATTCATCTTACATACTCATACATATGCATATTTTAACAACTTTTCATGAAAACATCATATTTACCCCTTGAATAATCATTACATTTTTCATACTTTCAAAATTATACAGTAACATATTATTTGAGGGGTAGAAGACAGAAATATCATTTTTCAAAACATTGAAATGACATGAAACTTATAAAAACATCACATAATATATACATAACATCATATATAAAAAAAATCGAGACAAAATACAATACCTAACGAGGAGAAGAATTTCTTTTCAAAAATACCGGAAAAACCGAATTCATACCTGAAAATTTCTTCTCAAAACTCCTTGATTTCAATCAACGAAATATGACTTTTCTTATAATTTTTGCAGAGAATTTTCGTGAGAGAGAGGAAAGCAAAGCACTCGTGGAGAAGAGAAGAGGAGGAGAAAATAATGAAAGAACGTCTCATAACCGAGAGAAATTATCTGAGGAAAGAGCGTTAAAATTTTTCTAACGTAATGTGTATAATTAAGAGTCATTACTCTTCATTAAGTCAGAAATTTCTTACTGTTAAGAGGGTGATTGGCATGGGAAAAGGAAGAGAAAGAAAAGGAAGGTCAAACATCATCAATCTTACCTTAATTTACCTTCTAAAAATAGGAAACCTCTTAAAATAATACAAATCAATACAAATCAAATCCTTTAATTTCCTTAACTGATAAAAATATTAAATTATTATGCCAATTAATTACATTAATTCACCCAATTAATGTAATTAATTTAGCCATAATTTTGGAGGAATTTCTGCTGACTGCTTGTCAGCCGTGTTCGGCCTACCGGTTTTGCCCTTTGGCCTGCCGGTTCCAGCAAGTTCGGCCTGCCGGTGGGTTTCTTCGGCCTTTCGATCTCGGGCAAGATGTTCGCCCTGCTGATCTTGAAAGTTTGGCCTGCTAAACTGTCCTTAAATGCCATACCATAAAATATTCATACTTTATTGCATCATAAATAAACATATACTTAAAATTTCACATGAAAACTAGAGCACAACGATCCCATGCGGTCGTCACCTGTCATAAAACTTGACATAAAAAGTTAGTAACATGCACATCACATATCATATCATATAACGTTATTTAATAATAACATTCCTTAACAACGTTACTAACTTAACGTAGTCCGTTACATAAAATAGGCGGGCGTTACAATATATTGGTTTGATCCTCTTGGACACCCACCACGTGTTGATTTCGTATCAGTCACGAGATTGTAAGTATTAATGTTCTCTTATAAAATTAATTGTCTTGTGCTTTACATAATTGTATTGTCTTTTAATTCATTCAATCATAACACATTGTTAGGACGTTTAACGATTGGAAGCTTTAAGCAGGAAGTGGTGTACAAACTGACTGAACATAACACTATATTCCAGACGTAAGTGTCCAAGACAACAAAGAACGGTAGAATATGGTTTTTTATTCTACTTTTCATGTGAAATATAATTACTAGCAGTATACAAGTCCAAGGAAGAAAAGATTTTTATATACATACAGATATAAATGAAGTTAGATTAGAGTTGGTACAATTTGTAAATAGGTATATCATTTTTAGATAGATAGAGATAGTAGATAAACGATTGCTCAAAATAGCTCAAATTTAAATGATCTTGTAAATTTCTCATAATGTAGCAGGGTCTTATTGTAATGGGTAACACACGGGAATAGCCATCTTGTGAGAAATCACAAATTTTGTCAATTTTTTTTTAGGCAATACCAATTTTCTACGACGGTTTTATAAAAAACCGTTGTGGAATATGCTATAGTGGACATGTATTCCATGATAGTTTTGCAACAAACCATCATGGAACTCAATATTCCACAACAGTTTTTTGCAAAACCGTTATGGCATATGTGCTCCCATAACCCAATTTTCACACCTATTTTGAGGTTCTATGATGGTAAAAAACCGTCGTGAAAACTTGATTTTATACCATGACTAAGGTTTTCACGATGGTTTTAAACCATCATGGAATATCCAATCTACAGTAGTGAGTGGACATGTAGAGAGAGAAAGAGAGAGAATAAGTGTTCTTCATTCCTAGTCTCACTTTGCTCATACATTGAGATTAGTGGGAGACTAAAAGTTAGTAGAGTGATCCTAAAAACCCTAATTTTCTTCTACGCCCACACGTTCGTTCATTCGATTGCAAGGGCTAAGAGAGGAACAGGGATGAATAGACAAGTGAATTGGTGGTTTTAGTTCAATTTTTTGAGAGGCACAATGGTAGATAAGCAAACTGCAGACGACCAGTGGAACTGCGGGCTATTGTTGGTAGGTGCGGACGATTTTTGATGGGTTGGGCTTATACTATTGGCCCAATGTATTTTTTTAGTCTCTTTGTGCAAAAAAATAAGAAAAATGAATTATACTTTGGATATGTTTTGAAATAGAGTAAATCCAGAAACGAATTATTCTTGTTAACATTGAAATTTTTCAATTTGAGTTTGTCCCCTTTTGTTGCTAAAACATCAATTATATACTAAACTTGAAAATAATTTATCATTGTAGTCTATACTTCATGCACAATAAGTTAATAACTTCAAAGTCCAATCAAAATAACCAAACGAAATACAACAATCCAACTAAATGTAGCATTGTTGAATTTTTAGGAGCTACAAGAATAGTTATGTATGGAACGACTTAGCTGAAAACGACATAATCTATCCAACCGAAGGAGCTGAGTGTGCCCTCAAAGGTTTCGAACTCGTTCAAGGATGTTTTAATACATTTTGTGTTTCAAGTTTAACCCCTTAATTTCTATGACTTTACAAAAACACCCAATTTTGATTTCACAAATAAAAAGCTTTTTTGGTGAGCAAAAGAAAAATTACAACAAATTCAAATAAGCAGCATAAGATGACAACAATATCACACTATCACAACAAATTGACAATCACAAGTTCCATTAAATGTTGAAAAAAGCTAAGTTCAGTTCTAAAAAGAGAGAAGGAAAAAAAAAATTGGATCGTAGCCTTAATGGCTGGTTGGCTTGACTGGCTAGGACTTGGGAGTTCCTATTTTGCCAAGGAGAGGAAAAATGTTGGAGCAAAAGACAAGAAGAAGAGTTTGAGAAAACTCAAAAAACAATAACATTACAAAAGGAAACCCAAAAACAAAACTTACATTGTTTGAGATTTAAGGGCCTTGGCTAGAGGTGGGAGGTGGCCAACGTAGTGGGAGAGGAATGAGGGAGTGGAGTTTGCAATAGGTAGAGGCTGGAGGATGGGAGGAGGGCTGCCACATTTAGGTCTTTTTTCCCTCATGAAAGAGTATGAGAAATAGAGAAAGAAATTAGGTTAAGGCATGCGTGTGTGTGTATATGTGTGTGTTCATTTATTTATTTATTTTTTTGAGAAGAAGAGTCTGAAAAGGAATTAGGAAATTAGGAATTAGGGGTTTTATTTTTAAGGTGGGTAGGTGAAGGTTGAACCTGCCATCTAAGTCTTAAACCCATCGCCTACCCACCTATGTGGCAGGTTGCCGATGTGGACAAGAAAATTTTGGGTGAGGTAGTCAGTGAGTACATGCAGTTTTTTTTCAGCCCTAACGAGAAAGACATTGGTTTTGTATAAGGAGTTTTTCTCATTAGAATATTTTCAGCCTTTTCGCTTCAACCGAGTAAGGTTAAATTATATTTATATTTTTTAAGCATTAAATAAATACACTCAATAGCCATGTTTCATAAAAGTTTGACCAAAATTTCTGTTATATAAGTTACTATACTTTTACCATATTTCTACATATTTTCCTTAAAAACGCTTTAGAAAGCTAACACTTCAATGGGTTTTTTATTTCAAATGGGTAATTTTGATGTTGGAAGTTTGAGTGTTGTTCCATAATGGGTTGGTACAATGGGATTTTTAATTTGCAAATGAGAAATGCAAGAGGAAGAAGATAGCCCTCCTTTTTTGTTTTATTTTTTCTTTTTAAATAAATGTTATTGGTTAATTTAAAGGTATGTTAGTCTTTTAATAATAATTTAGGGTCATGAGCCTCTCATGTGAGGTGGATTTTAATGTCCATAGGTTAAAATCATCCATTTACACCAAAAAAAAAGATTTAGGTTGGTTAAATAAAAAAAAGAGTTAGGGACTGAAGGTCGTTTTCATATGGCAAACTTAGCATTAAAATGACATTACAATGGAGATTTTTTTTTTTTTTTTTTTTTTACATTTAAAGATCAAATTTGCCATCAATACATCAATTTAGTATTGCATTAGAGATGTTCTTAAACTATCTCCAATATATATGCTAATGTCGATGTCATATTTGCCATCAAAAAGTGTAAAAATAACATGTTTGATGTGTTATTTTATTTTGTGCTCTAATGCATAATGCTATTTGCAATGGCATATATGAATTCTGTCATAACCTTTAAATCTTAAAACTTGTAAAAGTCAACATTTAGTATTAAAAAAATTAAAAGGTGAAAATGTTGTAACTGTTAAAGCAAAAAAGTCATCCCTTTATTTCTTTTTATTGTTGGAAAATGATACGGAACAGAATTTTAAAATTTTAAATGGGAGTCTTTTGCAAAACATAAGTTTGACATGCTAAGTATATAAATTAATGACAGATCTTACGTACCTCTTTTATATACCAAAGGTATAGAAGAACTGTAAAGAGAAGAATATTCTAAAAAAGCCTCAACCAACTAGTCTTCTTTGCTATTATCTATCCATGATTGGAGTGCATGTTGCGCACGTCATACAATCTTCCTCTGATTACTTTCCTTCCAACCACTTGAGAAAACCAAGAGCTAAAGTTTTAGATGTTGAATAATAGCTCTCTGGAAGTTTTAGAGTTTCTCTCACTAGAGTGCTCACTTTATGCTTCTCAAATGATCTGATAACAATGAAAGATAGCTCCCCTTTTATAGTGGTCGAATCTAGAGTTAAACCTTATCAAATTAGGCTTCAAAATTTGAGTTTGGATAAACTTCTAATGAAAAATGCGTAACATGATTATCACATGTTCGGTATGCCAATATGAGATATTGACATGTTGAACCAGCTCCACCGGCCTGTCAACTGAGCGATAATTTTAAGATCTCAGAATATCTTATTTTCACATAGGAATCTTAGATAGAGCCTCAATTTTAATTCAAATAACCCAATAGATAAGTTATCTTACTAAAACAATTATATACAGATAATCTCATATCAAATGAAACATTATGCAAATAATTCAACATGTTTATCTTGAATTAATTCACAAAATTAATTCAATTGATAAATTAACATGATTATTAAATCTATTCTAATCGAATTTTAGCCAATCTAAGAATTAACATAAGTAACCAATATATATGAAAAACATGTCGTATCATTACAGGAATTATTATGAGCTAGCAAAGGAGATCTGATGGACATATATAGTTCAAGTTCCTATAATTATAAAATAATATATACCAGATACATATTCTATAATTATCAACTTTAACGCTACTCCATTAAAAGCTTAGAGCTGCACTTTCGAACTATATAAAATTACAAAGCTCCAATAAGCTCATCGTTAATGACATATTATAATATGTAACATCTCCATAGGATATTCATAATCGGCTTAGAGATAAATTCTGTTTTAGCTTCCTGATTATTTTTATATTATGTTATATTATCTCACAATTGAAATACTTACTATTCATAAATAGTGATTTGGTTACACCTAAGTATCTAAATGGTTGAGCACTTTAGTCTTCTAATTATAAGATAATGCCTATAAAAGAATATCATTAACTCTACAAAAGAGCTATGGATTCCATATCTGTGAATAATGAGTCTACATCATTCAAGAGTCATGTCTCCAATGTATCGGTATGCGTACCATCATTAAATTAGGATGTCACCCTTTAATACATCAAAAGACACAAGTCAAGAATATGGGCCCATTATTCATTTTAGGATTAAGACATAACACATATGATTGTCTAAAGTGAATTAATTTAAACAAACAGAATTATTAATCAAATCAATTCAACTTTTATGTCCCGATCCAATATATCGTTATCTATGACAATATACCAATGTTTCTACAAGTCCCACTTGATGATCAACATAAGTCATCTCCTGTTAGGGATGTAGACAACATAACAATCTTAATATGAATAAAGCACTCAACTTTATTCCCTCGATTGCAGATCTTATCATTTTGGACTATCACCTTTAAGATTCATATCTTTCGCATAATATGTCTATCATATGTATGATCTTAAAGGTTTAGACTTATAGTCTCAGACTTGTGTTTGCTTATCATACATTCAACATAAATGAATATAAAGAGGACAAATCAACACATGAATAATAAATAAACTCTTTATTGATTAAATGCCTCTAAAAACTTATTACATTATTTAATCCTTAGGGCACCTAATCTAACAATCTCGCACTTGCCCTAAGTGAGTAAATATGACATGTCTTGTATCCCCATAGCCTCTACATGCTTCTCGAAAACCCTCATTGGTAGTGTCTTTATTAAAGGATCAGTTATATTGTCCACAGACGCAATCTTGCACACTGCAATATGTCCACCCTCAACGAAGTCTTTACCACAGGATACTTCCGATGTATATCTTGGTTCCTTAGCATTAGCTATCGCTACAGTATTATCATAATTAGCGATACCGACTTATCCATAGAAGGAACTACCTCAAGATCCTTAAGGAACTTGCAGAGCCACATGTTAGACATATATGCCCTAAGAAGTAAAAATATAATATGTTTTTAAGGACATTTTATCAATAAAGAATTTAATTATTATTCCTATACCAAATTATTGTCCTCTTTATGTTCATATTTGTTGAATGTATGATAAGCAAACTAAAGTCTAAGCCTTTAGAATCAGGCATATGATGAACAAATTATGTGGAAGACATGATTCTAAATGTGATAGTCTAAATTATAAGATCCGCATTCGAAGGAATAAAGTTGGGCGCTTCATTCATGTAAAGATTGTTATGTTGTATATATTCTTAATAGAAATGTGGAGATGGTTTGTCTTGGCCATTAGAAGTGGACTCCATTTATAAAAATGTTGGTGCATTGTCATAGGTGATGATGCATTTGATCGGGACATAAAGTGAAATCAATTTGGGTTAATAATTCTATCTCGGCAAATTAATTCACTTTAGACAATTATATGTGCTATATCTTAATCTTGAGATGAAAAGTGGGACTGTTGTCTTGCCTTATATCTTTTGATGTACCAAAAGGTCGCACACCGATATGTTAGAGACATGACTCTTGACAGCGTAGACTTGTTATTCATAGATACAGAATCCACTGCTCCTCTTTAGGAGTCGAAGATATCCTCTTATATGCGTTATCCTGTAATTAAAAAACTGAAGCGCTCAAACATTTGGATACATAGGTGTAACCGAATGGTATACTGTCTTTGGGTGGTAAGTTTTCAGATGGTGAGATAATGGAACATAAGAGAAAAATAATGGAGAAGGTAAGACAGAATTTATCCTTAAGCCGATTATAGATATCCTATTAGGATATGATACATTATGATACGTCATGGATACCTAGCTATTTGGGGTTTGTAATTTTCTATAGTTCAAGAGTATAGCTCTAAGCTTTTAGTGGAGTAGTGGTCTCGCGTCCATTTACGCATTTTAAACTAACCTCAAGTATAAGGTTATCTCAAGTAATATTTTCTCGGTGAATCTGAGGTCAAACCCACAAGGAAGGATTTATTTAGTTCCAGTACATGTATTATATTAACTTTTTCTTTTTATTTAAACTAAAAAATTTGAGGATTAATATTAATTATTCACAGAATGTATTTACAATATTTACACTTTTTTTACAACATTTTTCATTTTTAGATTTTGATGATATGGAACTTAAATAATAAGAAATGCAATTAATAACTTAAGCAGAGTAACAACAATAATAACGACAATTAAAAGAAGTGAAACAGCAATAATAACAAGGCTGAGGTTCAAAGGTTCCGTTCTAACGATTATCTTTAATATATTTTAGTTTCTCTTTTTATTTATTAGTTAGTTTAAGTATGTACTGTGCCATCCTATGTCGACAATAAATCAAGAATTACCAAGCATTTATTGTGCCATTCCATGTCTATAATGCAGCAAAAATACAACTTAATAAATAAGTAGCATTTCAACATAACTTAACTAAAATAACAACCAAGATAGTGAGTTAAGCATTTACCAAGCCATTCTCTGTCTACGAGTAATCAAGGTCCTCCTAAGCATTATCCGTGCCAGTCTATGTCGTTGATAAATCAAAACCATAATTTTGGCAGAGTTCTAGCTAAGAAAATATTGAACTTCTAGGTTTTCTAAGAGAATATTTTGGCATTACAACAGCTTAAAAAACTAAGAAAAACCAAAAATATTTAAGATAATTTTGCCAGAATTTCCCCCTCTCCCCTCAGCTAAAAAGAAATTTAAAAAGACATAATTAATAAAATACTACTTATATTATTGAGCATAATTTTTACAACACAAACTAAGAAATATTTTACAAGAAACTAGATTAAAAACTGGAATAAAAACTAGACTATAATTACTACAACAGCATTACTATGCTGCGAAAGGCCCCTCAACTGAGGCAAAAGCCTCGGTATTTATAGCGATTCGAGGTTGCAAACATCCATTGGTAATTAATGATCTTTACTGTTGAAAGTTGATGATTTTTAATTATTTGCTTCTTCTCTGAGTTTGTAATCTAGAGTGACGCAGACCAGATCAGCACGGAACAGGCACGATCTGAACCGTTCAAAATGAGATCCAACAGCTGTCAGACGCGGGCAAGATGGGCCCAGGTTGGAGCAGTAGGACCGAGTTTTTAGGACCGTTAGATCAGTCTCGTATTCACATCAAATGGCTGAGAGAGAGGCTGCATGTGGTCATGACCGCACGCGATCCAAGACGGTCTGAGACACTCCACTGACACGCTGCAGCTTGTCGGCGCGTGTAATGCACGCGCCAATCATATCTCGACACATGGACCGCACTTTGAGATTCCGCTAAAGAACCGAATGACGTGTTGACACGCGTCTCTTCCTCGGACGGCTGAGATTGATTTGGTAGTGAATCTGACGGCTCCCATGACGCCACGTGTCCTCTGCATTTTGAATTTTGAATTTTTTAAAGATTTTTGATGCATTTGATGTCTGATTTTATCCGTTTTGGTGTCGTTTTGCTCCATTTTTCCTCCAGATTTCAAATCTAAAATCACAAACATACTAATATTAATTATTTTACAAATGTAATATTTATTAAAAATATTTATTTTACAATAAAACACACAAAAATAGATAAAAACTCTTAAAATTTCCAGTCTCTTGCGGTTGAGCACAGATATAATTTTTATGACTTGGAAATATTTTTAAAAATTACTAAAATATAATAAGACATATTTATAAACTTAAAACACAATACCAAATACACTAACACTCAAAATAAAATAACCGCATTACTTTTACGGTTTTGACTATTTACAGACTAGACACTTATTTAACACACCAAAATGACTCTAATAATTACCAAAAATATAAAAACACACTAAAAATGTATTTTTAATCATATTTTCACACCAAGACACAAAAATGCTTATTAACACAAAATGCTAATAATTAGAGGATTTAATGAGAAATAAAAGCGTAAACAAATGATTTAAGCCTTAGAAAATGTACACTTTTACAGTCGCATCAAGTAGTGTTAGAGTTGATAATTATGAAAAAAAATATTTGGGATATTGGGTTTTATAATTACCGAGAGCTTGAAATATATAGGTCCATCAAGTCCCCTTGGCTAGCTCATAATAAATCCTATAATGACACAGCGTACTTTTCAAATAAATTGGTGACTTATGTTAAATTATTAGATTGGCTGATATTTAATATGATTAGATAATTCATCTATGTTTATCGGTTAAATTAATTATGTGTAAATTAATTCAAGATAAACTTATCAAGATAATTCATGTATGTTTATCCAGAATATTTATTTTTCTAGAGATTATCAAGATATGGTTGTTTTAATAAGATAACTTCTCTATTAGGTTATTTGACTTAAAACTAAGGCTTTATCCAAAGAATCTTGAGTGGGAAATAAAAGATTCACAGGGATCATTTATCGTAAGTTCCGCAGGCTGATCAGGCCGATCAATTAATTCGGCCTACCGATGGAGCAAGTTTGGTAACCGATCTGTTAGTTCAGCCTGTAGATCCAATGATAATTTGATCATGCGTTTCAGATGAGATTTTATCATATATTGATCTAGATTTAAATTTTTGAGGCCTTATCTGATAATAACCAACCTAGGTGATGGCCTTTATAAATAGGGAGTGAGCTTGCATAGTTATAGAGATCAATTGAGAAATCAAGAGTGAGCACTCTCGTTTGCAAGTCTTTAAAACTCCCTTGAGAGCTGCTGTTCACAAATCACGAATGCGAGTTTTGGGTTTTCTTAATTAGCTGGAAGGAGAGTTACCGAGGAATAGCTGTACAAGGTGTGCTCATACACATACCGATCGTGCATAGAGAATAACAAAAAAGACCAATTGGTTAAGGCTCTTCTAGAACATTTTTCTCTTCATAGATTGTAGAAGCTTTTCAGCATTCAAAGGTTAGTAAGATCTGGTTAATTTATGCATATAGCATGTTAAACTTGTGTTTTGAAAAATAATTTGATTAAAAATTTTTAAATTTTCACTGCGACAGATCTAGAATATGGATGATAATGTTCCAAAGGTATTTCTTGAGTCTCTAAAATTTTATGTTTTTGAATTGTTGAAAATAAGATTAAAAAAGCTGCACAAAAACTGTTTTATGGAAAAATGTAAAATCTGCTCGATTGGTACGCTGAACCCTCAGGTTCGACAGGCCGATGGTCAAAGACTGATAGACCGAACCTCTAGTTTGGCAGGCCGTCCGCGGGGCAAGATTCAGCTAGCTTTAGCGACAGGCTAAACTGCCAAGTTCAGCAGGCCGACAGTTTATGACTGGCAAGCCGATCACACATATCGACATGCCAGTAGACAGTTGTGTTTTTCCAAAAATGTGCATTTTTTTAATGCAATTTTGATCTTATTTTTTAGACAATTCTAAGAAACATTAAATTTGAATATGACCAGAAATATAGAGTATTCGATCTATGTAGGATTGAAGACTTGATGATGAATAATACATAAAGAAAGATACAATTTAAAGATTCAAGGATGAAGAATCGATAATATGTTTCGATTGATCTCTTGTAATCTTTAATTTCTTTTCTCTAGGGTGGAATCATAATATTATGGCTATTTATTATTATTTTACTTGTGGCTTTGCATGATTACTTTGCTTATCTGCATTATAATATAATTTACCATGTATGTTAATAACATGTCATATAGAATATGGGGTGCCACTCATTAAAAATTATTCATGCATGTTTTTAAAATAAAACCATAATTTCAAAAGTTGATTGGGAGAAGGTTTTCGGAGAGAGGACCTACGGCCTCCATCATTGGTCCATAGGTTGCACATGATGGTTCCGACCCCTAGGAAAGGACTTCATCATGTACCGGTTGGATTTCTGAGAGGATAAGGTATTTTAGCATGATTTATCATTGCACACCCCTAGGTGGTGATTATAAATCATGGACAGAATATTGAAACGATGGTTATACACTCATGTTGATTTTAGTATTAACCTCCCCTGAAAACTCTGTTAATAAAATTGATGGCCAAAGAAACGATAATTAATCTATGTTGGATCATACAGGTATTGGATGGCATATATTTCTCGTTGGTGACTTGTTGAATTGTGAGCTAAGAATTAACGTTTTAAGGTTATGATATTTTCAAGGTTTTGACACATAAACACACTTATACGTTTACTTGATTGTGTTATCTTACAAAATTATTATGGCATGTTTGCTTTTGTTTGGTATATGGTTTTTTATTGTAGATTAAAAATGTCTAAGAACACTTTATCATCAATACTTGACAAAAAACAATTAACCGGTGAGAATTTTAATGATTGAAAACGGAACTTGAATATCATCCTATCCTTTGAGAAATTGAAATTTGTGCTGACAATACCGTGTCCTCTTGAGCCTACGGGAGATTCCAAAATGAGCAAATCTAAGCGTATGATTGTTGGAAAGATGCTAATGATTAGGCCTGCTATTATGTTTTGGCCAGCATGAATAACGTGTTGCAAGCTCAACATGAAGATTATGAGACTATGAAGTAGATATTAGATAATCTTGAAGACGTGTCTAGAGGACAGGCCCTAACAAAACGGCAAGATGCACTTTGGAAACTTCTAAATTGCAACAAAGACTGGGGACTCCTGTGAAGGAGCATATGATGTTAGTTATTAGTTGCCTCGCTGAGGCTCAAACCAATAGAGCTGACATAGATGCTGAAACACAGATGACTATGGTTTTTGAGACTCTATTTAAGGAGTTTATCCCATTCAGAGCTTCGTTTAATTTAAGCAATAGACAAGATATGACCTTGACTGAGTTAATGAAGTAGTTATAGGAGTTTAAAAATCTGATAAGGGAAACTCGTGCTTGTGGTGAGGCCAACTTGGCAGTTGCCTTTAGTTCCAATCATAATTTTAGGAATTGAAAGAAGCAAAGAAGAAAAAGAAGAACCCGAAGAAGTGCAAGTGCTTTATTTATGGGAAGGTCGGGCACATCAAGAAGAATTGCGAAGACTTCCTTTCTTGAGCCGGTAGGTATGATCTTTTAGTTATTGAAACTTGTTTGATTGAGAATCCAGTGACACTTATGTCATAGATTTCGAAACAACTAATCATGTTTGTGTTTCTCTATAGGGGTTCAAAGAAACGAGAAGTCTATTGCATGAAGACTTATTTTTTGCACTTGCGATTAGGTCATATTAACTTGAATAGGATTCAAAGGTTGGTAAGGGATGGACCTTTAAGTCACTTAAAGGTGGAATCTATACCACAATGTAAATTTTGTTTGGAGGGTAAAATGACCAAAAGACTATTTAGGTCTAAGGGCATTAGGGCTGAAGCAGTTTTAGAACTTGTGCATAGTGATGTTTGCGAACCTATGAACATTTGGACACGAGGAGGGTATGAGTATTCGTCACTTTTATTGATAATTACTTAATGTATTGGTATGTGTATCTAATGCACTACAAAAGTGAAACTTATGACAAGTTAGGGAGTTCAGGCTGAAGTGGAAAAGCAATTAGGTAGACCCATAAAGGCACTTCGATCCTATCGAGGTAAAGAATATCTTTTTTATGAGTTCTTAGGAGACTTATTAGAGAATTGGATTTTATCACATTTAACAGTGCTAGGCATTTCGCAGCAGAATGACGTAGTTGAGAGAAAGAATAAGACTTTATTGGACATGATTAGGTCTATGATGAGTTTTTCATCATTGCTTTATCATTTTGGGGATATACACTACAAATCATATGTTATCTTTTGAACAATGTACCTTCAAAATTAGTTCCTCAAACTCCTCATGAGTTGCAGACAAGGAAAAAGACATCCTTAAACCATATTCACATATGGGGATGTCCGGCTCATGTCTTATTTAAGGAAGCAAATAAGCTGGAAGCATATTCAGAAGTTTGTTTGTTTGTAGGATATTCAAAAGAGACTAAAAGGGCTTATTTCTATAACCCAAAGGAAAATAAAGTCGAGGTTTCAACAAATGCAACATTCTTTGAGAAAAGTTACGTGGACGACTTTAAGCCTCGAAGTAAAGTGGTGCTTGAGGAGTTGGCGAGTGATTCGATCACTCCAGGGATTTCAAATGAAACCGTTCCAATTAGTGTAAAAAACCAACTGAACAACAACCTAAGGGGCTTCGACGTAGTTGGAGGATTGAGCATCAACCCGAGAGGTACATGTTCAATGGTAAAGCCTTTTGGGCTAAACCGGTTGAACATAACAAGGATCCTTATACTTACAAAGAGGCTATGGAGGATGTTGATTCAAAGCTTTGGACAGAGGCATGAACACTAAGATGAAGCCTATGGAGACTAATTGGGTCTAGGAACTTGTAGATCTTCCCAAAGGAGTAAAACCCATAGGGTGTAAGTGGATCTATAAAAGAAAGAGAGGAGTGGATGGGATAGTCGAAACCTATAAGGCTAGACTGGTAGCTAAGGGATACACGCAAAAGGAAGAAATTGATTACGAGGAACTTTTTGCCTATAGCCATGCTTAAGTTCATCCGCATTCTCTTGTCCATAGCTACCGCTCTCGATTATGAGATTTGGCAAATGGATGACAAGACGGCCTTTCTAAATGGCTATCTTGGTGAGTTTATATATATGGTATAGCCAATTGGGATCAAGGCTAAGGTCCATGAGGGTAAGGTTTGTAAGCTACCAAAGTCAATTTATGGACTTAAGCAGCCTTCCTGCTCTTAGAACATAAGATTTAATCAAGTGATCAAGACTTATAGGTTAGCACAAAATGTAGACGAACCATGTGTTTATAAACACATTAAAGAGGGAATGTGGTTTTTCTATTGCTCTATATAGTGACATTTTGCTGATTGGCAATGGCATTGGGGCATTGTCATCTGTCAAATTATGGTTGAGTAAGCAATTTGACATGAAAGACTTGGGTAAAGCTAATTATGTTCTCGATATCTAGATCTTTTGTGTAGGAAGAACATAATGATTGTTTTGTCCGCAGCAGGCTATATAGATAAAATTCTCAAAAGGTATGCAATGAAGGATTCCAAGAAAGATGGACAACCATCTAGGTCTAGAATTACTCTTTCTAAGAAAGATTCACCAAAGTTGGAGGAAGAAACAGAATACATGACAAAGGTGTCTTATGTTTCGGTAGTAGGTAATCTTATGTATGCCATGCTTTACACACAACCAGATATTAGTTATGCAGTTGGGATAGTAAGTCGATTTCAATCGGATCCAGACCGAACCACTAAGTTGTGGTTAAGCATATTTTCAAGTACCTAAAAAAGACTCAAAGGCATATGCTTGTGTATTTAGGTGAGGATTTAACACCTCTAGGTTACACTGACTCAGATTTCCAATTTAGTTTGGATTTGAGAAGATTGAGTTCAGGTTTTGTGTTTACTCTAGGTGACGGTGCCATTGTTTAGAGAAGTGTCAAGGAAGATTGCACTTCGGATTCAATGATGGAGGCCAAATATGTAACAGTTAGTGATGCTTTGAAAGAAGCAGTGTGGCTCTACAAGTTCCATGGGGATCTTGAGGTAGTTTCTGGTATGGATAAGGCGGTATCGCTATATTGTGATAATACTGCAGCGATAGCTAATGCTAAGCAGCTAAGATTTCATAAGAAGAATAAGCATATTGGTCGAAAGTATCATGTGATAAAAGACTTCATTGGGGGTAGGTATGGTGCTGTATGCAAAAATGCATCCAAGGACAATTGACCAGATTCATTCACGAAGACACTAAATGTAAGAGTTTTTGAGAGGCATGTGGAAGCTATTGGAATGCAGGATTTGTCATATTTACTCACTTAGTGCAAGTGAGAGATTGTTAGACATGTATGCCAAAGGAGTAAAAATGTAATAAGTTTTTAGAGACATTTTTATCAAAAAGAATTTATTTATTATTTATATACCAAATTATTGTTCTCTTTATGTTCATATTTGTTAAATGTATGATAAGTAGACAAAAGTCTGAGACTGTCGGTTTAAGCCTTTAGAATCAGGCATATGATGGACAGATTATGTGGAAGACATGATTCTAAAGATGATGGTCTAAATCATAAGATCGGCAATCGAGGGAATAAAGTTAGGCGCTTAATTCATGCAAATATCGTTATGTTGTATATATCCTTAATAGAAACGTGGAGATGGTTTGTCTTGCCATCGGAGGTGGACTCCCTGAATAGAAATGTTGGTGTATTATCATAGGTGACGATGTATTTGATCGGGACATAAAGTGTAATTAATTTGGATTAATAATTCTATCTTGGCAAATTAATTCACTTAAGACAATCATATGTGTTATATCTTAATCCTGAGATGAAGGGTGGGCCTATTGTCATGCCTTATATCTTTTGATGTACCAAAGGGTCGCATCCATATCTTATGATGGCACCCATACTGGTATGTTGGAGACATGACTCTTGGCAGCGTAAAGATACAGAATCCACTGCTCCTCTTTAGGAGTCAAAGATATCCTCTTATATACGTTATCCTGTAAATGAAAAACTAAAGCACTCAAACATTTGGATACATAGGTGTAACTGAATGGTATACAATCTTTGGATGGTAAATTTTTTGATGGTGAGATAATGAAACATAAGAGAAAAATAATCAGAAATGTAAGACATAATTTATCATTAAGCCAATTATAGATATCCTATGGGGATATGATACATTATGATATGTCATAGATACCTAGCTATTTGGGGTTCGTAATTTTCTATAGTTCAAGAGTATAGCTCTACGCTTTTAATGGAGTAGCGTTAGAGTTGATAATTATAAAACAAATATTTGGGATATTGGGTTTTATAATTACTAGGAGCTTGAACTATATAGGTCCATCAAGTCCCCTTTGCTTGCTCATAATAAATCCTATAATGACACGACGTACTTTTGAAATAAATTAGTGACTTATGTTAAATTATTATATTGATTGAAATTTAATAGGATCAGATAATTCATGTCTATTTATCGGTTGAATTAATTTTGTATAAATTAATTCAAGATAAACTTGTTGAATTATCTAGAATATTCATTTTCCTAGAGATTATCTAAATATGGTTGTTTTAATCAAATAACTTCTCTATTAGGTTATTTGACTTAAAATTGAGGCTTTATCCAAAGAATCTCAAGTGGGAAATAAAAGATTTACAAGAATCATTTATCGTAAGTTCCGTAGGCTGATCAGTTAGTTCGGCCTGCCGATGGAGCAAGTTTGGCAGGCCGATCCATTAGTTCGGCTTGCCAATCTAATGATAATTTGATCATGCATTTCAAAAGCAATTTTATCATATATTGATCCAAATTCAAATTTTTAAGGCATTATCTGATAATAACCAACCTAGGGGACAACCTTTATAAATAGGAAGTGAGTCTTATAGTTACAGAGATTAGTTGAGAAATCAAGAGTGAACACTTTAGTCTATGAGTCTCTGAAACTCCCTTGAGAGCTGTTGTTCACAAATCATAAATGCTAGTTCTAGGTTTTCTTAATTAGTTGGAAGGAGAGTCACTAAGGAAGAGCAGTACAAGGTGTGCCCATACACATACCAATCGGGGATAGAGAAGAGCAAAAAAGACCAATTGGTTGAGGCTCTTCTAGTACGCCCTTCTCTTTATAGATTGTAGGAGCTCTTCAACAGCCAAAGGTTAGCATGATTTGTTTAATTTATGCATATAGCATGTCAAACTTATGTTTTAGAAAATACTCTGATTAATAATTTTTAAATTTCCGCTGCGTACTGTTTTTCTAACATCACACAGCTTCTTTTGAAGCTTTATTTCTCTAAACACTGGTGCCTCCACCTAGAGTAAATACTAAACTTGAAGTCGATCTTCTTGAATCCAAACATGATTGAAAATCTGAATAAGTGTATCTAAGAGGTGTTAGATCCTCACCCAAATACACTAGCATATAACCTCTAGTCCTTTTCATGTACTTGAAAATATGCTTGACTGCAACCCAATGGTTTGATCTTGGATCCGACTGAAATTGACTTACCATCCTGATAGCATAACAAATATCTAGTTGTGTGTAAAGCATCACATACATGAGACTACCTACTGTCGAAGCTAAGGTGCTTTCTTCATGTATTCTCTTTCTTCATTAGACTTTGAAGAGTCTTTCTTCGAAAAAGTAATTCCAAACCTAGATGGTTGCCCACCTTTCTTAGGATTCTGCATTACATACTTCTTGAGAATTTTATCTATGTATGCACCTTGGGATAAAGCTATCATTTTATTCTTCCTATCTCAAAAGATTTAGATACCCAGAGTATAATTAGCTTTACTTAAGTCCTTCATATCAAACTGCTTGGTCAACCATAATTTGATTAATGACAATGCCCCAATATCATTGCTAATAAGCAAAATGTCATCTACATAGAGCAATAGAAAAACCATCTTCCTTTCCTTTATATGTTTATAAACACATGGTTCATCCATATTTTGTTTGAACCTATAAGTCTAGATTACTTCATCAAATCTTATGTTCTAAGAATAGAAAGCTTGCTTAAGTCCATAAATCGAATTTAGCAACTTACAAACCTTACCCTCTTGATCCTTAACCTTGAACCCGTCTGACTATACTATATATATGGACTTATCAAGATAGTCATTTAGAAAGGCCGTCTTGACATCTATTTGCTAAATCTCGTACTCGAGAATGGTAGCTATGGACAAAAGAATGCGGATGGACTTAAGCATGGCTACAGGCGAAAAAGTTTCTTCATAATCGATTCCTTTCTTTTGTGTGTATCACCTTGCTACCAGTCTAGCCTTATAGGTTTCGAATTTCCCATCTATTCCTCTCTTTCTCTTGTAGATCCACTTACACCTAATGGATATTACCCCTTTGGGAATATCTATAAGCTCCTAGACTTGATTAGTCTCCATAGACTTTATCTCAGTGTTCATAGCTTCTATCTAGAGTTTTGAATCAACATCCTCTATAGCCTCTATGTAATTGTAAGGATCCCTGTCATGTTTAACCAGTTCAGCCAAGTAAGCTTCACCATTGAACATATACCTCCTGGGTTAACGCTTGATCCTCCCACTATGTCGAAGCTCCCTAGGTTATTATTCGGTTGGTTTTTCTACATTGATTAGATTGGTTTCAACTGGAACCCTTAGAATAATCAAATCACTCGTTAACTCATCGAGTACCACTTTACTGTGAGGCTTAAAGTCGTTCATGTAACTTTCCTTGAGGAAAGTTACATTCATTGAAACCACAACTTTAGTTTCTTTTGGGTCATAGAAAGAACCACTTTTTTGTCCCTTTTGGATATCCTACAAACACACAAACTTCTAAACGTGCTTCTAACTTGTTTGTTTCCTTGTACAGGACATGAGCCAGACATCCCCATATGTGAATATGGTTTAAGGATGTCTTCGCACCCGTTCACAACTCGTGAGGAGTTTTAGGAACCGATTTTAAAGGCATAGTGTTTAAAAGATAACATGCGGTTTCTAGTGTATATCCCCAATAGGATAAAGGTAACATTGAATAACTCATCATAGACCTTAACTATGTTCAACAAAGTCCTATTCCTTCTCTCAGCCATGTCATTCTACTGCAGAGTGCCTAGTGTAGTCAAATGGGATAAAATCCCATTTTCTAATAAGTGTCCTAAGAACTCATCGAAGAGGTATTCTTCACCTTGATTGGATCAAAGTACTTTTATGGATTTACCTAATTGTTTCTCCACTTCAACTCGAAACTCCCTGAACTTGTCAAAAGTTTCACTCGTATGATGCATTAGGTAAACATACCTATATCTTGAGTAATCATCAATGAAAGTGACGAAGTACTTATACCCTCTTTGTGCCTTGATGTTTATAGGACCACAAACATCACTATACATAAGTTCTAGAGCCTCTTTAGCTCGATTGCCCTTAGACCTAAATGGTCGTTTGGTTATTTTGCCCTCAAAATAAGATTTACATTGTGGTATAGATTCCACCTTTAAGTGACTTAAAGGTCCATCCCTTACCAACCTTTGAATCGTATTCAAACTAATATGACCTAATCGCAAGTGCCAAAGATAAGTCTTATTATAGTGAAAAGTTTTAAGTCTTTTAAAGTTATTATTAACCTCGGTGTTCAACAATGAGTCTATCTTAGATTTGATAAAATATAGGTTGTTTTGCAACCATCTATTACAGATAAAAGTTTACAAGTCATGACTTTATTACTAAAAGAAACTAAATAACAGTCTTTAAATAAATAAGCGACAGAAATTAAATTCCTTTTAAGTTTAAGAATGTAAAAACAATCTCTCAAAACTAAAGTCCTATAACTATCAAAATAAAGATGGATGTCTCCCACTACTTCCGCTAGCACTAAGGATGTAACACCTGTCAATTTTCGTGTAACGGATGAATGTCGACGTTAATTATTTTCTTTAGTAATATACGACTTTATGTTACTGACTATTTTTTTTAAGTGTTATGACAGGTGATGGTCATGTGAAATCGATGTACTCAAGTGTTCAAGTGTTCATCTCATTTATGTAGTGTGTTTAACTATTTATTTAATGTTTTAAATATGGCAGTTCGGCAGGCTGAATTGTCCTAATGGAATGGCAGGCCGATGCAATTTCATCGGCAGGCCGGACCTCATACCTTCGGCAGGCCGAACCGAGCAGTCAGCCAGCCGAAGACTGCCGACGAGCAGTTAGCAGAAATCTTTCCCAAAATGTGTGACGAGGATGATTTTGATGAATGGATGATTAAATTTTGATTGATTGGCATATTTTTAGTCTTTTCCCTTATTCTAGGTAATAAAATGTTGACTTTTAGGTTGATTAGTCATTTGTTGAGTTTTCCTCCTTTGAAATTGTGACATATGGTACGTGGAGCTTAATTGTTTTGACTTCCACCTTGATTCCCTCTATTCCACACGTGAAAGCAACCATTTTTTTCTTAAAATTTTCTGGTCACTTATAGAAAAGACCGATTCTTTTTAATTTTCACACCATTCCTATTTTTGTTTCACGTGTATTTCTCTCTTCCTCAAAAAAAAAAAAAAAAGTCTCTCAGTTCTCTTCCTTGTTTTCTTCACGTCTTCTTCCTCTTCATTCCCTCAATTATCCTACAAATAATTGAAAGAAATATTGAGTTTTCTTTGGGCGAATTCGTAGGAAACTTGAGAAGAAATTGTTTTGAGGTAAGAGACTCTTCTCAGCAATTTTGGAATTTTGAACACCTGTAATCCGACTGCTATATCTTTCTCTAAAAAATTCCTTCTGCTCTGACTTTTTAGTATGTTATTCATGTATGTGTTTTGTGCTAACCCTCAAACTTTCACCTCAATTGGATTTTTCTACACTGAGATATGAATTTTCTTTTCTCTGCCACTCACTGCTAATTAATGCTGATCGGTAACGTTGTATTGTCTCTATGTTCCGACCCCCGTAACTTTGTCTACACATCTTTGTTTGCTCTGCATTTTTAACATGATTTTCATGTATATGCTATGTGATGTTGCTCCAAATTTCGTGCCATTGGGTGTTGTGTAGGCTGAGATATTAAATGTTCATGCTCTGCACCTCTTAATGAATTGTTGCGGATTGTTATATTGCACAAAAACATGGTTTATGTTCAAAGGGCAAATGTGCTTTGATTTTTACGAAATTTAGCAAAAATTTTCATGGTTATATTGGGTAGTAAACTGGAAAATTTCAGGGTAATATCATGAGTATGTTTTGAGTTATTAAACTTTCTTCTAACTAAGTTTTATGGCTGTGAACTTGCAAACTTTGGACCTCTTGTTTCTCTAACTCTTTATTGTGCCTAAATGATTTTGTTTTGTCATGGGAATTTTTGTAGAAGGGTGTTATTATGCATATAGGTTGTCACAAAAAATTTGAGGTCAAAATCATTTTCGTGACATTTTTCTTAAATGCTAGTTTGAATGTTGTTTGATGTCTACGTCTGTAAAATTAGTTTTACTACCGATTTCAATTGTGTATTTTGGCCTACTCTGATTTTTGTTGAAGCCAAATTTTTGATATGTTATAGCTCTATGTGTCTATTATATGTGTTAATTTTTGTAGATTTTTCTATGGCATCAAAATATGATAAACAGGACCTGAGTTTAGAGTCATTCACTGCCTAACTATTGCTGGCAGATTTTGTGTCACGAATTTTGTGACTGATTTTAAATATTAAATGGAATTTTTCTGGCCAACGAAAAATCATGGTAATAAGTCTAGGTGTTAACTTTGTCCCTGCCAAGTTTGGTGCTCAAATTTAGTGTAATTTTTAAGTTATTGAGCTACGAATTCATAGAGGTCAGAATGCATTTTGTGTTGATAGTTTTATTCTAATGTTTTGTAGTTAATGAAATATATTATAAATTTATGTTTCTAAAGATGAATGTATGTGTGATGTTATATGGTAATGGATGTTATGTTGTGATGATTAATTCTTTGAATTAATTGTTAATTGTTATTTTAAATGAATGTATGACATAAACACACTAAGAGCGAGCACATCGAGACCACGGCGACGTCACCAACAAAATAAAGGTTAAGTAAGCAATACTTGTAAGTATATTCTCACCTGCAACATGATGTGATTTATGAAAAGTATGAAATCTATGTTTATGATGGTTTTATAATGATTTCCACAATGGTTATTCATGATGTTATTATTATAAAAGTTGATGTTTAAAGTTTACGCATGTTTTGATGATGATGTTTTCAGTATAGAAGTATATATTTATGTCTATATATATGTATCACCTAAAAAAGTGTTGCATACCCATGTTTATGTTATGTTATGATGTCATGTTTGGTTTAGGATTAGCTACCCTTCTCCTCTCATGACGGCGCGTCCACAATGATGATTATGATGCAACACTTGGGCCCCTTAAGATAAAATGAATTAAGTTTTTAATATGTATAATGTATTGGAAGATATGTTCCTTATGAAATTGCGCTTAGTGCACTATTATGATGATGATGATGCTGTTGTTCATAAAATGTTTTAAGTTGTGAGATATAAATGTATTTACTAAGCATTAGCTCATTCAGTTTTATATCATGTTGTAGATAAGAGTAAGAAGGTTATGGATTAGGCGGAGGGCATGGAAAGCCGTGTGAGCTAAGCAAGATTAATTGCAAACGGAAGAATGCCAAAGAAGAAAATTTTTATGACAAAACTATGTTTTATAATTTTGAGTATGTTTGTTTGACAGACTTTAAAGATTTGAACCATAGCACTTTAACTTTATAGTTTCATCAATTTTCTTCTGCGTTGGAAACTTTAAATCAGTTTTAAAACAGAATTTTTACAACAGTTTGGCCTGCCAATCATTACTGGTTGGATTGCGAAATAATTTAAACGGCCTGCCGATTGTTAAGAGTTGTCTGTCGATCTTTTTAATTTTAAAACCCAGTTTTTGCAAAGCCTTAGGTGGCCTGCCGATGGATGATCTTTGACATGCCGGTCGAGTTCAGCTTGTCGAAGTCTCAAGTTCGGCCTGCCAAACTGTGTAAGCAGATTTTGAACGATGAGTTTTTATTCTAAATTTATTATTCAGTGAGATAAACTATTTAAAGAATGATTATAAATGAGTAATATATATTAAATATTGATGTATAAAAAAATGTATGCATGGATCTTGGGTATGTTTTCCAATTTATGTTTTCAAATTATCTTTTAATAAAATAGTTTATCCTAGAATAAAAGAATGTAATGAATGAATGTAACGATATCTATGACGTCCGTAAGGGGGCGTTACAAAGGATCTATCACCCATCTATAATGTGAAGTGCTCATGCAGCAGACTTCTCATTTTCTTGAACCTCTATAGAGAAACACAAACACGATTAGTTGCTTTAGAGTCTATTACCCATGTGTCATTTGATTCCTCAACTAAACAAGTTTCAATAACCAAAAGTTCGCACTTACCTCCTCGAGATAGAAAGTCATTGCAATTCTCTTTAATGTGCCTAACATTCCCAAAAAAAAAAAAAAAGCACTTCGGCTTCTTCGGATTCCTCTTTTTCTTTTTCTTGTCCTTGCCTTTTGCCAGGACAAAAGATTTCTCGTTCGTAACCCTTTGCTTCTTTCTATTCGCAGAGTTAGTATTGGAACTTGATACAACCGCCAAGTTTGCCTCCCTACAAGTAGGAGTTTCCCTGATCAGATTCTTAAACTCCTTAACTACTTCAAAGCTTAATCAAGATTATATCATGTCTATTGCTCAAGTTATATGAAGCTCTAAACAGGATAAACTCCTTAGATAGAGTCTTAAATACCATAGTCATCTATGATTCAGCATCTATGTTGGCTCTATAGGTTTGAGCCTCAGCGAGGTAACCTATAACCAACATCATATGCAACTTCATAGGAGTCCTTAGTCTTTGTTGTAGTTGAGGAGCTTTCGAAGAGCCCTTTACTATTTCGTTAAGACTTGGCCTCTAAACATGTCTTTTAGATTATCCCAAATCTGCTTAGCAGTCTCATAATCCTCATGTTAAGCCTGTAGCATATTATTCAAGCTAGCCATAATGTAACAGCGAGCCTATTCATTAGCATCGTTTTAGCGATCATACGCTTGGATTTGCTCATTAGTGGATTCCTCGATAGGTTCGGGAGGACACAATGTTGTCAACAAAAATTTTAGTTTCTCGCCATTTAGTGTGTTTTTATCGAGTATCGATGATAAAGCGTTTTTAGACATTTTGATCTACAATAAAGATTCATATATCAAATATAAGCAAACATTCCACAACAATTTAGTAAGATAACACAAACAAATAAGAATACAATATGTTTATGTGTCAAAACCTTAAAAATATAACAACCTTACAACGATAATTCCCAATTCATAATTCAACAAGCCGTTTGAGGGAGACTTGCCAAATTTAATTAGGAACACGAATCCCCTTTGATTAATATATGTCATCTAAGACCCGTCCGATCTAGCATATATTAATAATCGTTTTCTTTGTTCATTAATTTTATTAACAGAGCTCCTAAGAAAGGTTAATAATAAAATTAATCTTGATTGTATAACCATCGTTTCAACTATTTTATCCATGATTAATAATCACCACCTAAGGGTGTATAGTGATAAATCATGCTAAAATAAATTATCCCTTTGGAGATCCAACCCAGTATATGATAAAATCTTTCCTAGGGGTCGGAACCACCATGTGTTACCTATGGACCAATGATGGAGGCCTTAGGTCCTCTCTTCGAAAGCCTTCTCCTACACAATATTTTATAAGTCAAGGTTTTATGTTAACATACATGAATAATTATTAATGAGCAGCACTCCCAATTCTGCATGGCATGTTATTAACATACATGGTAAAACATATTAGAATGCAAACAAGCAAAGCAACATGCATATCTACAAGCAATATAATAAAATAGCCATAATATCATAGCTTTATCCTAGAGAAAAGAAAATAAATATTACAAAAAATCAATCAAAACATATTATAAAGTCTTTATCTTGTATCTTTTTGTTATATCCTTCTTCATGTGGCATCCATCTTCAATTCCTCAATCCCATATAGATGAAAAAAATTATTTTTCTAGTTATCATAAAATTTCTTTTTTTTTTTTTTATAATTGTGTCAAAAACAAAATAAAAAAATGCACCAAAAAAATCACCTTTTCAAAAAACGGTTCTGCCCCGCTGTCGGCCTACCGATCTAGGAGATCGGCTACCAATCCACGACCATCAGCCTATTGACTGACGTTGAACCAACGCTTTTCTAGAAATTTGTAAAAAATTATTTTTAAGCTATTTTTAATTTTATTTTTAACAATTCAAAAACATAAAAATTTCTAAACACAAAAAAACATAGAGAGCACTAATCAACTCCATCTTTTAGATCTGTCTTCACTTTGAATAATTATTTTAATATAAATTTTACAAATCAAATTAAAATAATAAATCCTAGACAGTGATGATCGACCACCATCTAATTACATGAAAACCTAGACACACGTTCTAACCTCTCAGGAACCATAACCGAAAAATGAATTAATTGAAAAAATAAATAGAAATTTAATTAACTATAATTAATTAATAAGCATTCACTACATAATCCCATGACAACATTTAATTATATAGATACTTTAAAATGTCAACTCTCTAAAAAATTATATTTAAGCATAGAAGAAAATAAGATCACATAATTCATGTATATAGCATGATCACAAACCCATAAAAATCAACAAAAAAATCTGACTCTAATGCCAATTGTTAGAAAAAGATACGCAGCAGAATTAAATTAGTCTTTTCTAAAGCACAAGTTTGATATCCTAAGTACATAAATTAATGACAGATTTTATGGACCTCTTTTGTATACCATAGGTGCAAAAAAACTGTGAAAAGAAGAATGTTCGAAAAGAGCTTCAACCAACTAGTCTTCTTTGCTATTTTCTGTCCATGATCAGAGTACAAGTGGTCGTAGTTGTATATAGTCTTCCTCCGATGACTCTCCTTCCAACCATTTAAGAAAACTTAAAATGAAAGTTCTAGATATTGAACAATAGCTCTCTAGGAGTTTCATAATTTCTCTCACTAGAGTACTCACTCTATACTTCTCAAATGATCAAAATCGCAATGAAAATTAGCTCCCTTTTTATAGTGATCGAATATAGGGTTAAACCTTATAGATTAGGCTTCAAAATTCGAGTCTAGATCAACTTCTGATAAAAAAAGTGTAAAAAATATGTAACCTAATTATTGCATGTTTGGCATGCTGATTTGGGAGATAGCCTACCGAACTAGCTCCACTGGCCTGCTGAATTAACTGCACTTGCCTATCACACTTTCTACGTTGACCTGTCGAACTTGGCCACCAACTTGCCGACCGAGCGATAATCTAGAGATCTCAGAATATCTTATTTTTACATAATAATCTTAGATAGAGCCTCAGTTTTAATTCAAATAACCCAATAGAAAATTTATCTGATTAAAATAATCATATACAGATAATCTCATATCAAATAAAATATTATTCAAATAATTCAATATGTTTATTTTAAATTAATTCAACCGATAACTAACATGAATTAATAAATCTACTTTAATTGAATTTCAACCAATCTAATAATTAACACAAGTCACCAATATGTAGAAAAAACATGCCATATCGTTATAGGAATTATTATGATTGGCAAAAGAGACCCGCTGGACATATGTAGATCAGGCTAATATAATTATAAAATAACATATCCTAAGTACATATTTTATAATTATTAACTCTAACGCTACTCCACAAAAAGTTTAAAACTGCACTCTCGAACTACATAAAATTATAAAGCTTCAATAAGCTCCTCGTCAATGACATATTATAATGTGTAACATCTCCATAGGATATTCATAATCTGTTTAAGGATAAATTCTATTTTACCTTCTTGATTATTTTTATATTATAGTCTATTATCTCACTATTGGAATACTTACTATTCATAAATATTATACCATTCGGTTACACCTATGTATCTAAAAGGTTGAGTGCTCTAGTCTTTTAATTACAAGATAATGCCTGTAAGATGATATCATTAACTCAACAAAAGAGCTATGGATTCCATAATTATGAATAACGAGTCTACGTTATTCAAGAGTCATGTCTCAAACATACGAGTATGTGTACCATCACCAAATCAAGATGTCACCTTTTGATACATCAAAAGATACAAGTTAAGAATATGGGCCCATTATTCATTTTAGGATTAAGACATAACACATAACACATATGATTGTCTAAAATGAATTGATTTAAACAAACAGAATTATTAATCAAAACAATTTTACTTTTTTCTCATGATCTAATATATCGTCACCTATGACAATAAACCAACGTTTCTGCTCATAGAGTCCTACTCTGATTACCAAGATAAGTCATCTCCCGTTAGGAATGGAGACAACATAACAATCTTAATATGAATAAAGCGCCCAACTTTATTTCATTGATTGTGGATCATATCTTTTAGACTATCACCTTTAAGATTCATGTCTTGCGCATATCCATCATATGTATGATTTTAAAGGTTTAGACTTACAATCTCAGAATTTTGTTTACTTATTATACATTCAATAGAAATGAATATAAAGAGAACAACATTTGATATATGAATAATAAATAAACTCTTTATTTATTCAATGTCTCCAAAAAACTTATTACATCATTTAATCCTTAGGTTACCTAGTCTAACATTTATTGCACCATAAAGTTTTCCTATTCTTGGGAAAGCTCAACAAAGGTATCTTGTCTTGTCTTCATTGGGCGTTGACCTCCTCTCATTGGGGCCAAATTCTGTGTCGGCCTCGAGGTGGCTACATGGTCTTCGACTTGAGACTAGGAGCGGCATTCTAGTGTGGAGGTCTTAGGCAACATCTAGTTGGTGATAGCTGCACTTGTAAGACATATATGCCATAAGGAGTAAAAATTTAGTAATTATTTAGAGACATTTTTATCAATAAAGAATTTATTTAATTATTTATATACCAAATCTTGTCCTCTTTACGTTCATATTCGTTGAATTATGTTAAGCAAATAAAAGTCTAAAACTGTCAGTCTAAACCTTTAAGAATTGGGCATATGATGGACAGATTATGTAAAAGGCACGATTCTTAAGGTGACGGTTTAAATCATAAGATCCGCAATCGAGGGAATAAAGTTGGGCGCTTCATTCATGTAAAGATTGTTATGTTATCTATATCCCTATTGGGAGATAGTTTGTCTTGACTATCAGAAGTGGACTCCATGAATAAAAACATTGGCACATTGTCATAGGTGATGATGTGTTAGATCGAGACATAAAGTGAATTGATTTAGATTAATAATTTTGTCTCAGTAAATTGATTCACTTTAGACAATCATTTGTATTGTATCTTAATCCTGAGATGAATAGTGGGCCTGTTCTCTTGACTTGTGTCTTTTAATATACCAAAGGGTGACACTCACATCTTAATAGTGGTATGCATGCCGGTACGTTGGAGGCATGACTCTTAATAGCGTATACCTGTTATTCATACATATGGAATCCATAACTCCTCTTTGAGAGTAGTGATATTCTCTTATATGCGTTATCCTGTAATTGAAAAACTACAGCGCTCAACCATTTGGATACATAGGTGTAACTGAATGTTATACTGTCTTTTAATGGTAAGTTTTTCGATGATGAGATAATGAAACGTAAGATAAAAATAATCGGGAAGGTAAGACAAAACTTGTCCTTAAGTTGGTTATGGATAATCCTATGGGGATACGATACACTATGATATGTCATGGAGACTTAGCTATACGATCTTCGTAATTCTATGTAATTCGAGAGTGTAGCTCCAAGCTTTTAGTGGAGTAGTGTTGAAGTTGATAATTATGAAATTTATATCTGGGATATTGGGTTTTATAATTATCAGAGCTTGAACTATTTAGGTCCATTTGGTCCCCTTTGCTAGCTCACAACATCCTGTAACGATACAACATGTTTTTTCAATAATTGGTGACTTATGTCAGATTTATTAGATTGGTTAAAATTTGAAAGAATCAAATAATTCATGTCTGTTTATCGATTGAATTAATTTTGTCACAAAATAAATTCAAGATAAACTTGTTGAATTATTGGTATTTGATAATTCTTGTCTATTTATCGATTGATTTAATTTTTGAATAAATTAAATCAAGATAAACTTGTAGAATTATTAGGAATTCATTTATTTTCCTAGAGATTATCTAGATAAAGTTGTTTTAATTAGATAACTTCTCTATTGGGTTATTTGAATTAAAACTGAGACTTTATTCTATAAAATCTCGGATGAAAAATAAAAGATTCGCTGAGATTTTTTTTTTGGCAGTTTGGCATACCGATCATCAAGTTCGGTCTGCCGATGGGGTAAGTTCGACCTGCCGATTAGGCAGATCGGCTTGCCGATGCGCGATAAAAAGATCACGTATTTTTACGCGGATTTCATCACATATTGATTCGAATTTGATTCTGATTCAAATTTTTGAGACCTTATCTGATAAGGACTGACCCTAAACCCAACCTCTATAAATAGGGAGTATGTCTCATAAGTTATTTAGATCAATTGAGAGATTAAGAGTGATACTCTGCTAGTGAGAATCTAAAACTCACTGAGAGCTCTTGTTCACAAATCACGAACACTAGCTTTGGATTCTCTCAATTGGTTGGAGGAAGAGTCACCTAGAGAAAGAGCTGTACGTGTGAGCCCACACTCACTCCGATCTTGGATAGAGCATAGCAAAGAAGACCAGTTGGTTGAGGCTCTTCTGGAACGTTACTTCTCTTCAGGGATTGCGGGAGTTCTTCAGCATTCAAAGGTTAATAAGATCTGGTTAATTTATACATATAGCATGTTAAACTTATGTTTTGAAAAATATTCTGATATAAAATTTTAAAATTTCATTGCATACTATTTTTCCAACAGCACCAGCCCTCAAAATTATGGAGGGGTGGTCCTTTGGTCATGGAAGGGACTAGGGCAAAGAAATATTATTGGGTCGTGGTAGGCACGGATGGATATGGGATTTTCTTGGTTATGGGGTATGGGTTGGTGTTTTCTCAAGCAAGGGCCAGACCTGAGGTGGTTGAATCATCTCCAAACCTAAATGGAAAACCACCTAGAGGGGGGAAATTTAAAACAAATAAAATGTGAGCGAAAGGCTCACTAGGACTATATTTTATAAAAGAATTTAATTTGGAGAAACATTCCATTATTTAGGGATTATTTAAAAGAAACCTTAAATAAATAAATAAATAAATAAATTTAAATAAAACCGTTCTTACCCAGAACAGTTTACTTGTACAACCAGAAATTACCATTTTCTTTTTCCTAGGCAAACCATAAGAATATCACCACAATAGTGGCCCAGCTGGGTTTCGGGACCTGCCCCCAAGGTCAATCGCTACACGACCCGATCTCTGATATGGCATCATGTCTATGTGTTTATTTCTATCATCATTCAAAGCCCAATTACTGAGTATTTTCATTTACATTTATTATGAAGTCCATTTCAGTTCACGGTATATTAAAATATAACCGATAAATTCATTTTCAAACAACTGTTGAAAACATTTTAATAGAAATCCTTTTCAAAGCCAAATCATTTTGAAACAAGGCTACCAAGGAATGAGGTAGAAGTCCTACCTCGATACTCGTGTCGGTATCCCACACCGTAATCCCGGTCCGCTATACGTTAGCTCCGCGGAACCACAAACGATCCCAGATACAAACTAAGTTGATCAATATCTAGTTCAAGACATTCTATATTACTAAATCATTTCATGATGTCCTAGTGTGCCATTTGTATCTTTAAAATCATTCTATAAGGTTGGAATTTAAATCGGGGTTCAAAACAGTGAAAATGAGTGAAAATCACAAAATTTTTCATGCCCGGCCATCTTGCTGGACTCCCTGCTTTGGCCGATCGAACTGTGCAGTTCGGCCTGCCGGAAGCCAGGTCCGATCGGCCGGACATCTCCAGGTTCGGCCTGCCGGACAGATGAACTCCGGCCTATCGATCCTTAATCCGCCCTGCCGAACTAGAAAAACCCATAAATTCCAACCACGGCTTTTCGATCCCCAAAATTCAAATCTTAATTCTAACCTGTTTTTCTCAAATCTCAGGCATGGAAAACATTCATAGATGATAGAAAAACATGTTTGAACACTTTTGAACTCATTTATACAAGATTTAAACTCAAAAATCCGAAAATGGAAAAATGAGGAGAAAAATGAAAAATCTTGAATCCAATCTGTTTTTCTTCAATCTAAGCTTAGATTCTAGTTGTTCTAAGTTTATTTAACTCAAATCAAAGATTTTCTAAGCTCAAGAAAACCTAGATTTAAAAAATGCACAAAATTGAAAAATTTGAAAAAAGTTTAGAAATTTCAAAACTAACCTCGAATCGAAGCTTTAACCCGCGTTCTCGGTTACCAAATCACGTTCCCTAGCTTCCTGCTTGCTAACCCGAAGCTTGGATTCGAATTTTGATTCAAAATTTGAGAGAGAATTTGAGAGAGAAGAGAGAAGCCGAGAGAGAAAATGAGAGAGAATGAGAGAGGTCTCACGGGAGAGAGAGGGAGAGAGGAGGGAAAAAAGAAATAAATAAAGAAAAACAGTGGGCGGTTTTACTGTGCGAAAACCAAATGCCACCCATGGTTTTGTAAAACGGAATATTTTTAACAATTTACAAATTGTTGTGTTTTAAAACTCAAAACATCATTTTAAAACAATAAGAAATCATTTGAATTCATCAAATTAACAAAACAACCAAAAATTCAAAATCCAACCAAGTAATCAAATTAATGTTGAAACATTAACTATGACACACTAATTCATCATTTATATTACAATAACATTAAATAAATTTCGGGGCGTTACAATTGTCATGACCCATGATTATTTCAAATGCTCCTACTGCTTGTTGTGGGCCTAATTAAAAAGCGTAATGTGTGCTCTTTTCTCTATGTATCAAGGTGCTTTCTGTTGTCTTGGGCCTCTGACATGCATTTTTATCCTTTGGCATGAGTGTATTAAAGCGTAATTGTACTAGTGAAGTTGGTCTGTATTGAGGATTATGCCTTGTATCGCAGGATTAGTTACATTTGTATTTCTCTCCTGTTGGAATAAAATCTTTTCCTTTCAAAAATAAAGAGAGCAAAAAAATTAATCTATCAACTAATAGGAATCAAATATCAAATTTGCTATATGCTAAACTCGATGGCAAATTTGGTATATCAGTTTAGTATTGCATTGAAGATACAGTTATTATATAGCAAATTTGACATCAAAGATAACATTGCATTGGTAGTGTTTTTACTCTTAAATGCCCAAATTTAGCAATGACACATCAATATAGCATTGCATTTGAAATGCTCTTACGAGGGCATTCGTATCAGACATTGCATAATATTGCTATTGGTCTCGTCGATATTTAGGCCCATTTAGGATAGTTTGTGATTTTACTTTTAATCAATATAAGAAGAAAAGCATAAGACAGGGCTTTTCACTTAGTGTTTGGATAGTGCATGTAAAAATGTAATTTTTTTATTTTTTATTTTAAAATTGCTTTTTAACGTGTTTAGTTAAACAAGTCAAAAGCTCTTATAGTATAAAAAGTTATGTTACTCAAGGACATGAATGGAGTTTTTAATTAAAAAGATCAAAAAATGTAAATAAAAAAGCTTTCATAAGTACTAAATGGTTGGCTTATCCGATAAGTATATGTAAAAGCCAAAAACACTTTTCATAGGTTCATTCAAATATGTCAAAAAACAGATTTTGGAGTAAATAAGCCAAAAGCAGCTTTTTTTTTAAAGCCATCTTAAGGAAGAATTAACATTAGACAAAATTTACTGCCAGATTAAGGCTGTATTTCCAAGCAACGCAACTTGTCGACAACACTTCGTGGTGTGATAAGATGAAGACAAGATGGTGTTCTCATATTCTTTAGCACCCCTTCTAGGGGACTTGGACTCGGTGTGTCGTTGAGGACTACATGTCACGCCCCGGAGTACGGGAGGTGACGTGGCGGAATATTTAGATTAACTAAAAGAGAATTTAATTGAAATTAAGGGTTTAAAAATCCAATTAAGCAAGAAATAAAGAGATTTTTCCACCACATTTGATAAAGAATTTAAAATCATTAAACAAATAACAATAATTGAATAAAAACCGCGAATATGGGTTCCACAACCCACAACTTGTGCACACACATGGATCTGACAATATCACAAATACAATTACAGTCCAAGTACAAATAAAGTTAAGTCTTACATGCCTTGATTAATAAATACAGATTGTAAATAAATTCTCCTATTGCTCCTGAGTTCGGTCCGAAGAATCTTCTCCAAACCTAAATGGGAAACCACCTAGAAGGGGGGGGGGAATTTAAAACAGATAAAACGTGAGCGAAAGGCTCAGTAGGACTAAGTTTTATAAAATAATTTAATGCAAAGAAACATAGCATTATCAAGAGTTATACAGAAAGGGAACTTGAATAAATAAATAAATAAATTGAGTAGAACCGTTCTGACACAGAACAGTCTACTCGTCAAATCAAAACACCAGTTTACTTTTACCTAGGCAAACCATGATATCACCACCGTAGTGGCCCAGCTGGGTTTCGGGACCTGCCCCCAAGGTCGATCACGACCCGATCTCTGATATGGCATCATGCCCATGTGTTTATTATCATTATCATTCAAAACCCAATTACCGAGTGTTGTCAATTACATTTATTATGAAATTCATTTCATGTCACGGTATATGAAAATATAACCGATAAAACCATTTTCAAACAACCGTTGAAAACATTTTGATAGAAATCCTTTTCAAAGCCAAATCATTTCAAAACCAGGCTACCAAAGAAATAGGATAGAAGTCCTACCTCAGTACTCGTGCCGGTACCCCACACCGTAATCCCGATCCGCTATACGTTAGCTCCACGGAACCACGAACAGTCCTAGATACAAACTAAGTCGATCAATATCTAGTTCGAGACATTCTATGTTACCAAATCATTTCATGATGTCCTAGTGTGCCATTTGTATCATTAAAATCATCCTATAAGGTTGGGATTTAAATCAGGGTTCAAAACAATGAAATCGGGTAAAAATCACAAAATTTTCCATGCCTCGGTCGGCCTGCCGGACGCCCTGCTTCGGCCTGCCGAACTGTACAGTTCGGCCTGCCGGAAACAAGGTTCGGCCTGCCGAACATTTCCCCAGATTCGGCCTGCCGGTCGGAAGAACATCGGCCTGCCGATCATCACTCCGGCCTGCCGAACATGAACTTCGGCCTGCCGAACTGGGAAGATCCAGAAATCCCAGCCACGGGTTTCTCGATCCCCAAAATCCAAATCTTGTTTCTAACCTGTTTTTCTCAAATCCCAGGCATGAAAAACAACAATAATTGATAGAAAAACATTCTAGAACATGTTTGGGATCATTTAAACATTTAAACTCGAAATCCTCAAAAATCCGAAAATGAGAAAAAGAGGAGAAAAATGAAAATCTTGAATCCAATCCGTTTTTCTTCAATCTAGGTTTAGATTCTAGTTGTTCTAAGCTCATTTAACACAAATCCACAGTTTTCTAAGCTAAAACAAACTTAGATTTCAAAAACACACAAATTCGAAAATTTTGTAAAAAGTTTAGAAATTTCGAATCTAACCTCGAATCGAAGCTTCAATCCGCGTTCTCGGTTGCCGAATCACGTCCCCGAGCTTCCTCCTTGCTGTTCCGAAGCTTGGATTCGAATGGAAATCAAAAATTTTGAAAGAGATTGAGAGAGAGAGGGAACTGCCGAGAGAGAGAAGAGAGAGAGAGAGTGAAACGTGAATGAGGAGAGAGAGAGAGAAGAGAGAAATAAATAGAGAAAATCGGTGGGCGGTTTTACTGTGCGAAAACCATGTGCCGCCCACGGTTTTGTAAAACGGAGTATTTTTAACATTTTACAAATTGTTGTGTTTTAAAACTCAAAACATCATTTTAAATCAATAAGAAATCTTTTGAACACATCAATTTAACAAAACAACCAAAAACTAAAAATCCAACCAAATAATCTAATTAAAGTTAAAACTTTAATTATGGCACACTAATTCATCATTTACATTACATTAATATTAAATAAATTTCGGGACGTTACAGCTCTCCACCCCTAAAAGAAATTTCGTCCTCGAAATTTACAACTCATCTCAAAAGCAAAACAAATGCGGATATAACTCCCGCATACCCGACTCTAGTTCCCAAGTGGCTTCATCAACCCCGTGATGCTGCCACACGACCTTTACCAACGGTATCTCACGACGACGCAAGCTAATCACTTTCCGGTCGATGATCTGAATCGGCACTTCTTCGTACGTCGTATCCTCCTGAACCTGAACATCGCGAAACGATACTATCTTACCCTGCTCAGGTGGACACTTCCTAAGCATAGACACATGAAACACATCGTGCACATGAGAAAGTTCGGGTGGAAGATCAAGCCGATAAGCGACCACACCAACACGCTGAGTGATCTCGAACGGCCCAATATACCTCGGCGCGAGTTTCCCACTCACTCCGAACCGCATAGTTCCCTTACGAGGTGACACCCTCAAGAGAACAAAATCTCCAACCGCGAATTCTAAAGGTCTACGTCTCCTATCCGCGTAGCTCTTCTGCCGACTCTGAGCTGCTCTCAACCGATCCCGAATCACCGCGACTTTCTCGTTGCTGTCACGAATCTCATCTGGCCCAAGAATAACTCTATCTTCCGGCTCGGCCCAACACACAGGTGACCGACACGGTCGCCCATACAATGCCTCAAATGGTGCCATACCGATACTCGCCTGATAACTATTGTTGTACGAGAACTCCGCCAAATGCAAACATTGCTTCCAATTCCCGCCGAAGTCCAACGCACAAGCACGCAACATATCCTCGAGAACCTGAATAACCCGCTCAGACTGCCCATCAGTCTGAGGATGAAACGCCGTACTGAAGTTCAAATCTGTACCCAAAGCCTCCTGAAAACTCCTCCAGTACTTGGCATTAAACCTGGTATCTCGATCAGAGGTGATGGACAAAGGAACTCCATGCAACCTCACAATGTTCTGCATATACAGCTCCCCGAGAATCTTCCTGGAACACGTCGACCTAAACGGAATGAAATGCGCCGATTTCGTCAACCTGTCGACCACAACCCAAACTGCATCATGCCGCTGCTCCGTCCTCGGCAAACCTGTGAGGAAATCCATCGTCACATGCTCCCATTTCCACCCTGGAATAGGAAGCGGCTGAAGTTGACCTGCAGGCTTCTGATGCTCGGCTTTCACCTGGAGACACGTCGAACACTTGGCCACGTACTCGCGAACATCTTTCTTCATGCCTCTCCACCAATAGTGCCTCTTCAAATCACGATACATCTTGGTGCTCCCCGGATGAATAGCAAACTGAGACCTATGAGCTTCATCTAGAACGGATTTCGTCACCTCGGCGATAACTGGAACTGCAAGACGCTCCCGGAAGTACAACGATCCATCTGCATGCACGCTCCATTCCTCGAACTGCTCCCCGTTCTGAATCCGCGACCAAATCCCCTGCAAATGTCGATCCTGCCACTGACCTTGCTTCACCATCCGAACAAGAGCTGGAGTCGCTTCCACATGATACAACAAAACTCGATCACTGTCTTCATGATACTGTAGCCGATACTCACTCACTGTCGCATCCCTGCTCCAGTCCTCAAAAATCAAACAAGCGAGAATCCCTGAAGACTTTCTGCTAAGCGCGTCCGCTACCACATTAGCTTTTCCGGGATGATACTGCAACGCGAAATCATAATCCTCTATGTACTCCACCCATCTGCGCTGCCTCAGATTGAGATCCCTCTGAGTGAACAAATGCCTCAAACTCTTATGATCGGAGAAGACCTGAAACGATGCTCCATACAAGTAACATCTCCAAATCTTCAGCGCGTAGATCACCGCTGCAAGCTCTAAATCGTGAGTAGGATAATTTCGCTCGTGAGGTCGTAGCTGTCTCGATCCGTACGCAACCACACGTCCATGCTGCATCAACACGCATCCAAGTCCGCGCCCTGAAGCATCAGCATAAACCTCATACGGCTCGTCACTGCTAGGAATAATCAACACTGGAGCTGAAGTCAATCGGTTCTTCAATTCCTGAAAAGCAGACTCACAGTCTTCATCCCACTCAAACCTGACGTTTTTCTTGATCAATCTTGTCAACGGAGCTGCAATCTTCGAAAAGTCCTTTACAAATTTCCTGTAATATCCAGCAAGACCTAAGAAGCTGCGAATCTCCGCTACATTCCTTGGTCGTTCCCACTCCAATATAGCTTCAATCTTGGACGGATCCACTGAAATACCATGCTCCGAGATGACATGACCCAGAAACTTGACCTCAGTCAACCAGAACTCACACTTTTCCCTCTTAGCATACAACTGGTGCTCCCGCAGAGTCTGAAGCACGACCCGAAGATGCTGCTCATGCTCCTCCCAAGTCTTAGAATACACAAGAATATCATCGATGAACACGATCACAAACTGATCCAGATACGGCCTAAATATCCTGTTCATCAAATCCATAAAAGCTGCTGGAGCATTCGTCAACCCGAAAGACATAACCAGAAACTCGAAGTGCCCATACCGAGTCCTAAAAGCTGTCTTGGGAATATCCTCTTCTTTGATTCTGAGCTAATGATAACCTGAACGCAAATCAATCTTTGAGAAGTATCGCGAACCTCCCAACTGATCAAATAGCTCATCAATCCTAGGCAAAGGATACTTGTTCTTCACCGTAACACGATTCAACTGCCGATAATCCACACATAACCTGAGAGTCCCATCGTGCTTCTTAGCGAACAAAACTGGTGCTCCCCACGGAGATGTGCTATTCCGAATATATCCTTTATCAGCAAGCTCCTGAAGTTGCTTCCTCAATTCCTTCATTTCTGCCGGCGCCATCCGATAAGGTGCCATAGAAATCGGTGATGTCCCTGGAAACAACTCGATACCAAACTCAATCTCCCGATGCGGTGGTAACCCTGATAACTCGTCGGGGAAGACATCCTCGAACTCACCAACCACCGGAATCGCTACACCACTACTCGAAACATAGGGCTCGCAATCTAGATTGGCAAGAAATGCAAAACAATCTAGATTCCTTCGCCCTCCTAGACATGACTTCATGAGACGCTCACTCATTAGCCAATCACCACCACCCTGGTAAGTGATTACCGTCCCACTTTCAGACACTAGGGTCACTTTTCTAAGTTGGCAGTCCACAACTGCACTATACCTGAACAACCAGTCCATCCCTAAAATCACATCATAGGAACTCATGGGGAGTATAATCAAATCACTTTTCAAAATCTCATCCCCAATCTTTATTTTACAAGATTTACACATACAATTCACACACACCCGCCCCAAGGGAGAAGTTATAACTAGGGGTTCATTAAACTCTTCTACTTCTAATCCCAAGGCATGTACAAAGGAACTCGAAATGAGAGAATGAGATGCACCGGTATCAAATAAAACGTGAGCTAGAGATCTAGAAATCAAAACCATACCATCGACAACCGCGTTACCAATCTGAGAATCTGACCCTACAGATGCCATTGCATGAACCTGCACTGGCGCCTTCCCTTTTCCTCTACCGACATTGCTGGGTCCTGCATTACTCGGCCGATACTGCTGAGATGGAGATGACTGCACACTACCTGTACTCGGAGCTCTATACTGAGGAACACTGCGCTGAAAATACTGCGGCTGCTGCCCCCGTGCCGGATATGAGAATTGCTGAGGAGAAAACTGCGGATACTGCAACTGCGGGTACTGCGGAGGCGGAGGTAGGGTCTGAGGCTGAGGCTGAGACTGACGACTGGCATCCTCCCCGGTCTGCGATCCAAGACGAGCACTCCTGATCGGGCAATTCCTCTTGATGTGTCCGGGCTGCTGACAGAAATGACAATGAAAGCTGTAGGGGTTGCTGCGCCCGCTGCCAGACGAACTGCTACTGCCACTGGTCGCACCGCCTTGCTTGCCTTTCCCCGGAGCTGGACGACTACTGGTGCTCTTTCTGCCACTCCTCTGCGGTCCTCCTAAAGCCTTGGCTCGATCCTCACAATACTGCACGTAATCATTCTCCACGGAGATCGCCGACGACACAAGCTCTCCGAAAACCCTAAGTCGTAGAGCAACCAACTGCCGCCGAATAGGAGCCTTGAGTCCTTCCTGGAACTTGATGCATTTCTCGCGCTCCGATGCCACAGCTGATGGAGCAAACCTAGCCAACTCGCTAAACTTTGCCTCATACTCCCGAACTGACATATCACCCTGCTGCAATCTATAAAACTCAGCTGCCTTCTGATCTCTATATCCCTGCGAAAAATACCGATCATAGAACAGCTCCTCGAACTTGTCCCAACCGATATCGCCACCGCGCTCCAGACGCTTAGTTTGTTTCCACCAAGTGTTAGCGCCACCCTCGAGCTTATACGCCGCAAACTCCACACGATACTCCTCAGGCACACCAAGAGTATCAAGATGCTTCAAGATCGAATCCAACCAATACTCTGCTAACTGCGGATCCCCATTGCCATCAAAAGTCGGAATAGGCGCCCGTCGAAATTCCTTAAAGAAAGCATGCCGACTACCAACACTGGAGTCTTCCGGTCTAGTCCTGGCTGCCATCTGCCGGAAAGCCGCAATCATAGACCTCATCAGGCCCTCATCATTTCCGAACTCGACGTCAGCTGTCGAACGACGTCTAGGTGCCATTCTCTCACTTTTGAAAACAAAATTTAGACTGTCAGAGGTATTTCATTGTCAAACCTATGTGTGCACAATTCCCAAGGTTCATAACCTTGAGCTCTGATACCATTCTGTCACGCCCCGGAGTACGGGAGGTGACGTGGCGGAATATTTAGATTAACTAAAAGAGAATTTAATTGAAATTAAGGGTTTAAAAATCCAATTAAGCAAGAAATAAAGAGATTTTTCCACCACATTTGATAAAGAATTTAAAATCATTAAACAAATAACAATAATTGAATAAAAACCGCGAATATGGGTTCCACAACCCACAACTTGTGCACACACATGGATCTGACAATATCACAAATACAATTACAGTCCAAGTACAAATAAAGTTAAGTCTTACATGCCTTGATTAATAAATACAGATTGTAAATAAATTCTCCTATTGCTCCTGAGTTCGGTCCGAAGAATCTTCTCCAAACCTAAATGGGAAACCACCTAGAAGGGGGGGGAATTTAAAACAGATAAAACGTGAGCGAAAGGCTCAGTAGGACTAAGTTTTATAAAATAATTTAATGCAAAGAAACATAGCATTATCAGGAGTTATACAGAAAGGGAACTTGAATAAATAAATAAATAAATTGAGTAGAACCGTTCTGACACAGAACAGTCTACTCGTCAAATCAAAACACCAGTTTACTTTTACCTAGGCAAACCATGATATCACCACCGTAGTGGCCCAGCTGGGTTTCGGGACCTGCCCCCAAGGTCGATCACGACCCGATCTCTGATATGGCATCATGCCCATGTGTTTATTATCATTATCATTTAAAACCCAATTACCGAGTGTTGTCAATTACATTCATTATGAAATTCATTTCATGTCACGGTATATGAAAATATAACCGATAAAACCATTTTCAAACAACCGTTGAAAACATTTTGATAGAAATCCTTTTCAAAGCCAAATCATTTCAAAACCAGGCTACCAAAGAAATAGGATAGAAGTCCTACCTCAGTACTCGTGCCGGTACCACACACCGTAATCCCGATCCGCTATACGTTAGCTCCACGGAACCACGAACAGTCCTAGATACAAACTAAGTCGATCAATATCTAGTTCGAGACATTCTATGTTACCAAATCATTTCATGATGTCCTAGTGTGCCATTTGTATCATTAAAATCATCCTATAAGGTTGGGATTTAAATCAGGGTTCAAAACAATGAAATCGGGTAAAAATCACAAAATTTTCCATGCCTCGGTCGGCCTGCCGGACGCCCTGCTTCGGCCTGCCGAGCTGTACAGTTCGGCCTGCCGGAAACAAGGTTCGGCCTGCCGAACATTTCCCCAAATTCGGCCTGCCGGTCGGAAGAACACCGGCCTGCCGATCATCACTCCGGCCTGCCGAACATGAACTTCGGCCTGCCGAACTGGGAAGATCCAGAAATCCCAGCCACGGGTTTCTCGATCCCCAAAATCCAAATCTTGTTTCTAACCTGTTTTTCTCAAATCCCAGGCATGAAAAACAACTATAATTGATAGAAAAACATTCTAGAACATGTTTGGGATCATTTAAACAACATTTAAACTCGAAATCCTCAAAAATCCGAAAATGAGAAAAAGAGGAGAAAAATGAAAATCTTGAATCCAATCCGTTTTTCTTCAATCTAGGTTTAGATTCTAGTTGTTCTAAGCTCATTTAACACAAATCCACAGTTTTCTAAGCTAAAACAAACTTAGATTTCAAAAACACACAAATTCGAAAATTTTGTAAAAAGTTTAGAAATTTCGAATCTAACCTCGAATCGAAGCTTCAATCCGCGTTCTCGGTTGCCGAATCACGTCCCCGAGCTTCCTCCTTGCTGTTCCGAAGCTTGGATTCGAATGGAAATCAAAAATTTTGAAAGAGATTGAGAGAGAGAGGGAACTGCCGAGAGAGAGAAGAGAGAGAGAGTGAAACGTGAATGAGGAGAGAGAGAGAGAAGAGAGAAATAAATAGAGAAAATCGGTGGGCGGTTTTACTGTGCGAAAACCATGTGCCGCCCACGGTTTTGTAAAACGGAGTATTTTTAACATTTTACAAATTGTTGTGTTTTAAAACTCAAAACATCATTTTAAATCAATAAGAAATCTTTTGAACACATCAATTTAACAAAACAACCAAAAACTAAAAATCCAACCAAATAATCTAATTAAAGTTAAAACTTTAATTATGGCACACTAATTCATCATTTACATTACAATAATATTAAATAAATTTCAGGACGTTACACTACATCTTTATTATTAATATATTTTTACTAATAGTCTTAATAAAATATTTTTTCAATTATGTTTCTACAGCAATATACATTTTCTTCTCATATGTATTCCTAATTAGTTCTCTATTTTATTTAACTTGACCAAAATCCTTTTTTTTTTTAAATATGCTTTACTTATTTTTTGTTTTTATTTTTAGGTAAATTTCTCAAGAAGTCTCCAATCTTTTTAAAAGATGCAATTTGTTTTTTTTAATTATTATTTAATTAGGTCTAACTTTTTAATTTAGGTACAAAAAGACTATTAAACAGAATCGCAGACAATGAATTTTTGGACGTTAGTTTTTATTAAAATTACTAGAATATCCTCTAAAAAAACCCTGCTTCCTTTCTCTATCTTCATTAAAAAAAAAAAAAAAAAATCCCCTAATTCCTTTCCGCCTTTTCCTCCGATGTCCCTTCCTTGCCGATGATCATGACTAAATCAACATAAATACCCAGATGAACAAGGAAAAAAAACAAAGCAGAAGAAGAATATAAAACATGTTCATCACTCAATAGAACAATAAATCTAACCTTAGGTCATCAATTACTAAAATCAGCCAAGAAAAAATAAAGGAAATAAAACTAGTTCATCATTAGAACAAAAAATCCAACAACCAGATAGTCAAGTATTGAAATCAGTCCAAAAAAAAAAAGAAAAGGAAAAAAAACTTATTTATCACTCATCAAAACAATAATTCCAGCATTAGATCAAATTACCCATATCAGCCAAAAAGAAGGAAGGAAGAGATAGAGTGAAATTATCCAAATCTGCATAAAACAAAAGGAAAAAAAGGTAAATTCATCACCTATTAGAAGTCGACATCAACATCCATGCGAGATCGGAGATCCGATGAAGACGGCGGAGTTTAGAGGGAAATCACATGGAGGACGACAAGCAGACGACCTCCTTGTTGGCCTCAACAACGAGCACAGACCATGCCAATGACCACCTCGTGCGCTGCTACCTCACAAGCCCGGACCCTCTTCTAACACCCCGCCTCCGACGAATTACAGCGCTCTTGCGTCGTGATTTGGGAATTCGAATCTGAGGGAATGTCGAAGAGACAGACTCAAGGGGCAGGGGCCTATTTGAGTGAAGCTTTTTTTTAGCAACAAAAATAAGCAATTTTCTTTATGACGTAGGCTATTAATCCTATTGGCGACTTTTGATTGGCTGCCATAGGCCGCATTAAGTCATTTTTAGTTTTTCATACTACAATTACTAAAATGTCGCTAAAGTGTTTAATATGTTCATCTCATATGGAGGGAAATAAACAAATGTGGGTTATTTTTAGTTTTTTTCACCTAAATAAAAAGGTTAGACCTAATTAAATAAAAAAATAAAGACCAAATTATATCTTTTTAAGAAAATTGGGAACTCTTTGAACAATTTATCAATTATTTTTCTCCAAAACTCTTATGGTTCTTAATTTTTTTTAAAAAAATGTCCCTACCTAAATATATTTTTTTCTTCTCATGTATGTCACCTAATTAGCTTTAGGTTTAACACGCTTTAACACGTTAAATTAAATGTGCAATAAACATGTCAACACGACACGTTTATAGCACATTTAAACTTATAATAAAAAAATTTCATAATTTTGAAGGTAATTAAATAAAAAAATAGGAACCAAATTGTATCTTTTAAAAAAAATTAGGGACCTCTGAACAATTTATCAATTATTTTTCCCCAAAATTCTTATGGTTCTTAATTTTTTTAAATATGTCCCTACCTAAATATCTTTTTTCTTCTCATGTATGTCACGAACCTTGCACATGAGGTATGTAAGGTTGCACTCATCCCGCTAACCCACCACCCTGTTGAATGAATGTTTGACATCAAATGAGGGCTTTTAATATATTTATTGTGGTTTTAAAGTTTTGAAACTTCCACCTACCAAGAGTCCCACATCGAAAGAAAATGATTTCTTCTCACACACGTGTGAATAGCTTCAATATATTTTGTGTTCAATCTTGGCTAGTTAAAATTTAAAGATTGAAAAAATACAATTTAAACCTTCAATAATAATTAAATATTGTTACATTTTAGACACTAATAAAGTTTATAGTGAAAATTTATGTATTAAAATATATAGTAAAAGAACTTTATTTTTTAAAAATATTGTTAGCCAAAATTTCAAAAAAAAATATATAAAAAAATTTTATAGTAAGTATTTTTTAATTGTGTCGTACAATGTTATAAATGTTCATGTTTATATTTTAAACACTTTTATTAATTATATTGTGTTTGTATTTAGTCTAATTATGTTGTGTTATAAAAGTGTTGGTATAAATATGACACACGCAATTACAAATTACCAGCCTTAGCAATAGGCTTCTAATAACGTGGCACTCAACAAGTTAAAGAATAACAGGACAATTTCCCTTCCATGTTTTTAGCTATACGCTTCTACTCCTAAGTATAGCTATTGTTTATTGAAAATTTATAATGGTCCATTTCCCTTGGTTCAGCCGAAAACAACAATAATTTAATCATCATTGTCAACATTAATCAAAGATTAAAAAATGTAATTTATAAAAAGACTTATCAATATCCCAAGACCAGGACAAGCCCACGTCCACAATGTTTTTTTACCGGAAAAAGCCGAGGGGGCTGACGCAATTGGAAGAGTAACAAGTTATTAAACTAGTAATTAAATTGCTTTTAAAAAGTTAAAATAATTAATAAATTAATCATCCCTCCTCACATCTTTCTTGACCTTTCCTTTGGCGCCCAACGCATAAAACGGACTTAACGACACACCCAAACGGACGACAACAAAACAAAGCACGTATTCTTATGCTCAAATTATTATCAATTTTTATCATCGTCGCTATAATTCATTTCATACTCTCCGTCTCGGATCCATACGTGTACCAAAAAGTTATCAAACTTTCTGTCACTTTCTCTCTCTTTCTTTCCCTACTTTCTCTCTCCCCAACTGTCCGTTCGTTCCTTCGCTTCTTCTTTCTCTCTCTCTGACACACCCCTCTGCAAGTCTCTCGCTGCACAGGCTTTTTGGCGTGTCTTCTTTTCTCGCTTTGTCACTTTCTTCGGAAAAGCTTCCCCACTTTTCGATTCTCCCTTCTTACCACTACTCTCCCTCTCCCTCTTGTTGTGTTGATCATGCTTCAGAGCTTAGTCACTCAATCTCCGGTAACCAATCCAAATCCTAACCCTAAACCTAGCCCTAACCCAGAACCTGGTAGTAGCTCTTCCTTGTCCATGAAGATGAAGCGCGTGGACCGAGATTCGCCAGGCGACGACCCCTCCAGCAAGAGGCCTAACTCCGGCCGCGACTTCTCCGGCGAGGCCACGGTCTCCGGCGTCGAGAAGGCCGTTGAGGATCAGGAAGACGACCTCGTCGTCGTCGAGGGAGAGTCCACCGGCCTGAGACTTCTAGGGCTTCTGCTGCAGTGCGCCGAGTGCGTCGCCATGGACAACCTCGACGACGCGACCGACCTCCTCCCGGAGATCGGGGAGCTCTCGTCTCCGTTCGGGACCTCGCCGGAGCGCGTCGCGGCGTACTTCGCGCACGCACTCCAGGCTCGCGTGATCAGCTCATGCCTCGGCACCTACTCTCCTCTCACCGTCAAAGCCCTAACCTTAGCCCAGTCCCACCGGATCTTCAACGCTCTCCAATCCTACAACTCCATAAGTCCGCTGGTGAAATTCTCGCACTTCACCGCCAACCAGGCCATCTTCCAGGCCTTGGACGGCGTGGATCGCGTCCACGTCATCGACTTGGACATAATGCAAGGCCTTCAATGGCCAGGATTGTTCCACATCCTCGCCTCGCGGTCGAGGAAGATCCGGTCCATGAAGATAACCGGGTTCGGATCATCCACCGAGATTCTCCAGTCTACCGGCCGTCGACTCGCCGAGTTCGCTAGCTCGCTCGGCCTCCCCTTCGAGTTCCAACCCCTGGAGGGCAAAATCGGGAGCATAACCGATCCGAGTCAACTCGGGGTGAGGCAGAGCGAGGCTACGGTTGTCCACTGGATGCACCACTGCCTCTACGACGTTACGGGGAGCGATTTGGGGACGTTGAGATTGTTGACCTTGCTGAGGCCGAAGCTGATCACCATCGTCGAACAGGACCTCAGCCACGGCGGTAGCTTCCTCGGCAGGTTCGTCGAGGCCCTGCATTATTACAGCGCGTTGTTCGACGCGCTCGGGGACGTATCCGCTGCGGACAGCCTGGAGAGGCATACGGTGGAGCAGCAGCTGTTTGGCTGCGAGATTAGGAACATCGTGGCCGTGGGTGGGCCCAAGCGGACCGGCGAAGTTAAGGTCGATAGATGGGGGGATGAGTTCAAACGGGTCGGGTTTCGACCCGTATCGCTTGGGGGAAACCCGGCGGCCCAGGCCAGCTTGTTGCTGGGGATGTACCCTTGGAAAGGCTACACTTTGGTGGAGGAGAATGGCTGCTTGAAGTTGGGTTGGAAGGACCTTTCCTTGTTGACCGCCTCGGCGTGGCAGCCGTCCGATTAAATTACCAATTTTGTTCTTTGATGGGATTTGATTATTGGATGATTTGGATGAATGAGGGCCCACTCACGTGTATATGATGATGAGTTGGAAGAATATTTGGTCATTGGTTTGTGGTGAGGGAAAAGGAATTTGGGGTTCGGGAATTATCTCTCAGTGAGTAATAATGGACAAGGAAAGTTACCACTTTCCTTTGCGGTATTTGGCCCTTTTACTCCTCCAAGGTTGGGGGTTTTTGAAGGGTTTTTTTTTTTTTTTTTTTTCAATTCACTTTGTTGGTTGTAATTATTTCAATGAGGAAATAAGCTGGAAGTTACTTATCATTTTGTATTTTTTGAAGAACAACAAAAAATAGAAACGAAATAGGAGAAGAAGAAAGATCCTTTTGTTTTTGGAGGTAGTTCATGGATGGTTCTCTATAGGTGCCGAATTCAAGTGAGAATCCTAGATATTTCTTTTTTTAGTGGGTTTGCATTTTTTTTCATTTGTTTCAAAGTATTTGGATGTGTCGCTTTTGTTTTATTATTATTTTCTATAATGGGTTCTTGGTATTATGGAAGTTTGGAGCTGTTGCAATTAGCACCTGGGATAAACGTGGGCAACAAGTCCTTGTAGCACCTAGGGCCAGGCATAATCAATGGCTGTGACTTAGTCGGGACCAATTTGCTCCCCCAAAAAATGGCATCACTATACTGTAATGCCTGTCTTTCACTCACTTGTCACTTCGACAATATGCCCTTTTTTCCCGTCAAAAGTGGACCTTAAAAGGCTTTATTCCTGATTTCTTTTTTTTTTTTCGAAAGCCTAATCATGATGATCAATGATAAAGAATTTTGAACTGCAATCTATCATATCCTTCGTCATTCGGGCTCGGTGCTAAGCACTTTTTTTTTTTATGTTGAAAGAATAACTATAAATCTTTTTTTAGCCATTAAATTTATATAAAAAATTATCAATTATGTATAATTTTTTATTATTTTATGATTTGACATTATCGGTGTAACGTCTTACAATATAAGAAGGTCTTAGGGTATTAGGATCTTTTTCTTTTTTTATTTTTCAATGCACGTTTATTGTTTCTTTAGGGGTAATTTTTATGGTAGAAACTAAAAAAATAATCTAATGAAATGATTTTGTTTTTTCTCTATTTGTATCAAAATTATGATTTGACTAGATTTATGTCCTATCAATATATGTCTCTCTTTCGAAATAATCCTCTTTTTTCTTTATAATGTTAATAAAAGGTTTAACGATGATTTATATTAGTATCGTAACACTTATTATTTTTTAACAGGTATCATTATAATTAAATTAATTATTAGTGTGTCAATTAAAAATTTGATTTTATTTAAAATCTATTTCACATTATTTATTTTTACCTATTTTTAATTTTTTAAAAAATTTTATATACCTATTTAGTATATTGATCAAGATGCCGTTGAAACTTCTAAATTATTTCAAAAATACCATTTGACGTTATATGTCCCAAAGTCCCCATGGAGACTATCCTTCACCTACTTGTTCTCCTTCAATTATTTTGATCTTCTTTGAGTCTCATCCCTCCACTCTCTCACACACATCTGTCTTCCTTTCTCTCTCTCTTTTTCTCTATTGTTTCCTCTATTCTTTCTTCTCTAAGATTTCTCCAAGATCGAGGATCATCAACTTAGCTTCAAGATAATTAAAAGAGAAATCCAAAGTTATTTTCTTATATCTTACAAAATCACGGAACAAAGATCAAAGATTTTCACAAACAAAATCACTAATTTTCTTCAAGCTTGAGGTAAGGTTTTTTAAGCTAAAACTTTGATCTAAATTCGTGTTTTAGCATGAGATTTTTGAAAAATGTGTATTTGATGTTTGTGGGTAATTATACAACGATTTTGAAGTTTGATTTACATAAATCTTTGTTTAAAATGAAATTTGAATTAGTTTTGAAAAGTTTTGGTTTTTAGTTTAGAATTGTATGTTAGGCATGAAAATTTTAAGAAAGATGTTCTCTATGTGTTCGAATGTGATCTTCCATAGTTTTTATGTATTTTATATGTCCTGAAAGTTGATAAAAAGGGTCGGATTGAGTTTTAAAGTTTGAAACCTTCGAAAATGAAAAATTGAATTTCAAGAAATTCTTTTGTCGACGGGCCATACCAGTCGACAGGTTTTGCAAGCCAAACCATATAGACCAACAGGCCGAACTCTGCCAGACCGACACACTGAACCCTACGGATCGACTGGCCTACAGAGAGGCCTAGAATGTGTCGTTTGATGGGTAGGCTAGAAGTAAATGATCGGCGGGCCAATCGGTCAGTTCAAGCTCCTCTGTTTTTCAACATTTTGTGTTACGAAATGTTCTAAGGATTTTATATTAATAATTATGGCATAGTAATAAGATTAGAAATTAAGTTAAATTATGGTTACTTTATACATCGTAGGATAACAAAGTACTTAGAGCGTACATGATGAACTTGGTAACTTGAGTTGGAAGTTTTCAGCTGTATATTCGCTAAGAGATAGGGAATCTATTAATCATTTTTTGTGAGGTTTTTATGGAATTAAAATTGGTTACTTACATTGTAAGATATATATTTATGTTGAACTACTATTATATAAATATCACTTATGAGACAATGACATGAACTCGTCTTGTATTATACAACGAGGAATAAATTGATTTGACATATGTTGGTGTAAATTGATAAGCATGGTTAGGAATACTAACTCCATAGATAATGATTGATTATAGAGGAATGATAAGACGTATAGAGGGTGGCAGTTACATCCTTGGGTATGAATACCCTAAAAGGTAAAATAGGAGGAGGCGATGGCGCTTCCTTGGATCGAAAGTCCCAGAATGCACTATACAAGAATCTACTACATGAGGATCCTAGGCTTGATGTCCCCTCACTAGACACCCTTGGAATGAATGTAGGGTGGTCAAGTGCGCCCATTTGGGTTTTGATGAGTTGAGTGATGAATACTCTATTGAAACGTAGATACCTAGGAACATTAATGAACTATAATATTTGTATATATGTATATATATGGAATTCGATAATGATTAACATAAGGTATCCACGAAATATTATCATAATGAATATTATAAGATGCATAATGATTGAGAATTAACTAACCATATAGGTTCTAATATGGTAATGATAAAAACCTAAAGGTGAGTAATGGTTTTTTCCTACTGAGCATGTTGTCGCTCATTCTCCTATATTTTTATCTTTTTAGGACTCACCAAGTACGAAGTGGCTACAAAAAAATAGTTGAGGAAGCTATATAGCTATATAACGTTGGATTTGCTTCATTTGTTAAAAATGTCCATCATGATAATGTAAGCATTGTATGTTACTTTATGTGACTATATGAAGATGTGTTGAGGGTTGGAATGACGATAACAACATTTTTATTTTATTAAATTTAATATGCTACATTAAACTGTGGTTCAATTATTATTTATATTTTTATTTTAATTTGAGAGTTTTCATTTTAGTCTTGGGCAAATTTCTTTTGATGTTTTATTCTTAATTTTTTATTTTTATTTTATTTATTAAAAACTGTTAACTCTTACTTAGGGGCGTTATAGAATTTTTAATATCAAAGCCTAGGTTCGGTTAACCTAGGGAGTGTAACATCACTTTAAAAAAAATCTATTTTCGCGATGATTTTAAAGTTGAATTTTCAATGTCATCATCAAAATGAACCTTCAGGTTGATTTATACAGTCCAAAAGGATGTAACATGGAAAGGCCCCAAAATAGAAGTATTAATGGTTATGTGGATACGATGATTATAAGGAATGAAATTATGCGTAGATTGTTTAAGAGATATTCTTATAGATACAAGGAGTTAAGAGCCTTTTATCTTGTGAGAAATAATAAGAAATATAAAGCTTGAGTTGTTGATTTCAAATTTTGACATAGATGTGCCAAATCCTTCATAATTGATTCAAATCTATGTAGTGATTATGTGTGGACTCGATAGAGTACTTAAGTGTCGAAAACTTTTCTTAAAAGTTCCATTCACTTGAGGAATATAAGATAAGCTAGGAATCCATGTTATTGAACCTTGAGAGAGATAAACATTAGTCTTTTAGTCTGTTGAGATTGTGTAAAGGCAAAGAATGTATGAATCTCAGGGTTGAAATATTTCTATTGTGTACATTGTATTTAAGTAGTAATATTAGTCCTTATGGATAGATATTATGTGAAAATGTTCAATGAAAGTTTCCTTAAGTAGATCATAATACTTAAAGCATCTGTAATTAATTTGAACCTTTACGATAAAAGCTTTAATTTTTAGATGCTTAGATGTGAATCTCTAGATTACTTGAGGCTTTGTTATATGAGAAAATTAAAGATTGTATAAGTGGGATTGTGAGGATAGTATATGTCCTTAAGTAGTAACATCAATGGTCTTTGCTCATTGATGTGGTCTGTATTAGAAGATAGAAAGCACATTGATTTTAAGATTAGTTACATTCAAACGCTTGGTAGTGTTAATGATAGATATATATTGACAGATGTTGAGTATTAAGGATAAGATAAGAATGTATGTATTGTTCAATAAGGGTTTGATTAAAGCAAATTATTTGAGTTACAAGGGGATTTTGTTGGCATGAAATGATTTAGATAACATTCAGGAGGACTTTTAATTATTATCAAATTGGACTCATTTTTCTCAGCTGAATTGTTTTTAAGAATTGGGTTTTGAATTGAGCTTAAGATCTATTCAAGTTGGGCTTCAAATATCATGTTAATTGCTTAACTCATTTTAGATGTGTTAAAGCCCCAAAACAACCTGACCCATTTTAACTTAGAACATTTGGGCTTAGTCTAGATTCTGAATCAGTTCAATCCATTAAACCTTGTCCCTCGCACGTGGTCTCTCTACGTTTCACATACAGTGATTCAATCCTCGTCTACATATACGTCTACTGTGTATAGGAGCTCATTCCTCTAAGCTCACTCTCTTTCTAAACTTATCATTCTCGCTCTAAATCACAAATCCTTTTCCCTGTCTCTAGATCTTCTTTCTTTCTCTAAAAGAAGAAGGATTTCTAGGATTCTACAAATTATTGTCTCAATTTTTCTTTTCTATTTCTCTTCTTTCATCTCATCATGGACCCAAATTACCAACACCTAAAAAAGTATTTTTCATCACTTTCCTAGAAAATTCTCAGAAAGAAATATGAGACTAGGATCAATCAGTTGTGGATTCTAATACGTTTTGGCATCCCTAGTGATGTGTGGATGATGATAGAAGGGAAGATCTGTCCGAGTGACTTCAGTCAAGATGTTGGTTTACTAGGTATGGGTACAAGTCGTAGTGTGATGAAAAGAAGAGCTCGTGCCATCATAGTCACTTGTAACAAATATAGACAACAAAATTGTAATGGTAAATGTACTTCACCTAGTTTTATGTCTATAAATAAAGATGATAAAATAAGGATTTGCAGGGATGGACTTTCTAAGGGAACTTGGATAACCTCCATCCTTCTCTTCAAGAGGATATGTTTAAGGAGCTATCTTTAAACTTTGGCCTAAATTCCATGCAAAAAGGCAACGTCTTAGGAATATGGTGTTTGAAGATCCTATTTGCCAAATCAAAAGAAAACTAGATGCCGAATAAGTCATCGCTCTATAAAGGTTGTTTAGTCTTTGCTTGTTTGAAATCATTTCAGTTAGTGTTCAATAATCTGTCTTTCTCTTTGGTAAAAACTATTTTGTACTCAAAATATTTGCCTTTGTATACGAAATAATTGTGATTAATAGATTGACATAGTAAGTAGTAAGTGTTAGTGTCTTATTTAATTTATGGTTTTCTTTAATATATATATATATTATAAAATATATTATTTTGTTGACACATCACATGCCGTATTGCAACATGTTTGAATTTTTGAAACTTATCCAAATATTTCGAGATTTGTGTCTCAAATTTCAAAAGTTCTATAGTATTTGTCATTTATATTGATTTTCCAAGATCTGGTATATATTTATCAAAAGATCTACAATTGTATCAGAATGTTTTCTGTCAAACCACTCTCAATTGTCAAAAGTTATATAGTCCATGTCTAATCTTTTTCAAAAAGTATATTAGACTTTTAGTAAATTGTTAATCGCTTTTTCTTACTTACTTACCTGCACAATATTTTGTTTAGATCTTTCGATTGCTTTTTTATTACCTACTCATCTGTCTCCTTAGTCCTTTTGCATATTCCTCATCTTTAAAATCTCATGTAGAACCCCAAGTCTAAATGGAGCAGACATAAAGCAATCACTCATATAAACCAAATATGTTTACCTCTCAATCAACCATGAAAATAAAGAATGCATGTGTCTTTTGTGGTTTTAGCCCTAGAAAAGATAAAGTCTATCTCGAAGCCGCAAAACACTTAGGGCAAGTCTTAGCATAAGGAAAATTAACCTGACCTGTAGGGGTGGTAGTTTAGGATTAATGGGAAATGTGACAACAGTAGCTAAGTCTAGTGATGTCAAAGTCCTGGCGATCTCCTAGCTGAGGGGAACCTTTGTGGGAAAACAATAGGTAGGGAAAAAAGAGTTTTAGACACCCCTGAATATCATAAAACCATAATTGATAATTCTGATGCTTTTATAGCCTTACCTAGTTAGGTACCCTTGAGAAAATATTTGTGGTTGTAAGTAGGCATTTATTCGACGTTCATTCCAAACCCTTTGATTTGAATCAGGGAGACAAATCTTTGCAATTGTTTCAACAGTTGAGGAATTGCTAGATAAGATGTAAATCATCCATCTGGAATCCGACATTGCAACATCCAAGCTTGAATGGGAAAAGGAAAGCCGAAAGTGGCCATTTGATTTGAATCTCTATCTGTAATTTTTTGGTTTTATCCATGGCATGTATGTTCGTATTTCGTGTGCCACAAATAACCGTTTTCCCCAAACTTTGTATTTTTCGTGTTATACTATTGTTAAAACTTTTAGATTCATTGACCTTAATGCTAGGATGGCCAATGATATGGAGTACTTGATGCTCTCGAAACGCATCTTACTTAAGGTCTAATCTTTTGTTTATCGATGTTTTTGTATTCTCTAAGCATGCATGATTTGCATAGCTGGATATACGAAGTGCCTTATACTCTCGAAATATATCCATATCATGTTCGTAATGTGTAGTATTCTGTTAATGTTTTTTGGAAGTACCAAAGTCAATTGTAGGAATACTCCGTAAAAAATATGAGTACGTTATTTGGGTTGAATGTTTGTGTTATGAGGGTTGCTGTTTAATGAAGAATCTGCTAAGTTTGCTTGCAATAACAAGATTCCTTCTAATCTCTCTATGTAAGAGTCCAATGTATAATTTTGAATAGAAATGCTTGTGTTATATATTTTCTGATTATGTTTCAGTTTATTTCATGGAACATGAAACCAACCATCCATGATCAACATGTGACGGACTAGAAGAATGATATGATCAACATGTGGACTGGAAGAATGATATGATCAGTTTATTTCAGTTTATGTTTTAGTTTTTTCTTACTTAGAAGGAAAAAAGGAACCCAAAGATAAGTACACAAGAATTTCTTTGGCAATCTCCTTAATATAATTGTAAACCACAGTCTAGAGATAGTGACATACTGGAAGAATGATTTGATCAACATGTGTACTTCTCTGATTAGATTCCTAGACCATAACTCGGTGTTGTAAATTTGGAACCTGCTAGAAATACTCTTATTGAGTGATTTAATATTTAGAGTAAAGTTGATATTTTAAGTAAATGAATGGAGATATGGTAACCCATATTTGGGAACAAATAACACTGAGGGTGTAGAGTCGAAAGTAGAATCATAACAGATTTGTGATTTTTACTAGTATCATTAGATTTAAAAATTTCAAGGATGAAATTTCTTTAAGGAAGGTAGAGTTGTGACATCTGTTATTTTTCTAATGGGTATTATTATAATTAAATTAATTATTGTGTGCCAATTAAAAATTTTATTTTATCTAAAATCCATTTCACATTATTTATTTTTACCTATTTCTAAATTTTCTAAAAATTTTCTATACCTATTAAGTATATCTACCAAAATGCCCTTGGAACTACTAAATTATTTCAAAAATTCCATTTGGCTTTATATGCCCTAAAGTTTTTAATGGAGACCACCCCTCACCTACCTATTCCCCTTCAATTATTTTGATCTTCTTTAAGTCTCATCCCTTCACTCTCTCTCACACATCTCTCTCTCTTTTTCTCCCCCGTTTCCTCTCTTCTTTCTTTTCTTTAATTTGTCCAAGACGAGGATCATCAACTCAGCTTCAAGGTAATCAAGAGAGAAATCCAAAGTTATTTCTCAGATCTTCCAAATCATAGAACAAAGATCAAAGATTTTTTCAAACAAAATCACTAATTTTATTAAAGCTTGAGGTAAGGTTTTCTAAGCTAAAACTTTAATCTAAATTCGTGTTTTAGCATGAGATTTGTGCAAAAGGTATATTTGATGTTTGTAGGTAATTATACAATGATTTTGAAGTTTGATTTACATAAATCTTTGTTTAAAATGAGATTTGAATTAGTTTTGAAATGTTTTGTTTTTTGGTTTAGAATTAATTGTATGCTAGGTATGAAAATTTTAAGAAAGATGACTATATGTGTTTGAATGTGATCTTTCATAGTTTTTATGTATTTTATATGTCTTGAAACTTGATAAAAAGGGTCGGGTTGAATTTTAAAGTTTGAAACTTTTGAAAATAGAAAATTGAATTTAAAGAAATTCTTTTGTCGATAGGTTCTACAAGTCGAACCTTGTAGACTGGCAAGCTGAACTCTGCCAAACTGGTAGGCTTAACTCTACGGATCAACAGGCCGATAGAGAGGCCTAGAATGTGTAGTTTGATCGGTAGGCTAGAAGTAAATGATCGGCAGGCCAATCAGTCAGTTCAAGCTCCTTTGTTTTTCAATATTTTGTGTTACGAAATGTTCCAAGGATTTTATATTAATGATTATGGCATAGTAATAAGATTAGGAATTAAGTTAAATTATGGTTACTTATACGTCATAGGATAACAAAGCACTTAGAGCGTACATGGTGAACTTGGTAACTTGAGCTGGAAGTTATCAGCTGTATATTCTCTAAGAGGTAGGGAATCTATTACTCATTTTTTGTGAGGTTTTTATGGAATTAAAATTAGTTACTTACATTTCAAGATATATATTTATGTTGAACTGCTATTATATAAATATCACTTATGAGACAATGACATGAACTCGTCCTGTATTATACAATGATGAATAAATTAATTTGACATTTGTTGTTATAAATTGAGAAGCATGGTTAAGAATACTAACTCTATAAATAATGATTGATTATAGAGGAATGATACGATGTAAAGAGGACGGCGGTTACGCCTTTGAGCACGAATATCCTAAAAGGTAAAATAAGGGGAGACGACGACGCTCCCTTGGGTCGAAAGTTTCAAAATGCACTGTATAGGAATCTACTTGATGAGGATCCCGTGCTTGATGTCCCCTCACTAGACATCCTTAGAATGAATGTAGGGTGGTCAAGCGCGCCCATTTAGGTTTTGATGAGTTAAGTATGAATACTTTATTGAAACATAGATACCTAGGAACATTAATGAACTATAATATTTGTTTATATGTATATGTATGAACTCGGTAATGATCAACGTAAGGTATCTACAAAATATAATCAAAATGAATCTCAAGGGATGAATAATGATTGAGAATTAACTAACCATGTAGGTTTTAATATGGTAATAATAAAAACTTAAAGGTGAGTAATTGTTTTTCCTTACTGAGTATGTTGTCGCTCATTCTCCTATATTTCTATCTTTTCAGGACTCACCAAGTATGAGGTAGCTACGAGAAAATAGTTGAGGAAGCTATGTACCATATGACGTTGGATTTGCTTCATTTCTTAAGAATATCCATCATGATAATGTAAGCATCAGATGTTACTTTTGTAACTGTATTAAAATGTGTTAAGGGTTAGAATGATGATGATGACATTTTTATTTTATTAAATTTACAGTGTTACATTAAACTGTGGTTTAATTATTATTTATATTTTTATTTTGATTTGAGAGTTTTCATTTAAGTCTCGGATAAATTTCTTTTGATGTTTTATTTTCAATTTTTGATCTTTATTTTATTTATTAAAAACTGTTAATCCCCACTTAGGGGTGTTACAAGTGTTGTTAGTGCTTTCAGGCACTAAATACTTGGTAAGATTACTAAAAAATATCTCACTCAACTATAACTCTTGTAATAATGTACATCTTGATGTTTACCACATGATAATCGTTTCACCTAATATATAAATTGTTGGCAAAAAACACTCCTCTTATTAAGATTTTTAACAAAAACGTGGGAATAATTCATCAATGTTTCTGAAATTTCTATCGAAATTTTGGAATTTTGAGTACCTTGAAATATGTTTTGGGCGTAAACAAAATTTATGTCAGAATTTCAAAGAAGTTTCAATAACTATCAGGAAATATTGGTAGATACATTGATTTTGATAAGTTTGTAGTATTTTTTTTTTCGCAATTTGAGAAATATCATAGAATATCGAAACAATATTGATGAAAATTTTAAAAATGTAAGCTGTTAGTGTTTTTACTTTTGTTTTCATTTTATCAAAGCTCCATTAGATTTAATATTTTAAATGTAAATATCCACAGTTGGTGATTTTATATTTGTGTTCATTTTATCAATGTTCCATTAGATTTAAAAAAAATATATGTTTGTCACCTATTATACTTTATACTTTGTAGATTAGCATATCATTGCTCTAATGTTTCTAGGATCATAATGAAATCCTAATCATATTTTGGTTTTATTGAGTTTTTCTTTATTTCAATCATATATTTTGTGTGAAACTTGTTTATTTAGATATTTGTTTAATGTTTTATTATTTTCTCAAAATTTGAAAGAATTATTAAATTCTAAAATAAACATGACTAATTTTCATTAATTTTTTTGATATTTTCATCAATGTCGATACTTAATTTTAAATTTCTTTAAATCTAGAGCAATAACACATGCAACACAAAGAATGTCGTTGAACAATTTAGTAAGCAATTACTTGGTTAGCTCCTTCCCTTGCAGTCACATGAAAAGTGAAACAAGAGATTATTCTCCAAAAGAATTTTAACATTTTCAGTTTATTTTTCTTAACAATTATAATTTTAAATTGCATCAACTTTTAAATTTAAATTAGCTTTAAACATAATGTAGTTACAAAATATTCTTATATCATGTACACATGCCAATTATATATCAAATTTGCATTAAAAATTCTAACCAACGGATTTTTTTTATTTACTTTGTTGATATTCATAGATTGAGGAAACATCTGTAATGCTTTGAAGATTGAAAAGACACATTATTACAAGGACTATAATGGAGGAATTTTTGTAATTAATCCTAATTGGTATATATGGGATAGTTCAGTCGCTATTTTTTTTTTCTCAGTGAGATTTTGAATTTGCTTTTTTGAACAGTATTGGATAACGACCATAAAATTGTTGTGCACATTGCATAAAAATGTGGAATAATTTTACAAACCAACCAATGAATTGTAACATATTCTCCCTGAAAAGAAAGTTTTAACATTTGCCTCTTACGTAGCTTTATAAAATTTCAAGTTATTGTGTTATTAGTAGTTGATTAATTTTGTTAAATTTGAAAGATCTCATGTTAACGACTAAATTGAAGAAAAAAGGGGACGTTTATTGTGGACAACGTTAAAGTTCTTTACTGGTAGAAGGCGATTCAACAGTGGAGAATTTTAGTTAGATTTGAATCAACGGTAAAAAAAAAAAAAAGAAAAAAAAAGAAAAAGAGCATCAAATTAAAATAAAACTTATTCAACTTAATGAATAAAATAAAAACAAAAAAACAAAAAAACAAAAAAAGTGATCTGACGAAAAAAAAAAAATCCATCTTCTTCTTCCTCCTCCTCTTACCTTATTCACCACTTAACTTCAATGAGATTCGCAAACCCATCTCCGCCGCAACCCAACCACAAACTGTGCAAGCGATGGATAGCAAAGGAGTATAATTTTTCGGCCACCAACAATGGCCCTGCGAAACCCATCACATGTGAAGATAATGCAACCATCGTGAACACCATTGAAGCCCCTTTGAATCCTCCATGAATGCCATCGAGCCCTCACAAAGCCCATCGCCACGCCCCCGTGCACCCCATCACTTTGCGCAAACCCTATCGTTGAGCTCTTGCAAACTCTAATGAGCCCCCTCAAACCCCATTGTCAGTCTATCCTTCGCCAACCATCGACCTCCATGGCTTTGTGAATAGTCGACCGCCATCATGTTTCCTTCACCAACCATCGATCAACATGGTGACTTGTCCTTCGCATACCACTGCGACCTTCATCGAATTTTGCCAGAGGAGGCTAGGCAGCGGCACCAACTATAAGGGAAGGAAATCTGCTCGATTGTGTTAGGTTTTGGACGTGCTTTGGAATCAAGTATGGAGATCAAAAGTTTTATTGAATCAAGGATGATTTATTTGAATAAAAAATTGATATTTTGTAAAATTTTTTTTGTATTGTAGAACTTCCTACATCCATGTCTATTTTTTAAACTATGACCTCATTTCATAGTATGTATTAGATAATGATCTAATGCTCCTTGTTGTGTTTTCCATTGGTGGATAATATTTTCATTCTCTGCCGTAACATTTTTCTTTTAAAAAAAAAGACATTTAAAAATAAACCAACAAAGAACTCGTCATTTTGGAGCTTATTTCAAATTTTAAATGTGGTCAAAATCATGCAAAAGAAGTATACAAAATTAACGGAATCTAATACGGATTTAATAGTTTAAAATATAGTCCTATTAATAAATATTTTCTTTTTATAGTCTGTCACGCCCCGGAGTACGGGAGGTGACGTGGCGGAATATTTAGATTAATTAAAAGAGGATTTAATTAAAATTAAGAGTTTAAAAATCCAATTAAGTGAGAAATAAAGAGATTTTCCACCACATTTGATAAAAAGAATTTGTAAATATTAAGCAAATAATAATAATAAAATAAAAACCGCGAATATGGGTTCCACAACCCACAACTTGTGCACACACATGGTACTGACAATATCATAAATACAATTACAGTCCAAGTACGAATAAGGTTAAAATCTTACATGCCTTGATTAATAATACAGAATATAAATAAATTCTCCTATTGCTCCTGAGTTCGGTCCGAAGAATCTTCTCCAAACCTAAATGGGAAACCACCTAGAAAGGGGAATTTAAAACAGATAAAACGTGAGCGAAAGGCTTAGTAGGACTATGTTTTATAAAAATAATGTAATGCAAAGGAACATAGCATTATTAGAAGTTATTCAAAAGGAAACTTAAATTAATAAATAAATAAATAATTCGAGTAGAACCATCCTGACACAAAATAGTCTACTCGTCAAATCAAAACACTATTTTACTTTTACCTAGGCAAACCATGATATCACCACCGTAGTGGCCCAGCTGGGTTTCGAGACCTGCCCCCAAGGTCGATCGCTACACGACCCGATCTCTGATATGGCATCATGCCTTAGTGTTTATTATCATTGTCATTCAAAACCCAATTACCGAGTGTTATCAATTACATTTATTATGGATTTCATTTCATAATCACGGTATATTAAAATATAACCGATAAAACCATTTTCAAACAACCGTTGAAAATATTTTGATAGAAATCATTTTTCAAGCCAAATCATTTCAAAACCAGGCTACCAAAGAAATAGGATAGAAGTCCTACCTCAATACTCGTGCCGGTGCCCCACACCGCAATCCCGGTCCGCTATACGTTAGCTCCACGGAACCACGAACGATCCTAGATACAAACTAAGTCGATCAATATCTAGTTTGAGACATTCTATGTTACTAAACCATTTCATGATGTCATAGTGTGCCATTTGTACCTTTAAAATCATCCTATAAGGTTGGGATTTAAATCAGGGTTCAAAACAGTGAAAACGGGTAAAAATCACAAAATTTTTCATGCCTCGGTCGGCCTGCCAGACGCCCTGCTTCGGCCTACCGAACTGCACAGTTCGGCCTACCGGAAGCAAGGTTCGGCCTGCCGAACATTTCCCCAGATTCGGCCTGCCGGTCGAAAGAACACCGGCCTGCCGAACACACAGTTCGGCCTGCCGAACTGGGAAAATCCAGAAATCCCAGCCACGGGTTTCTCGATCCCCAAAATCCAAATCTTGGTTCCAACTTGTTTTTCTCAAATCCCAGGCATGAAAAATAATCATAGTTGATAGAAAAACATTCTAAAACATGTTTGGACTCATTTAAACAAGATTTGAACTCGAAATCCTCAAAAATCCGAAAATGAGAAAATGAGGGGAAAAATGAAAAATCTTAAATTCAATCCGTTTTTCTTCAATCTAAGCTTAGATTCTAGTTGTTCTAAGTTCATCTAACTCAAATCCAAGGTTTTCTAAGCTTAAACAAACTTAGATTTCAAAAACACACAAAATTAAAAATTTTGTAAAAAGTTTAGAATTTTCGAATCTAACCTCGAATCGAAGCTTCAATCCGCGTTCTCGGTTGCCAAATCACATCCCCGAGCTTCCTCCTTGCTAACTCGAAGCTTGGATTCGAAATTGGGTTTAAAAATTTGAGAGAGAATTGAGAGAGAGAGGGGCTGCCGAGAAAGAGAGAGGGAAGAGAGAGAGAGACTGCATGAGAGTGAGGAGAGAGAGAGAAAAAGGAAATAAATAAAGAAAATCGGTGGGCGATTTTACTGTACGAAAACCATGTGCCGCCCACGGTTTTGCAAAACGGAGTATTTTTAACATTTTACAAATTGTGATGTTTTAAAACTCAAAACATCATTTTAAAACAATAAGAAATCATTTAAATGCATCAATTCAACAAAACAACCAAAAATTAAAAATCCAACCAAATAGTCTAATAAATGTTAAAACGTTAATTATGGCACACTAATTCATCATTTACATTTACCTTAACATTAAATAAATTTCGGGACGTTACAACTCTCCACCCCTAAAAGAAATTTCGCCCTCGAAATTTACAACTCACTTCAAAATCAAAACAAATGCAGATACAGCTCCCGCATACTCGACTCTAGTTCCCAAGTGGCTTCATCAACCCCGTGATGCTGCCACACGACCTTTACCAACGGTATTTCACGACGACGCAAGCTAATCACTTTCCGGTCGATAATCTGAATCGGCACTTCTCCGTACGTCGTATCCTCTTGAACCTGTACATCGCGAAACGAAACTATCTTATCCTGCCCAGGTGGACATTTCCTAAGCATCGACACATGAAACACATCGTGCACATGAGAAAGTTCGGGCGGAAGATTAAGCCGATAAGCGACCACACCAACTCGCTGAGTGATCTCGAACGGCCCAATATACCTCGGCGCGAGTTTCCCACTCACTCCGAACCGCATAGTTTCCTTACGAGGTGATACCCTCAAGAGAACAAAATCTCCAACCGCGAACTCTAAGGGTCTACGTCTCCTATCCGCGTAGCTCTTCTGCCGACTCTGAGCTGCTCTCAACCGATCCCGAATCACCGCGACTTTCTCGTTGCTATCACGAATCTCATCCGGCCCAAGAATAACTCTATCTTCCGGCTCAGCCCAACACACAGGTGACCGACACGGTCGCCCATACAATGCCTCAAATGGTGCCATACCGATACTCGCCTGATAACTATTGTTGTACGCGAACTCCGCCAAATGCAAACATTGCTTCCAATTCCCGCCGAAGTCCAACGCACAAGCACGCAACATATCCTCGAGAACCTGAATAACCCGCTCAGACTGCCCATCAGTCTGAGGATGAAACGCCGTACTGAAGTTCAAATCCGTACCCAAAGCCTCCTAAAAACTCCTCCAGTACTTAGCATTAAACCTGGTGTCTCGATCAGAGGAGATGGACAAAGGAACTCCATGCAACCTTATAATGTTCTGCATATACAACTCCCCGAGAATCTTCCTGGAACACGTTGTCCTAAACGGAATGAAATGCGCCGATTTCGTCAACCTGTCGACCACAACCCAAACTGCATCATGCCGCTGCTCCGTCCTCGGCAAACCTGTGAGGAAATCCATCGTCACATGCTCCCATTTCCACCCTAGAATAGGAAGCGGCTGAAGCTGACCTATAGGCTTCTGATGCTCAGCTTTCACCTGAAGGCACGTCGAACACTTGGCCACATACTCTCGAACATCTTTCTTCATGCCTCTCCACCAATACTGCCTCTTTAAATCACGATACATCTTGGTGCTCCCCGGATGAATAGCGAACTGAGACCTATGGGGCTTCGTCTAGAACGGCTTTCGTCACCTCGGCGATAACTGGAACTGCAAGACGCTCCCGGAAGTACAACGATCCATCTGCATGCACGCTCCATTCCTCGAACTGCCCCCGTTCTGAATCCGCGACCAAATCCTTTGCAAATGCCGATCCTGCCACTGACTTTGCTTCACCATCCGAACAAGAGCTGGAGTCACTTCCACATGATATAACGAAACTCGATCACCATCTTCATGATACAGTAGCCGATACTCACTCACCGTCGCATCCCTGCTCCAGTCCTCAAAGATCAAACAAGCGAGAACCCCTGAAGACTTCCTGCTAAGCGCGTCCGCGACCACATTAGCTTTCCCGGGATGATACTGCAAAGCGAAATCATAATCCTCCATATACTCTACCCATCTGCGCTGCCTCAGATTAAGATCCCTCTGAGTAAACAGATACCTCAAACTTTTGTGATCAGAGAAGACCTGAAACGACTCTCCATACAAGTAACATCTCCAAATCTTCAGCGCGTAGATCACCGCCGCAAGCTCTAAAGCGTGAGTAGGATAATTCCGCTCGTGAGGTCGTAGCTGTCTCGATCCGTACGCAACCACACGTCCAAGCTGCATCAACACGCATCCAAGTCCACGCCCTGAAGCATCCGCATAAACCTCATACGGCTCGTCACCGCTAGGAATAATCAACACTGGAGCTGAAGTCAATCGGTTCTTCAATTCTTGAAAAGCAGACTCACAATCTTCCTTCCACTCAAACCTGACATTTTTCTTGATCAATCTCGTCAACGGAGCTGCAATCTTCGAAAAATCCTTTACAAATTTCCTATAATATCCAGCAAGACCTAAGAAGCTGCGAATCTCCGCTACATTCCTTGGTCATTCTCATTCCAATATAGCTTCAATCTTGGACGGATCCACTGAAATACCGTGCTCCGAGACGATATGACCCAGAAATTTGACTTCAGTCAACCAAAACTCACACTTTTCCCTCTTAGCATACAACTGGTGCTCCCGCAGAGTCTGAAGCACGATCCGAAGATGCTGCTCATGCTCCTCCCATGTCTTAGAATACACAAGAATGTCATCGATGAACACGATCACAAACTGATCCAGATACGGCCTAAATACCCTGTTCATCAGATCCATAAAAGCTGTCGGAGCATTCGTCAACCCAAAAGACATAACCAGGAACTCAAAGTGCCCATACCGAGTCCTAAAAGTTGTCTTGGGAATATCCTCTTCCTTGATCCTGAGCTGATGATAACCTGAACGTAAATCAATCTTCGAGAAGTATCGCGAACCTCCCAACTGATCAAATAGCTCATCAATCCTAGGCAAGGGATACTTGTTCTTTACCGTAACACGATTTAGCTGCCGATAATCCACACATAACCTGAGAGTCCCATCGTGCTTCTTAGCAAACAAAACTGGTGCTCCCCACGGAGATGTGCTATTCCGAATATACCCTTTATCAGCAAGCTCCTGAAGTTGCTTCCTCAATTCCTTCATCTCTGCCGGCGCCATCCGATAAGGTGCCATAGAAATCGGTGATGTCCCTGGAAACAACTCGATACTAAACTCAATCTCTCAATACGGTGGTAATCCTGGCAACTCGTCGGGGAAGACATCCTCGAACTCATCAACCACCGGAATCGCTACACTACTACTCGAAACATAGGGCTCGTAATCTAGATTGGCAAGAAAAGCAAAACAATCTAGATTCCTTCGCCCTCCTAAACACGACTTCATGAGACGCTCACTCATTAACCAATCACCACCACCCTGGTAAGTGATCACCGTCCCCCTATCAGGCACTAGGGTCACTTTTCTAAGTTGGCAGTCCACGACTGCACTATACCTGGACAACCAGTCCATCCCTAAGATTACATCATAGGAGCTCATGGGGAGTATAATCAAATCACTTTTCAAAATCTCATCCCCAATCTTTATTTTACATGATTTACACATACAATTCACACACACCCGCCCCAAGGGAGAAGTTATGACTAGGGGTTCCTTAAACTCTTCTATCTCTAATCCCAAGGCATGTACAAAAGAACTCGAAATGAGAGAATGAGAGGCACCGGTATCGAATAAAACACGAGCTAAGGATCTAGAAACCAAGATCATACCGTCAACAACCGCGTTACCAGTCTGAGAATCTGACCCTCCAGATGCCATTGCATGAACCTGCACTGGCGCCTTCCATTTTCCTCTACCGACATTACTGGGTCCTGGATTACTCGGCCGATGCTACTGAGATGGAGATGATTGCACACTACCTGTACTCGGCGCTCGATACTGAGGAACACTGCACTGAAAATACTGCGGTTGCTGCCCCCGTGCCGAATATGAGAATTGCTGAGGAGAGAACTGCGGATACTGCAACTGCGGGTACTGCGGAGGCGGAGGTAGGGTCTGAGGCTGATGCTGAGACGAACGACTGGCATCCTCCCCGGTCTGCGATCCAAGACGAGCACTCCTGATTGGGCAATTCCTCTTGATGTGTCCGGGCTGCTGACAGAAATGACAATGAAAGCTGTAGGGATTGCTGCGCCCGCTGCCAGACGAACTGCTGCTGCCACTGGTCGCACCGCCTTGCTTGCCTTTCCCCGGAGCTGGACGACTACTGGTGCTCTTCCTGCCACTCCTCTGCGGTCCTCTTGAAGCCTTGGCTCGATCCTCACAATACTGCACGTAATCATTCTCCACGGAGATCGCCGACGACACAAGCTCTCCAAAACTCCTAAGCCGTAGAGCAACCAACTGCCGTCGAATAGGAGCCTTGAGTCCTTCCTGAAACTTAATACACCTTTCACGCTCCGATGCCACAGCTGATGGAGCAAACCTAGCCAACTCGTTAAACTTTGCCTCATACTCCCGGACTGACAGATCACCCTGCTGCAATCTATAAAACTCAGCTGCCTTCTGGTCCCTATATCCCTGCGAAAAATACCGATCATAGAACAGCTCCTCGAACTTGTCCCAAATGATATCGCCACCGCGCTCCAGACGCTTAGTTTGTTTCCACCAGGTGTTAGCGCCACCCTCGAGCTTATACGCCGCAAACTCCACACAATACTCCTCAGGCACACCAAGAGTATCCAGATGCTTCAAGATCGAATCCAACCAATACTCTGCTAGCTGCGGATCCCCATTGCCATCAAAAGTCAGAATAGACGCCCGCCGAAATTCCTTAAAGAACGCATGCCGACTACCAACACTGGAGTCTTCCGGTCTAGCCCTGGCTGCCATCTGCCGGAAAGCCGCAAACATAGACCTCATCATGCTCTCGTCATTTCCGAACTCGGCGTCAGCTGTCGAACGACGTCTAGGTGCCATTCTCTCACTTCTAAAAACAAAGTTTGGACTGTCAGAGGTATTTCATTGTCAAACCTATGTGTGCACAATTCCCAAGGTTCATAACCTTGAGCTCTGATACCATTCTGTCACATCCCGGAGTACGGGAGGTGACGTGGCGGAATATTTAGATTAATTAAAAGAGGATTTAATTGAAATTAAGAGTTTAAAAATCCAATTAAGTGAGAAATAAAGAGATTTTCCACCACATTTGATAAAAAGAATTTGTAAATATTAAGCAAATAATAATAATAAAATAAAAACCGCGAATATGGGTTCCACAACCCACAACTTGTGCACACACATGGTACTGACAATATCATAAATACAATTACATTCCAAGTACGAATAAGGTTAAAATCTTACATGCCTTGATTAATAATACAGAATATAAATAAATTCTCCTATTGCTCCTGAGTTCGGTCCGAAGAATCTTCTCCAAACCTAAATGGGAAACCACCTAGAAGGGGGAATTTAAAACAGATAAAACGTGAGCGAAAGGCTTAGTAGGACTATGTTTTATAAAAATAATTTAATGCAAAGGAACATAGCATTATTAGAAGTTATTCAAAAGGAAACTTAAATTAATAAATAAATAAATAATTTGAGTAGAACCATCCTGACACAGAATAGTCTACTTGTCAAATCAAAACACCATTTTACTTTTACCTAGGCAAACCATGATATCACCACCGTAGTGGCCCAGTTGGGTTTCGGGACCTGCCCCCAAGGTCGATCGCTACACGACCCGATCTCTGATATGGCATCATGCCTTAGTGTTTATTATCATTGTCATTCAAAACCCAATTACCGAGTGTTATCAGTTACATTTATTATGGATTTTATTTCATAATCGCGGTATATTAAAATATAACCGATAAAACCATTTTCAAACAACCGTTGAAAATATTTTGATAGAAATCATTTTTCAAGCCAAATCATTTCAAAACCAGGCTACCAAAGAAATAGGATAGAAGTCCTACCTCAATACTCGTGCCGGTGCCCCACACCGCAATCCCGGTCCGCTATACGTTAGCTCCACGGAACCACGAACGATCCTAGATACAAACTAAGTCGATCAATATCTAGTTTGAGACATTCTATGTTACTAAACCATTTCATGATGTCATAGTGTGCCATTTGTACCTTTAAAATCATCCTATAAGGTTGGGATTTAAATCAGGGTTCAAAACAGTGAAAACGGGTAAAAATCACAAAATTTTCCATGCCTCGGTCGGCCTGTCGGACGCCCTGCTTCGGCTTGCCGAACTGCACAGTTCGGCCTGCCGGAAGCAAGGTTCGGCCTGCCGAACATTTCCCCAGATTCGGCCTGCCGGTCGGAAGAACACCGGCCTGTCGGTCGGAAGAACACCGGCCTGCCGATCATCACTCTGGCCTGCCGAACACACAGTTCGGCCTGCCGAACTGGGAAAATCCAGAAATCCCAGCCACGGGTTTCTCGATCCCCAAAATCTAAATCTTGGTTCCAACCTGTTTTTCTCAAATCCCAGGCATGAAAAATAATCATAGTTGATAGAAAAACATTCTAAAACATGTTTGGACTCATTTAAACAAGATTTGAACTCGAAATCCTCAAAAATCCGAAAATGAGAAAATGAGGGGAAAAATGAAAAATCTTAAATTCAATCCGTTTTTCTTCAATCTAAGCTTAGATTCTAGTTGTTCTAAGTTCATCTAACTCAAATCCAAGGTTTTCTAAGCTTAAACAAACTTAGATTTCAAAAACACACAAAATTAAAAATTTGTAAAAAGTTTAGAATTTCGAATCTAACCTCGAATCGAAGCTTCAATCCGCGTTCTCGGTTACTGAATCACGTCCCCGAGCTTCCTCCTTGCTAACCCGAAACTTGGATTCGAAATTGGGTTTAAAAATTTGAGAGAGAATTGAGAGAGAGAGGGGCTGCCGAGAAAGAGAGAGGGAAGAGAGAGAGAGACTGCGTGAGAGTGAGGAGAGAGAGAGAAAAAGGAAATAAATAGAGAAAATCGATGGGCGGTTTTACTGTGCGAAAACCATGTGCCGCCCACGGTTTTGCAAAACGGAGTATTTTTAACATTTTACAAATTGTGATGTTTTAAAACTCAAAACATCATTTTAAAACAATAAGAAATCATTTAAATGCATCAATTTAACAAAACAACCAAAAATTAAAAATCCAACCAAATAGTCTAATAAATGTTAAAACGTTAATTATGTCACACTAATTCATTATTTACATTTACCTTAACATTAAATAAATTTCGAGACGTTACATAGTCTGCTATAAAATTCTCATTCTTTTAAAGCTTTTTTAAACGAGTATTCTTTCAAGTTAAATAGGTAACTAAGAAGCGTGCCCAAGAATATAAGAAGATAGACGTTGTATGCTTGAGTTAGCAGCTTAGAACAAACACTTTGCTTTTGAAGTTTATTTCATATTTGGTGTAGCTGCCTTTTTAGCTTGAAACAACATATTTTCCAATTGGAATGATTTGAACTTGAGGACAAGGATAACGCTTATTATGTCGTAACAAGGCAGCCTTGCTTTCTGCCAAAATGTCACCATCTTTGACACTATGGCCAATAATTGACATGCATTATAGAAGGAAAAAAAAAAAAAAAAACCCAACAAATGCTGAACAGTCATGTTATTATGAGAGAGAGAGAGAACGACTTTGATGAAATTTCAAAAGCCTTTTCCTCCATGTCATTTTCAGTGCGTGCTTAAATTAAAGATCTGTTTAGTTTGGAAAGAGAAAAATTAATTGGCTAAAACTTAAACCACGATTATAAATTATAAAAGCAATTATATTTTTAATTTTGTTACTCATAAAACTATAGATTTCATTATAATATGTCGTATATTTTTTAGACTTGGGCCTATAATTTTGTGAGCATCAAAGTTATAACCCTACGAAGATAAAAATAATTTTTCAAATTAATAGATTGGTCAGGGCTAACTTGTATTTTAACTGTGCAGTTATGAAATGGAAAAAATATATATATATTTATTTAACTGCCGCTTCTTTTCTTAATATAGAAGACTTAGCAAAGAGTTTAAACAGATAATTTAATATTTTTTTAAGTTTTCTTTCTTTAAAGGGTATTTAGTATTGTTTTCCTCTAAACTTGTCGTCCATTTACAAGTTATCCCTGAACTTTCAATTTTAACAAGTTGTCCTTTGAACTTACAAATTGTATCAAATCACCCTTTATTGATAGCAATTTTAGTTTTTTGCGAGAAATTGACATGTAATTTACACATGAAAAGTTGATTATTGACATAAATAGTCATTTTCATATATTTAGACCTAAATTTATTTTGGTCAATATCTTTAGTTAAGTTTTTATCAAAATAAAATTTTTTGAATTAACTATGGTTTGGATATAAATTTGGGTTAACATTTATATGAAAAAAATCTTTTATACTCTTAATTAATGACCCATGCAAAAATTACATATCAATTTCAGTTAAAAGCTTAAAATTGCTATGAATAAAGGTGAGTTGTTGCAAATGTGTAATAAGTTCAGTGGGCAACTTAAAAAAATAAAAAATTCAAAAGACAAACTGCAAATGTATAACAAGTTTAGGAAGTGATAGTGCCAAATCCCTTCCTTAAAAGAAGGTTTAGAGCAACATATCTTATGCATCCCGCTTAAATTTTTTTTTCTTTTACAGAGAAACATTTATGAAAATACGAAAAGGGAGGCAGACCAATATTCTTTGTGCAATTAATATATTGAGAAGTGTGTATATATATATATATATATTAACCTTGGGGTAAGAATTCGTATGTTATGACAGGATTAAATATCTAATTACTGTTAGGTTATGCCTAGATATACATTAGGAAGTAGATTTTTGGTTTTGTAAAAATAAATAAATGATTTGATGCATGTAAGAAAGATTTGTACATGGCCCAAAAAAATAAAAAGAATTATGTTATGAATGGTACAAATTAGATAAAATCACAAAAGTACAAATACACAAATAAAAAGATAAAAAAATATAATGGTTTATTTTTAATATAAAAGTTATATTTATTTTCAACCCTTCATCCTCTGTCTAGGTCAAGGAATCCTTGACCATATTTTCTCGTAGGAAGGGCAGGATGTCGCGAATATGCCTCGAAAGTCGTGGTCCACTAATGTAAGGCACGTTGAAAAGGACTATTGTTTTTAAACAGTATTGGTTTATAGACCTAAAACGCTATAAATAATTGTCATCTTCCTTTGTCCTTTTCCTGTTAGGCTATCTTAACAGAAAAGGTATAGAAGGATTTTCTTTCTTTTCGCCTGAAAGTGGATGAACTTTTGTATTATTATTTTCTTTAAGGGACTTTTGTATTAGTTTTTAGAGATTTGTTTGATGGTCATTCATGGGCAAATTAGGGCTGTTTTATATGCACAAGTATGGGAATTACAATTGTACAAATTTCACATTAAACATTTACGTTGGTATTTTCGAGTTTCAGCTAAGCCATTGCGGATTTTGTTTTTCTCGGAAGATTGGTTTTAGAATTTATATTCGCACTTCTTTCATTATCTTGGATTATAACTTTTACCACGATGGAGACATACATCAGCCACGTCTCAATCCCCTTTAGTAATAAAACATTTTTTTACTTTTTTTTTTCAATATGCAGTTATTTTATACGATTAATAATTTGTAAAACCAATATTTTGTATTTTAGTCCCCAAAAAAAAATGCAAAAGCATTTTTTTCAACTGTATAAATATGCTAACACAATATATAACTAAACTTGAACAGTTATGACATATATATCTATTGTTTCTGTTATATTTTGTTGAAAGTTAGAACTTGAAATGTTTGTACTTGGAGGTTGTGGAGAACTTGAAATGTTTCTTATAAACCAATGAGAAAAAACTTCTAACATTTTGTTTAAATACTTCTATACATAACTCTTTCTCATAGAATTTAACAATAAAATGTAATCCACCTGAAATAATTTATTTTATATATATATATATATAAAATAAAATTATAAATTTAACAAATGAAATAGGAATAAAAAATTATATCTAAATTTTTTAAAAGTTCACAAATATATATGATATTGTAATGCGTACTTAGGTTTACATATTTTAGTTCATTAGCTAAGTGTTTGTTATTAGAGCTATGAACAACTAAAAATTAACAACTTATGTAAAAGAGTCGGTACATATGCATGCATAGGAAAACATGAAGGCATTATAAATTGATGTGTGAGATGTAAGTGAACAACTTAGTCATGTGGACCAACTTAAACCATTAGATCTAAAAGAGGCAAAAGAGAACCATTGGATTGGTTCAATCAATGGTTGACGTACAAAAACTATCCCCTCTTCTCTCTATAAGTTAGATCCTAGTTTGTGTCCCCATCAAAATAAACTTATATTTCGACGTGTGTAATTTTTTTTGTAGTGATTCCATATTTTAGTATTAAGTTAATGAGAAGAACTTGTAAATACAGGGGCTTTGTTTTTCTCTAACATATCATATCTTTGTCCAGGACTTTTGTCCCAAGCGGTTCATGGTTCTTCAGGAAGGATTCTATACCAAGCTCTGGTCGGAGCTGGTAGGGCTCTCACCCACAAGCTAGGTGTTTGGTGGTTCGTCGGCGACATTTCCATCTCTTGCAATGTCGTTTGTTCTATATCTCTTGGACTCAGAGTCATGGGAAGCGTTGTATTTTCTTGTTATTAATTGTTTAATTATTGTAATAAAGGTGATATTGAACGGTTTTTCTTTACCATAGTTGTTCAAAGGCTATGAATATTCAAAGGTTTGTAACCGTTTTTTTTATATCTATAGTCTTATATTCAATTTACGCATTAAACCATAATTAACCTCTGTTTGGTAACTGATTTCTGAAGGTTTTATATAGATCTTTGATGATAGGATTTTGTATTCAAAAAAATAAGCCTTGCTTATTCATATTTGAACACTTTGGTTTGATCCCTATCACTTCTCACTCTCTTATCTAGTTTATACACTATCGTGTAAAGCATTTGAGTGATAGAAAATTCAAACCACAATTCTTGAAACTCTATTCATAGTCCAAACAATTGCATCAATAGCTGAAGGTTAGTTTCCAATAAAGCCTCTGTATATTTTTTTTAATTTTTTATTTAGTACAATCCAGTTGTATGCATGTTATTTAAAATTTGTTTTATGTTCAAATTCTTTCATTTGGTATTAGAGAGCAAATATTATATCTCTGTCTTGATGTTTTGGTTTTGTTTATATAAAGTTTCTATATACAAAGTTTCAAACGATGGTTTAAATCTGTAGAAATTATTTTCATTCATTGTTTGAGAAAAATAAAGTTAGAAACATTAGAAAATTGAATTTCTAATAATTCTATGATTTGAAACATCAAAAAAGGTGCTAAAATGAGTGAGAACGAGTCGGGTTTTATCCGGGTCTGCAACCGGGTCAAAACTAGGTCAAAATAACCCGGATAAAGGTTGAAGACAACAAAAAATGACATTAAGGGGCCAAAAACGACTTTTTTTGCTTTTTAAAAATTGTTGTCGTGTATCTTCAGTACAAAAATAACATGTTGTTTTGTAAGGTTAAAAATAATAGAAGAGGACAAAAACAAAACGTCATTTTTGAGTTGAATACTACAGTCGTTTCTTGTGAGACAACAAGTCATTTTTTGCAATTTTTTTGACTTTTTAAGTTAAAAAAATTTGAAAATTTTATTTTTTTGGTGTATTTTTATATATTTATTTTGGAATTCTGCAAAAATAATTTTTTGGAATTTTTGTAAAATTCAAAATTTTGTCATTTAAGTTAAATAAAATTTTGTAAAATTACTTTTGTGCTAGAATTTATTCAATTCTTGCAAATTAAGTATCTTATGCATTTTGCAAAATTTTGTTTGGTGTTAAAATTACAAAAAATTTTGTGATTTCCTTAGAAATGCATAAAATATGCTTGTTTTGCTGACTTTCTAACATAATATTTGCGATTAAAATACCAAAATTATAAGTTGAAAATTAAGGTAAATTATTTTAGAAATGCATAGAATTACTTATTGAATAATATTCCTAAAATAACATAATGTTTATAATAATACCAAATTTGTTAAAGATTGATAGAATTTGGTGACTTCTTTTAGAAATAAATAATTTTATGCATAATTTATTTTTGTATATATCTTTAAAGTGACATATTGATATATGCATTAGTAAAAATAGTTTTTATGCATAAAAATAAATGTCTAATGATGTATATAATTTTGAATAATTAGAGAGTAGCCCCAGCATCTTTGATTATACAAATTATATTAAGTGTTTGTATCGTATATGATAAAAGAACATTAAATTGTGATTAATCATATATAATATGATAAATTTTAACCTATAGAAATTTTTATTATATTTAATACGATTAGTTAGGATAATGTATCAAATTATTTTTTCTTAATTTACCCACAAGAATTAAGATGAAGGAATGTAATTTAATAGTGTCATCATAAAGATAAATGAATCTATTTGAATTAAAAATTTAGCCTATAGGCAATTTTTATGTCGTTTGATACATATTTTATTGCATGTATTTACGTTAGTAAAACATGACATATAACATTATAGCCACAATTTAGTAACACAAGTATGTATGTTTAATTATGCAGCAATACAAACTATGAAGTACTTGTAACGCCTCGAAATTAATTTAATGATATTATAATGTAAATGATGGATTAGTGTGCCATGGTTAATATTTTAAAATTAATCTGATCATTAATAAAATTTTGGGTGTAAAGTTGTTTTGGTTATTTTGATGATTTCAAATTGTTTTTAATTATTTTAAATGTTATTTTGAATCTTTGGGACACAAAGATTTGTAAAATGTCAAATATATTCCGTTTTACAAAACCGTGGACGGTACATGGTTTTCGCACAGTAAAACCATCCACTATTTCTTTCTATTTATTCTCTCTCACTCTCTCTTCCTCTCATTCTCTCTATTCTCTCTCTCTCCTGTGTGAGTCTCTCTCTCTCGGATTCTCTCTTTCTCTCTCAAATTTCTTCAAGATTTTGAAGCCAAATTCGAATCCAAGCTTTGGGTTGGCAAGTAGGGAGCTCGGGGGCGTGATTTGGCAACCAAAAATGCGATTTAAAACTTCAATTCGAGGTTAGTTTTGAAATTCCTAAACTTTTTTAAAATTTTGATTTTTCATGCATTTTTGAAATCTAAGTTTGTTTGAGCTTAGAAAACTCTTGATTCGAGTTAATGGAAGTTAGAACAACTAGGATCCACGCTTTGTTTGAAGAAAAATGGATTAGATTCAAGATTTTTCATTTTTTCTCATTTTTTCCCTATTTTTGGATTTTGGGATTTTGTGTTCAAATCTTGTTTAAATGAGTTCAAAAGTGTTCTATTATGTTTTTCTATCATCTATGATTGTTTTCCATGTCTGAGAATTGAGAAAAACAGGTTAAAATGAAGATTTGAGTTTTGGGAGACCCAAAACCCATGCTTGAGATTTCTAGAAATTTTCCAGATCAGCAGGCCGAACTTCGTGTTCGGCAGGCCGGATTCAAAGGATCGACAGGTCGGATTCATCCGTCCAGCAGGCCAAACCTGGGAATGTTCGGCCGACCGGACATGGTCCTCAGGTAGGCCGATCTGTGCAGTTCGGCCGACCAAACCAGGGGACCGACAGGTTAATCGAACTAGGGTAAATTTTGTGATTTTCATCCGTTTTTACTATTTTGAACCCCGATTGAATTTTCAACTTTATGAGATGATTTTAAGAGTACAAATGGCACGCTGGGACATCGTGAAAGGATTTAGCAAAGTAGGATATCTTAAACTAGATATTGATCGACCTAGTTTGTATTTAGGATCGTTCGTGGTTCCGCGAAGCTAATGTATAGCGGACCGAGATTACGGTGTGGTGCACCGACACGAGTATCAATGTAGGACTTCTACCCCTTCTTTGGTAGCCTAATTTTAAATGATTTGGCTGTGAAAAGGGTTTTTATAAAAATGTTTTCAACGGTTGATTGAAAATGAAATTTATCGGTATGTTTTTATAAACCATGATCTGAAGTGAACTTCATAATGAATGTAAACAAAAATACCTGGTAAATGGGCTTTAAATAATAATAAAAATGAATAAATGGGCATGATGCCATATCAGAGATCGGGTCGTGTAGTGATCGACCTTGGGGGCAGGTCTCGAAACCCAACTGGGCCACTACGGTGGTGATATTAATATAGTTTGCCTAGGAAAAGAAAATGATGGTGTTTCTGGTCGATCGAATAAACTGTCTTAGGTAAGAACGATTTTACTTAAATTTATTTATTTAAGTTTTCTTTTAAACAATCTTTTGAATAATGGTATTTCTTTTAAGTTAAATGAATTCTAAGACATAGTCCTACTGAGCCTTTCGTTCACATTTTATTTGTTTTCAAATTTCTCCCTCCCTCTAGGTGGATTTCCTCTTAGGTTCAGAGAGGACTCAGCGAGCAAAACTCAAGAGCAATAGAAGGACTAATAGATTATTTGTAATAATTGAACAAGGCATGTAATATTTAAATTTTCTTTGTGCTTGGACTATGAATGTATTATTATATTGTCAGTACAATGTGTGTGCACAAGTTGTGGGTTAGTGGGACCCCTACTGGTGTTTCTTTGTGGTTTTATTATTAACTTAATGATTGTAAATGCTTTTCTTAGGAAAAAGTTTTAAATTTTTCACAATTATTTATTTAATTTTAAACCCATGTTTTAACTAAATTCTCATTTAAATAATATAATTGATCTGTCACATTACCTCCTGTGCTCTAGGGCGTGACAGAATGGTATCAGAGCTCAAGGTTATGAATCTCGGGGATTGTGCACATATATGCATGGCAATGAAATACCTCTGACAGTTCAAATTTTGTTTTCAAAAGTGAGAGAATGGCACCTAGACGTCGTTCGACAGCTGACGTCGAGTTCGAAAATGATGGGGGTATGATGAGGTCCATGTGTGTGGCATTCCGGCAGATGGCAGCTAGGGCCAGACCAGAGGATTTGGATGTCAGTCGTCGGCATATGTATTTTAAGAAATTTCGGCGTGCGTCTATTCTGACTTTTGATGGCAATGGAGACCCACAGTTGGCAGAACATTGGCTAGATTCGATTGTGAAGCATTTGGATACTCTTGGTGTGCTTGATGAGTATCGTGTGGAATTTGCTACATATAATTTCGAGGGTGGTGCTAATACTTGGTGGAAACAAGCTAAACGTTTGGAACGCAATGGTAACATTAGTTGGGACAAGTTCGAGGAGCTGTTCTATATCGATATTTTTCGCAGGGGTATAGAGACCAGAAGGCAGTTGAGTTCTATAGGTTGTAGCAGGGTGACTTGTCAGTTCGAGAATATGAGGCAAGATTTAATGAGTTGGCCAGGTTTGTCCCATCGGCAGTGGCATTGGAACGAGAAAAATGTATAAAGTTTCAGGAAGGACTCAAGGCTCCTATTTGACGACAGGTGGTTGCTCTACGACTTAGGAATTTTGGAGAGCTTGTGTCGTCAGCAATATCAGTGGAGAATGATTACGTGTTGTATTGTGAGGATCGAGCAAAAGTGTCAAGAGGGTCACAGCAGAGCGGTAGGAAGAGCACCAGTAGTCGTCCAACCCTAGGAAAGAATAAGCAGGGTGGCGCGAACAACAACGAAAGCAGCAGTTCATCTGGTAGCGGGTGCAGTAATCCCTACAGCTTCCATTGTCATTGTTGCCAGCAACCAAGACACATCAAGAGGAATTACCTGATCAGGAGTGCTCGTCTAGGATCTAGACCGAAGAAGGCACCAGTCATCAGCCTCAGACTCTACCTCCGCCTCAGTAGTATCCGCAGTTGCAGTACCCTCAGTTCTTTCCGTAGCAGTTTTCATATCCAGCATAAGGGCAGCAGCCGTAGTATTTCCAACATAGCTTCCCTTAGTACCGAGGGCCGAGTGCAGCTAGTGTGCAGTCATCTCCGTCATAGCAGTATCAGCAGAATAATCTAGGACCCAGCAATGTTGGCAAGGGAAAAGGAAAAGCTCCAGTGCAGGTTCATGCGATGGCATCGGGAGGTTCAGATGTTCAAACTAGTAATGCGGTAGTCGATGGTACGATCTTAGTTTCCCAATCCCTAGCTCACTTTTATTTGATACAGGTGCCACTCATTCTCTCATTTTAAGTTCTTTTGTAGATGCCTTAGGATTAGATATAGAAGAGTTCAATGAACCCCAAATCATAGCTTCTCCCTTGGGGCGGGTGTGTGTAAACTATGTATGTAAAGCCTGTAAAATAATAATTGGGGATGAGATTTTGAAAAGTGATTTGATTGTACTCCCCATGAGCTCATATGATGTAATCCTAGGAATGGACTGGTTGTTTAGGTATAATGCAGTAGTAGACTGCCAGCTTAGGAAAGTGACCCTAGTGTCTGATAGGGGAACGATGATCACTTACCAGGGTGGTTGTGATCGGCTAATGAGTGAGCATTTTGTGAAACCATGTCTTGGAGGGCGAAAGAATCTAGTTTGTCATGCTTTTCTCGCAAGTCTAGAAAGTGAATCCTATACCTTGGGAGGAAATGTAGTGATTCCGGTGGTTGATGAGTATGAAGATGCCTTCCCCGACGAGTTGCTAGGATTACCACCGCATCGGGAGATTGAATTTGGTATTGAGTTATTCCCGGGGACAACACCGATTTCAGTAGCACCTTATCTGATGGCGTCGGCAAAAATGAAAGAATTGAGAAGGTAACTTCAGGAGCTTGCTGATAAAGATATATTTAGAGTAGTACATCACGTGGGGGGCACCAGTTTTGTTTGCTAAGAAACATGATGGGACTCTTAGGTGATGTATAGATTATCGGCAGCTGAATCGTGTCACAATGAAGAATAAGTATCTCTTACCCAGGATCGATGAGTTGTTTGATCAGTGGGGAGGTTCGCGGTACTTCTCAAAGATTGATTTGTGTTCAGGTTACCATCAGCTCAGGGTAAAGGAGGAGGATATTCCCAAGACAGCTTTTAGGACCCGGTATGGACATTTTGAGTTCTTGGTAATGTCGTTTGGGCTGACAAATGCTCCGACAGCTTTCATGGATTTGATGAACAGGATATTCAGACCCTATTTGGATCATTTCGTGATCGTGTTCATTGATGATATTCTAGTGTATTCTAAGACTTGGAAGGAGCATGAGCAACACCTTCGGATCGTGCTTCAGACTCTGCAGGAGCACTAGTTGTATGCCAAGAGAGAAAAGTGTGAATTTTGGTTGACTGAGGTCAAATTTTTGGGTCATGTCATCTTCAAGCATGGTATTTCTGTGGATCCATCCAAGATTGAAGCCATAGTGGAATGGGAACGACCGAGGAATGTAGCAAAAATCCATAGCTTGTTGGGTCTTGCAGGTTATTATAGGAAATTTGTAAAGGATTTCTCAGAGATTGCAGCTCCGTTGACGAGATTGATTAGGAAAAATGTCAGGTTTGAGTGGGATAAGGAATATGAGCTTGCTTTTCAGGAATTGAAGGACCGGTTGACTTCAGCCTGAGTATTGGTTATTCCTAGCAGTGATGAGCCGTATGAGGTTTATGTAAAAGCTTCAGGGCGTGGACTTGGATGCGTGTTGATAAGCATGGACGCGTGGTTGCGTACGGATCGAGACAACTACGACCTCACGAGCAAAATTATCCTACTCATGACTTAGAGCTCACGGCGGTGATTCACGCGCTGAAGATTTGGAGATGTTATTTATATGGAGCAACATTTCAGGTCTTCTCCGATCATAAGAGTTTGAGGTATCTATTCACCCAGAGAGATCTTAACTTGAGGTAGCGGAGATAGATGGAGTATATGGAGGATTATGATTTTGCGTTGCAGTACCATCTTGGGAAAGCTAATATAGTCACATATGTGCTTAGTAGGAAGTCTTTAGGGATTCTCGCTTGTTTGGCTCTTGAGGATTGGAACAAGGATGCGACAGTGAATAAGTATGGGCTATAGTATCATGAAGACTATGATCGAGTTTCGGTATACCATATGAAAGCGACCCCAGCTCTTGTTCTGATGGTGAAACAGAATCAATGGCAGGACCAGTATCTTCGAGGGATTTGGACGTGGATCCAAAACGGAGAGCAATTTGAAGAATGGAGAGTGCATGCAGATGGATCGTTGTACTTCCAAGAGCGTCTTGCAGTTCTAGCTGTTGTAGAGGTGATGAAAGTCGTTATGGACGAAGCTCATAGGTCTCAGTTAGCCATTCATCCGGGGAGCACGAAGATGTATCGTGATTTGAAGAGACAATATTGGTGGAGAGGTATAAAGAAGGATGTTCGAGAGTACGTGGCCAAGTGTATGTTGTGTCTCCAGGTGAAAGCCGAGCATCATAAGCCAGCAGGTCAGCTTCAACCTCTTCCTATTTTAGGGTGAAAATGGGAGCATGTGACGATGGATTTTCTCACAGGTTTGCCGAGGACGGAGCAGCTGCATGATGCAGTTGGGTCGTGGTCTACAAAATCGGCACATTTTATCCCGTTTGGGTCATGGTCGACAAAATTGACACATTTTATCCTGTTTAGGTTTGACATGTTCGAGGAAAGTTCTCGGAGAGTTATATCTACAAAATATAGTGAGATTGCATAGAATTCCTTTGTCCATCACTTCCGATAGAGACACCAGGTTTAATGCTAAGTACTGGAGGATTTTTCATGAGGCTTTAGGTACATATTTGAATTTCAGTATGGCGTTTCATCCTCAGACTGATGGGCAGTCTAAGCGGGTTATTCAGATTCTCTAGGATATGTTGCATGCTTGTGCGTTAGATTTCAATGGGAATTGGAAGAAATATTTACATCTGGCAGAATTCGCATACAACAACAGCTATTAGGCAAGCATTGGTATGGCACTATTTGAGGCGTTGTATGGACGACCGTGTAGGTCACCAGTGTGTTGGGCAGAACTGGAAGATAGGATTATCCTTGGGCCAGATGAGATTCAAGATAGCAATGAGAAAGTCGCCGTAATTCGAGATCAATTGAGGGCAGCTCAGAGTCGACAAAAGAGTTACGCGGATAGGAGACGTCGACCCTTGGAATTTGCGGTAGGAGATTTTGTTCTCTTAAGAGTATCGCCCCGTAAGAGTATTATGCGGTTCGGGGTAAATGGTAAGCTTGCACCAAGGTATATTAGACTGTTTGAGATCACTCAGCGTGTTGGTGTGGTCGCTTATCAGCTCGACCTTCCGTCGAATTTCTCATGTTCATGATGTGTTCCATGTGTCGATGCTCAGGAAGTGTCCACCTGAGCAGGGTAAGATAGTCTCATTTCACGATATGCAGGTTCGAGGAGATACGACGTACGAAGAAGTGCCGGTTCAGATCATCGATCGGAAGGTAATCAGTTTACATCGTTGTGAGATACAATTGGTAAAGGTCGTGTGACAGCATCACGGGGTTGATGAAGCCACTTGGGAATTAGAGTCTAGCATGCGGGAGTTGTATCCACATTTGTTTTGTTTCTAAATTGATTTGTAAATTTCGAGGGCAAAATTTCTTTTAGGGGTGGAGAGTTGTAACGCCCCAAAATTAATTTAATGATATTATAATGTAAAATGATAGATTAGTGTGCCATGGTTAATATTTTAAAATTAATCTGATCATTTAATAAAATTTTGGGTGTAAAGTTGTTTTGGTTATTTTGATGATTTCAAATTGTTTTTAATTATTTTAAATGTTATTTTGAATCTTTGGGACACAAAGATTTGTAAAATGTCAAATATATTCCGTTTTACAAAACCATGGGCGGTACATAGTTTTCGCACAGTAAAACCGTCCACTATTCCTCTCTATTTATTCTCTCTCACTCTCTCTTCCTCTCATTCTCTTTGTTCTCGCTCTCTCTCGGATTCTCTCTTTCTCTCTCAAATTTCTTCAAGATTTTGAAGCCAAATTCGAATCTAAGCTTCGGGTTGGCAAGTAGGGAGCTCGGGGGCGTGATTTGGCAACCAAAAATGTGATTTAAAGCTTTGATTCGAGGTTATTTTTGAAATTCCTAAACTTTTTCAAAATTTTGATTTTTCATGCATTTTTGAAATCTAAGTTTGTTTGAGCTTAGAAAACTCTTGATTCGAGTTAATGGAACTTAGAACAACTAGGATCCACGCTTTGTTTGAAGAAAAACGGATTAGATTCAAGATTTTTCATTTTTCCTCAATTTCCTCCTATTTTTGGATTTTTGGGATTTTGTGTACAAATCTTGTTTGGATGAGTTCAAAAGTGTTCTATTATGTTTTTTTATCATCTATGATTGTTTTCCATGTTTGAGAATTGAGAAAAACAGGTTAAAATGAAGATTTGAGTTTTGGGAGACCTAAAACCTGTGCCTGAGATTTCTGGAAATTTTCTAGATCGGCAGGCCAGATTCAAAGGATCGGCAGGTCGGATTCATTCGTCCGTCAGGCTAAACTTGGAAATGTTCGACCGACTAGACATGGTCCTCCGGCAGCACAGTTCGGCCGACCGAACCAGGGGACCAACAGGCCAACCAAACTAGGGCAAATTTTGTGATTTTCATCCGTTTTTACTATTTTGAACCCCGATTGAATTTTCAACTTTATGAGATGATTTTAAGAGTACAAATGGCACACTAGGACATCGTGAAAGGATTTAGCAATGTAGGATATCTTAAACTAGATATTGATCGACCTAGTTTGTATTTAGGATCGTTCGTGGTTCCGTAGAGCTAACGTATAGCGGACCGAGATTACGGTGTGGTGCACCGACATGAGTATCGAGGTAGGACTTCTACCCTTTCTTTGGTAGCCCAATTTTAAATGATTTGGCCGTGAAAAGGGTTTCTATAAAAATGTTTTCAACGGTTGATTGAAAATGAAATTTATCGGTATGTTTTGATAAACTGTGATCTGAAGTAAACTTCATGATGAACTTTATAATGAATGTAAACAAAAATACCTGGTAAATGGGCTTTGAATAATGATAAAAATGAATAAGTGAGCATAATGCCATATCAGAGATCGGGTCATGTAGCGATCGACCTTGGGAGCAGGTCCCAAAACCCAGCTGGGCCACTACGGTGGTGATATTCATATGGTTTGCCTGGGAAAAGAAAATGATGGTGTTTCTGGTCGACCGAATAAACTGTCTTGGGTAAGAACGGTTTTACTTAAATTTATTTATTTAAGTTTTCTTTTAAACAATCTTTTGAATAATGGTATTTCTTTTAAGTTAAATGACTTTTAAGACATAGTCCTACTGAGCCTTTCGCTCACATTTTACTTGTTTTCAAATTTCCCCCTCCCTCTAGGTGGATTTCCTCTTAGGTTCAGAGAGGACTCAGCGAGCAGAATTCAGGAGCAATAGAAGGACTAATAGATTATTTGTAATAATTGAACAAGACATGTAATGTTTAAATTTTCTTTGTGCATGGACTGTGAATGTATTATTATATTATCAGTACAATGTGTTTGCACAAGTTGTGGGTCAATGGGACCCCTACTCATGTTTCTTTGTGGTTCTATTATTAACTTAATGATTGTAAATGCTTTTCTTAGAAAAGGTTTTAAATTTTCCACAATTATTTATTTAATTTTAAACCCATGTTTTAACTAAATTCTCATTTAAATAATATAATTGATCCATCACGTTACCTCCCGTGCTCCTATAACAATATGGGCCTTTCAAAATATCCTACAACACACATAAGAATAAGTGGTTCATCAATGAGTTGATGACCATGTGTGTTCAGGAAGAAGGAAGGTTTGTAACGGAAGCAGGAGAGAGAGTGCATTTGGCAACTCAAGGGGAGAATAAGGGGCTAGCCAAGAACAACGGAAAAGGCAAATTGTCTGCATAGGCTAATGTCAAGAAGGAATCCAAGTGCTTCTTTTGTAAAAAGAAAGGGCACGTAATGAAGGATTGTCCTAAATATCAAGAATAGATGTGAGAAGAAGGGTATTGACATATCACTTGTTTGTTTTGAATCTAATATGGTTGATGTTGGCCATAACACTTGGTGGCTTGACATTGGTTCTACAATCCATGTTACTAATTCCTTGTAGGGGTCGCAAAACCTAAGGAAGCCAGTGGGTAGTGAGTAATTCATCTACTCAGGCAATAAGATATGCTCACATGTGGAGGCAGCCGAAACATGCAAATTAGTTTTAAGCTATGGTTTTGTTTTAAAATTGGAAAAGACATTTTATATTTCAAGTTTTTTGAGGAATTTAATTTTTGCTTCAAGGCTTTTTTTATTAGGTTTTCCTTTAATTTTTCATATGCTATATTCTGTTTATATTATAGATCTAAACTTATTGGAGATGGTATAATGTCTGATGGTCTTTTCAAAATTAATTTACAAAACAAAACTTCTTATACTTCTATACATGTTCATGATTGTTAAACATGATACCCTAAGGAATAAAATGTTGTAACACGTTTTCAGAGACATTTTATCAATAAATAATTTATTTATTATTCATATATCAAATGTTGTCCTCTTTACGTTCATATTTGTTGAATATATGATAAGCAAGCAAAAGTCTGAGACTATCAGTCTAAACCTTTTAGAATCGGGCCTATAATGGATAGATTATGCGAAAGATATGATTCTAAAGGTGATGGTCTAAATCATAAGATTCGCAATCGTGGGAATAAAGCTAGGCACTTTATTCATGCTAAGATTGTTATGTTGTCTATATCCCTAACAGAAGATGGCTTTTCTTGGCCATCGGTAGACTTCGTGAGTAGAAACATTAGTACATTGTCATAGGTGACGATGTATAATATCGGGACATAAAGCTGAATTGATTTGGATTACTGATTCCATCTGTGCAAATTAATTCATTTTAGACAATCATATGTATTGTATCTTAATCCTGAAATGACTAATGGGCCCGTTATATTATCTTATATCTTTTGATATACCAAAAGGTGATATCTTGACTTTGAGATGGTACGCATGCTGTATGTTGGAGACATGACCCTTGGTAGTGTAGACCTGTTATTCATATATGTGGAATCTATAGCTGTATTAGTGGAGTCAATGATATTCCCTTATATGCGTTATCTTGTAATTGAAAAACTACAGTGCTCAACAATTTGGATGTATAGGTGTGGCCAAATGGTACACTGTCTTTAGATAATAAGTTTTCTAATGGTGAGATAATAGAATGTAAGATAAAAACAATCGAGAAGGTAAGATGGAATTTATCCTTAAGCCGATTATAAATATCTTATAGGGATACGACACATCATGATATGTCATGGATACTTGGCTAATTTGAAGCTTTGTAATTTTATATAGTTTGAGGGTACAACTCTAAGCTTTTAGTAGAGTAACGTTAGAGTTGATAATTATAAAATGTGTATTTGAGATATTATATTTTATAATTATCGAAGCTTGAACTATATGGGCCCATCGGGTCCCTTTTGCTAGCTTATAATAAATCCTATAATGATATGACATGCTTTTTCAATAAATTGGTGACTTATGTTAAATTATTAGATTGACTGAAATTCGATAGGATCATATAACTCGTGTCTGTTTATCAGTTGAATTGATTTTGTAAATTAATTCAAGATAAACTTGTTGAATTATTAGGAATATTTATTTTCCTTAAGATTACCCAAATATGACTGTTTTAATCAAATAACTTCTCTATTGGGTTATTTGAATTAAAATTGAGGCTCTATCCAAAGAATTTTAGGTGGGAAATAAAAGATTTTCAAGGACCAGATTATCATAAGTTCGATAGGCCAATCCATTAGTTTGCCTATTGATGGAGTAAGTTTAGCAGGCTGATTCGTTAGTTCGGCCTAACGATTATCTAATCATGTGTTTCAGATGCGATTTTATTAAAAGTTGATCCAATTTGAATTTTTGAGGCCTTATTTGATAATAACCAACCTTGGGTCTAACTACTATAAATAGGGGGTGAGTTTTCTTAGTTTTTTAGATCAATTGAGAAGATAAGAGTGAGTACTCTAGTGTTACCTACTCTAAAACTTCCTGAGGGCTATTGTTCACAATCATGAACTTTGGCTCAAGGTCTTCCCAATTGGTTGGAAAGAGAGTTACCGGTAGAAGAGCTGTACGAGTTGTGCCCACACATATTCTGATCGTAGATAGAGAATAACAAATAAGCTAGTTAATTGAGGATCTTTTGAAATGCCTTTCTCTTTACTGATTGCATGAGCTCTTCGGCATATAAAGGTTAGTAAGATCTGTGATTAATTTATGTATATAGCATATCAAACTTGTGTTTTGAAAAATAATTTGATTTAAAATTTTTAAAATTCCATTACGTACTCATTTTTCCTACAATTGGTTTTAGAGCCATGATTTTTACATAAATTTACAAGTTTGTGACCATGTTATATATATAAATTATATGATCTTGATTTATCTTATGCTTGAATTTAATTTTTTAGAGAGTTAGCACTTTAGGGTTTTTATATATTTATATATTGTCATGAGATTATATGGTGAATGTTTATTAATTAATTATGATTGATTAAATTATTATTTAATTATTTGTTAATTAATTAATTTATGTCGGTTATGGTTCCTTAGAGGTTAGAATATGTATCTAGGATTTTCATATAATTAGATGGTGGTCTATTATCACCGTTTAAGAATTATTATTTAATTTTAAATTTGTAAAAATTTTGTAATTAAATAATTATTCAGAGTGAAAACAGATTAGAAGACGAATGATAGTAGTTCCATTGTTTTTTCTTGAGTCCCTAAATATTTGTGTTTTTGAATTGTTGAAAATAAGATTGAAAAACTACGTAAAAACTTTTTTTTTGGAAAATGTGAATTCTGCTCGGTTAGCAGGCCCAACCCTTAGGATCGGCATGTTAATGGTTGTAAACCGACAGGCCGAAATACTAGTTCAGTAGGTCGTCTGTGGGACAGAATTTAGCCAACTCTAGTGGTAGGCCGAATTGTCAAGTTCGACAAGCTGATGGGTGATAACTAGCAGGCTAATCACATAGATCGGCAGGCTGGCAAAGAGCTATGGGTTTTCAAAAAGGGTAGGTTTTTCAGTGCAGTTTTGATTTTTATTTTGAGACAATTCTGAGAAACATTAAATTTTGTGATGATTGAAAAAGTGAGGTATTTGATCTATGCGGGATTGAAGACTTGAATATGGATGCCATATGAAGATAGATACAACTTGAAGATACAAGGATGAAGAATTGATAATATATTTCAATTGATCTCTTGTAATCTTTAATTTCTTTTTCCTAAGATCAAACCATAATATTACGGTTATTTATTATGATTTTGCTTGTGGCTTTGCATGATTGCTTTGCTTATCTGCATTATAATATAATTCGCCATGTATGTCGATAACATGTCAAATAGAATAGGGAATGCCGCTCATTAAAAATTATTCATGCATGTTTTTAAAATAAAACCTTGATTTCAAAAGATTGAGTGGGAGAAGGTTTTCGAAGAAAGGACCTACAGCCTCCATCGTTGGTCTATAAGCAGCACATGATGGTCCCGATCCCTAGGAAGGGATATCATCATATACAAGGTTGGATCTCTAAAAGGATAATTTATTTTAGCATAATCTATTGTTGCACACCCCTAGGTAGCGATTATAGATCATGGATAAAATAGTTAAAACGATGGTTATACACTCATATTAATTTTATTATTGATCTTCCCTAGGAGCTCTGTTAATCAAAATTCATAGCCAAAGAAAAACAATTATTAATATATGTTGGATAAAACGGGTCCTGGATCACATATATTAATCGGAGGTGATCCATGTTCCTAATTGAATTTGGCAAGTCTCCCCTAGGCGGCATGTTGAATTCTGAGTTAAAAATTATCATTGTAAGATTGTGATATTTTCAAGGTTTTAACACATAAACATAATTGTATGCTTGCTTAATTAATTGTGTTATCTTACTATTATAGAATGTTTGCTTATATTTGGTATATGATATTTATTGTAGATTAAAATGTCTTAAAATGCTTTATCTTCGATACTTAATAAAAACCAATTAACTGGTGAGAATTACAATGATTGGAGGATGAACCTAAACATCGTCCTTTTTTTTAAGAAACTGAAATTTTTGCTCACAACACCATGTTCTCCTGAGCCTACTGGGGAATCCACTAATGAGCAAATCCAAGCGTATGATCGCTGGAAATATGCTAACAATCAAATCCACTGTTATATTATGGCTAGCATGAATAACAAGCTGTAGGCTTAACATGAAGATTAGGAGGCTTCGAAGCAAATCATGGATAATCTTGAAGATATATTTGGAGGCCAAGCCATAACAAAACGACACGCAGCACTTTGGAAACTTTTGAACGGCAAACAAAAACTAGGGACTCTTGTGAAGGAGCATATGATGTTAATCATGGGTTACCTTGTTGAGGCTCAAGCCCATGGAGCTGATATCGATGTTGAGTCATAGATGACTATGGTTTTTGAGACTCTATCAAAGGAGTTCATCCCATTTAGAGCTTCATATAATTTGAACAATAGATAGGCTGTGACCTTAACGGAGCTGATAAAACAGTTACAGGAGTTTGAAAATCTATCAAGGAAACTCCAGTCGGTGTGAGGCTAACTTGGCGGTTGCATCCAATTCTAATCCTAATCTAGGAAATGGAAGGAAGTACAAGGCTGAGAACATGAAGTTTTCTATTCCTACAAACAGCAAGAATAAGAAGAAGAAAAAGAAGAACCCAAAGAAGCTCAAGTGCTTTTACTATGGGAAGGTTTGGCACATCAAGAAAAATTGCAAGGACTTCCTTTCTCGAGAAGGTAGGTGTGATCTTCTAGTTATTGAAACTTGTTTGGTTGAGGAATCAAGTGACACTTAGGTCATAGATTTTGAAGCAACTAATCATGTTTATATTTCTCTGTAGGGGTACAAAGAAACAAGAAGTCTATTGCATGAAGACTTCACGCTTTGGATGGGCGATGGATCTTTGGTGCTGGCTGAAGCAGTGAGAGACGTCCATATTTATTTTGATAATTATAGGATTTTAGTTTTGTGAGATTGTTTTATGTTCCTAGACTTAAAAGGAATTTAATATCTATAGCTTATTTATTTAAAGACTTTTATTCAGTTTCTTTTAATAATAAAATGATGATTCATAAAAACAAATCTTTTATATGTGATAGATGGATGCAAAACAATCTATATTTTATCAAACCTAAGATGGACTCACTGCATAACACTGAGGTTAATGATAATAACTCTAAAAGACTTAAGACTTCTCACTCTAATAAGACCTATCTTTGGCTTTTACGATTATGTCAAATTAGCCTGAATAGGATTCAAAGGTTTGTGAAGGATGGACCTTTAAGTCACTTAATGGTAGAATCTATACCACAATGTGAATCTTGTTTGGAGGGCAAAATGACCAAAGGACCATTTGGGTCTATGGGCAATAGGTTCAAAGGGGATCTAGAACTTGTGCATAGTGATGTTTGTAGTCCCATAAACATTTGGGCACAAGGAATGTATAAGCACTTCGTCACTTTTATTAATGATTACTTAAGATATGTGTATGTTTACCTTATGCATCATAAAAGCGAAACTTTTGACAAGTTCAGAGAGTTTTTGGTTGAAGTGAAAAAGCAACTAAGTAAACCCATGAAGGTACTTCGATTCGATCGAGGTGATGAATACCTTTCCGATGAATTCTTGGAACATTTATTAAAGAATGGGATTTTACCCCTTTTGACTGTGCTGGGTACTCCATAACAGAATAGTGTAGCTGAGAGAAGAAATAGGACTTTGTTAGACATGGTCAGGTCCATGATGAGTTATTTGTCATTGCCTTTGTCCTTTGGGGGATATATACTATAAACCGCATGTTATCTTTTAAACAATGTGCCTTCAAAATTGGTTCCTAAAACTCCTCACAAGTTATGGAGAGGGAAGAAGACATACTTAAACCATATTTGCATATAAGGAAGCAAATAAGTTAAAAGCATTTTCAGAAGTTTGTGTGTTTATAGGATATCTAAAAGGGACTAAAGGGGGTTATTTCTATAACCCAAAGGAAAATAAAGTCGTGATTTTGACAAATGCAATGTTCCTTGAGGAAAGTTACGTGAACAACTTTAAGCCTCGAAGTAAAATGGTACTCGAGGAGTTGGAAAGTGATTTGATCACTCCGGGGGTTCCGATAGAAACTAATCCAAACAATATAGAAAAACCAACCGAACAACAACCTAAAGGGCTTCGATGTAGTGGGAAGATTGGGCGTTAACCCGAGAGGTATATGTTCAATGGTGAGGCCTTTTTGGCTGAACCAAATGAACATGACATGAATTTTTACACTTACGAAAAGGCTATGGAGGATGTTGATTCAAAACTCTGGACAGAAGCCATGAACACTGAGATAAAGTCTATGGAGACTAATTGGATCTGGGAACTTGTGGATTTTCCCAAAGGAGTACAACCCATAGGGTGTAAGTGGGATTGACAAGAAAAAGAGAGGAGCAGATGGTAAAGTCGAAACCTACAAGACTAGACTAGTAGCTAAGGGATACACGCAAAAGGAAAGAATCGATGGCAAGCAAACCTTTTTGCCTATAGCCATGCTTAAGTCCATCTGCATTCTCTTATTCATAACTGCCACTCTCGACTACAAGATTTGACAGATGGATTTCAAGACGGCCTTTCTAAATGGCTATCTTGATGAGTCCATGTATATAGTATAGCTAGATGGGTTCAAGGGTAAGGGTTAGGAAGGTAAGGTTTGCAAGCTGCTAAAGTCAATTTATGGGCTTAAGCAAGGTTCCTATTTTTGGAACATAAGATCTGATTAGGTGATCAAAACTTATGGGTTCGAACAAAATATGGATGAACCATGTGTTTACAAACACATTAAGGATGAGAATGTGGTTTTTCTACTGCTTTATATAGATAACATTCTACTGATTGGCAATGATGTTGAGGCGTTGTCATCGATCAAATTATGGTTGACCAAGTAGTTTGACATGAAAGACTTGGGTGAAACTAATTATGTTCTTGGTATCCAGATCTTTCGAGATAGGAAGAACAGAATGATAGCTTTGTCACAAGCGGCTTACATAGATAAAATTCTCGAGAGATTTGCATGCAGGATTCCAAGAAAGGTGGGCAACTGTCTAGTTCTGGAATTGCTCTCTCTAAGAAAGACTCGCCAAAGTCTAGTGAAGAAAGAGAATACATGAAGAAGGTGCCTTATGCTTCGGCCGTGGGTAGTCTCATGTATGCCATGCTTTGCACACGACCGGATATTTGTTATGCAGTCAAGATAGTAAGTCGATTTCAACCGGATCCAAGACCAAAGCACTGGGTTGTGGTCAAGAATATTTTCAAGTACCTGAGAAGGACTCGAGGATAAATGCTTGTATATTCGATGAGGATTTAACATCCCTAGGATACACTAACTTGGATTTCCAATCCTGTCCGATTCGAGGAGATTGACTTCTAGTTTTGTGTTTACTCTAAGCAGTGGTGACATTGTTTGGAGAAGTGTCAAGCAAGATTATACTTCAAATTCAACAATGGAAGCCGAACATGTGGCAGCTAGGGATGCTTTGAAAGAAGCAGTATGGTTCCTTAAGTTCTTTAGGGATCGTAAGGTAGTACCTAGTATGGATAAGGTGATATCACTGTATTGTGATAACACTGCAGTGATAGCTAATGCTAAGGAACTAAGATTTCACAAGAAGAGTAAGCATATTGATCGAAAGTATCATGTGATAAAGGACTTCGTTGAGGGCGGGCATGTTGTTGTATGTAAAATCTCATTTAAGGACAATTTAGCTGATCCATTCACACTAACTACGAGGGTTTTCGAGAGGCATGTAGAAGCTATGGAGATGCTTGATATGTCGTATTTACTCACTTAGTGCAAGTGGGAGATTGTTAGACATGTATGCCTTGAGGAGTCAAATATTGTAATATGTTTTTAGAGACATTTTATTAGTAAAGAATTTATGTATTATTCATATATCAAAAGTTGTCCTCTCTACGTTTATGTTTGTTAAATGTATGATAAGCAAACAAAAGTCTAAGACTGTTGGTCTAAACCCTTTAGAATCAGGCATATGATGGACAGATTATGCGAAAGACATGATTCTAAAGGTGATGGTCTAAATCATAAGATCCACAATCGAGGGAATAAAGTTAGGCGCTTTATTCATGCTAAGATTGTTATGTTGTCCACATCCCTAACAGGAGATGGCTTGTCTTGGCCATCGGAGTTGGACTTCGTGAGTAGAAACATTAGTACCTTGTCATAGGTGATGTTGTATTGGATCGGGATATAAAGTTAAATTGATTTGTATTAGTTATTCCATCAGTGCAAATCAATTCACTTTATCAATGCAAATCAATTCACTTTAGACAATCATATGCGCTGTATCTTAATCATGAAATGACTAATAGGCCTGTTATCTTGTCTTATGTCTTTTTATATTCCAAAGGGCGATATTGGTACATTGGAGACATAACTCTTGGTAGTGTAGACCTGTAATTCATAGGTATGGAATCCATAGCTCCATTGGTGGAGTCAATGATATGTTCTTATATGCGTTATCCTATAATTGGAAAACTGAAGCACTCAACCATTTGGTTGCATAGGTGTAACCGAATGATATACTATCTTTAGATAGTAAGTTTTCCAATGGTGAGATAATTGAACGTAAGATAAAAATAATCGAGAAGATAAGATTGAATTTATCTTTAAGCTAATTATGAATATCCTATAGGGATACAACATATCATGATATGTCATGGATACTTGGCTAATTTGAAGCTTCGTAATTTTATATAGTTCAAGAGCACAGCTTTAATCTTTTAGTGGAGTAGCGTTAGAGTTGATAATTATAAAATATGTATATAGGATATTATATTTTATAATTATCGGAGCTTGAACTATATAGGCCCATTAGGTCCCCTTTGCTAGCTCATAATAAATCTTGTAATGATACGGCATGCTTTTCTAATAAATTAGTGACTTAAGTTAAATTATTAGATTGGTTGAAATTCAATAGGATCAGATAATTCATGTCTATTTATCGATTGAATTAATTTTGTAAATTAATTCAAGATAAACTTGTTGAATTATTGAGAATATTTATTTTCCTTAAGATTATCAAGATATGACTATTTTATTCAGATAACTTCTCTATTGGGTTATTTGAATTAAAATTAAGGCTCTCTCTAACAAATCTTGGATGGGAAATAAAAGATTCTTGAGGCTCAGATTATCGCAAGTTCGGTAGGCTGATCTATTAGTTTGGCCTACCGATGGAGTAAGCTCAGCAGGCTGATTCGTTAGTTCGGCCTACCGATCTAACGATTATCTGATCATGTGTTTCAGACATGATTTTATCAGAAGTTGATCTAGATTGGAATTTTTGAGGCCTTATTTGATAATAACCAACCCTGGGTCCGACTACTATAAATAGGGGGTGAGTTTTATGAGTTATTAAGATCAATTGAGAAGTTAAAAGTGAGTACTCTAGTGTTAGATACTCTGAAACTCCTTGAGGGCTATTGTTCACAATCATAAACGTTGGCTTAGGGTCTTTTCAATTGGTTGAAGAAGAGTCACTGGTGAAAGAGCTGTATGAGTTATGCCTACACATATTTCGATCGTCGATAGAGAATAGCTAAGGAGACTAGTTGGTTGAGGCTCTTCTAGATTGCCTTTCTCTTCACTAATTGCAGGAGCTCTTTGACATATAAAGGTTAGTAAGATCTGTGATTAATTTATATATATAACATATCAAACTTGTATTTTCAAAAAAATACTCTGATTTAAATTTTTTAAAATTCCACTACGTACGTGTTTTTTCAACAATGATGATGTTGGCATTAAGAGATGTGTTATGAATGAAGAATCCTCTATATCATGGCATCGTGGATCAGATCATATCGATATTGAGAGAATAAAGAGATTAGTGAATGATGGGGTACTTTATACTCTTAATTTTACTAACTATGACACTTGTGTGGACTACACAAGAGGAAAACAGGGCGATATGTGAAAGAAAGATGCCAAAAGGAGTTTAGACATATTGGAGATCACACATATAGATATTTGTTGTCTGGACATGGACGTGTATGGTCAAAAGTATTTTATTGCTTTTATTAATGATTACTCATAATGCATGTATCTCTATTTGCTTGATAATAAGAATGAAACTTTAGATGCTGTCAAGGTGTTTAAGGCAGAAGTAGAGAAACAATGCAGAAAGCAAATAAAGATAATGAGGTCTGATAGAGGTAGTGAAGACTATGGTAGATTTGCTAAGTTTCTTCAAGAACATGGGATTGTTGCTCAGTACACTCTATATGGTTCTACAGACAAGAATGGTGTGGCAGAAAGAAGATATCAAACATTGTTGGATATGATGCAGAGTATGCTTAGCAACTCCAAGCTTTCAAGTCCTTGTGGACTGAGGCTCTCAAGACAGCTATGTATATATTAAACCGAGTTCCAATCAAGGCTATCTTAAAGACACCATTCGAGTTACGAAAAGGTTGGAAACCAAGTTTACGGCATGTACATGTTTGGGGATGTCCGTTTGAAGTGAGAGTTTATAATCCACACGAGAAGAAGCTAGACCCAAGAACTATAAGTGGATACTTTATTGGTTATGCTAAATAGTCTAAGAGATATAGATTTTATTGTCCATCACATATTACTAGGTTTGTGGAGTTAAGGAATGCAAAATTTCTTGAGAATGACTTGATCAATGGGAGCGATTGATCCTAGAACACTGTTCTTGAAAAAAATCATGCAGATGTCCAACCTTCCTCATCATTTGATAGAGTGATTGTTGTACACAACACGCCTATAATTCAAATGCGTAATGAAGAACAACCAGTCATTCATGTTCCACAAATTGCTGATCAAGAAGTAGTAGATCCAAATGAACAACAGATATAAGAACCTGTTGAATAGCCTATTGAACAACATAATCTCAAGAGAATATTGAATGAACATTAAAGAGATCTATTAGAGTAAAGCGATTGGTGATTCCTAGTAATTATATTGTCTATCTACAAGAGTTTGACTACAACATTGGAACCAAAAATAATCCAAAAATGTTTTCATAAGCCATGAGTTGTAAGGAATCAAACTTATGGTATGATGCCATAAAGATGGGATGAACTCTATGTCATCTAATGGTGTCTAGGATTTTGTCAAGTTGCCTAATGGTGTAAAGCCATTGGATGTAAATGGATCTTCAAAACAAAGAAAGACTCATTAAGAAATATTGAAAAATATAAGGCAAGACTCGTTGCTAAAGGGTTCACTCAGAGAGAGATATAGATTACACGGAGACCTTTTCTCCTGTATCGAAGAAGGACTCCCTTCGTATGATTATGGCATTAGTTGCCCATTTTGATTTTGAGTTACATAAAATGGATGTGAAAGTAGTGTTCCTTAATAGTGATCTAGAGGAAAAGGTTTACATGAAATAACCTGAAGGATTCTCCTCTAGTGATGGTGAGCAATTGGTGTACATGCTCAAAAAATCCATATATGGATTGAAACAGGCCTCCCCTCAATGGTATTTAAAATTCCACGATGTTATCACTTTACTTGGTTTTGAAGAGAATATCATGGATCAATGTATATACCAGAAGGTCAGCGGGAGCAAAATCTATTTTCTTGTCTTATATGTTAATGATATTGTCCTTGTAACCAATGATAAAGGGTATGAGGTGAAACAATTTCTTTCTAAGAAATTCAATATGAAGGATATGGGTGAGGCATCTTATGTTATTGGCATTAAAATCCATAAAGATAGATCTCGGTGTATTTTGGGACTGTCATAGGAAACCTATATCAATAAAATTTTAGAAAGATTTTGGATGAAAGATTATTCACCAAGTATAGCACCAATTGTAAAGGATGACAAGTTTAGTCTAAACCAATGCCCAAGGAATGATTTAGAGAAAAATTAGATGAGCAACATTCCTCATGCTTAGCTGTTGGAAGCTTTATGTACGCTCAGGTCAATATAAGACCTGATATTGCATTTGCTATGCGAATGTCGGGCAAATATAGAGTAATCTAGGCATTGACCACTAGAGGGATACAAAGAAGGTGATGAGGTATCTTTAAGGTACAAAAGATTACATGCTTATGTATAGATGAATCGATAATCTGGAAGTGATAATCTACTCTAATTCAGACTTTGCTGGCTATGTTGATTCAAGGAAATCAGCATCTAGTTATGTTTTTATGCTGGCTGGAGGAGCTGTATACTAGAGGAGTCAAAAGCAAACATTAGTTGCTACCTCCACTATGGAGGCAGAGTTTATTTCATATTTTGAGGCTACTTCGCATGGTGTATAGTTGAAGAGTTTCATGTCAGGTTTTAGAATTGTAGATTCTATGTCTAGGCTATTAAGAATATATTGTGACAATTCAGCTGCTGTCTTTATGGCTAAGAATAATAAGAGTGGTAGTCGAAATAAACACATCGACATTAAGTACTTAGCCATAAGGGAATGATGCATTAAGGAAAATAAAGTGGTCACCTTTGACAAAAGGAATGCCACCAAAGTCATTTAAGGATCATGTAGTTTAGATGGGACTTGGTTCCATAATGTAATTTGTTTGTGCGTGTAGTTTATAGTTTTAATGAAATTATTATTCAGTTGTGATGTTTCCTCATTTTTGATTCGTGATTACAATTTAGAGAAAAATTCACATTTGACGGGACCGAGAATAAACATAGGGCTTATTCATAAAGTTGAGTTACCATATAAGGAATAAAGTCTAAGAAACAATACATTGTAATACATAGAAGATAATACTCACATTTAGAGAAACTATCGCTATGATTCATGTATTTATTATCTTAAAAGTTTGGATTTAATGAGTTTTAGGATAAATATGTAGGCCAAGTGGGAGAATAAACGGTTTTTCTTTACTATAGCTGTTTAAAGGCTATGAATAGTCAAAGGTTTGTAACTGTTTTTTTTTTTATATTTATGGTCTCATATTCAATTTACGCATTAAACCATAATTAACCTCTCTTTGGTAACTTATTTCTGGAGGCTTTATATAGATCCTTGATGGGAGGATTTTATATTTAGAAAAACAAGCCTTCTTGTTCATGTGTTGAACACTTTGGTTTGGTCCCTATCACCTCTCACTCTCTTATCCAGTTCATACACCATCGTATAGAGTGCTTAAGTGATAGAAGATTCAAACCACAATTCTTGAAACTCCGTTCGCAGTCCAAGCAATTGCATCAATGGCTGTAGGTTAGTTTCTAATAAAGCTTATGCATATTTTTATTTTTTTATTTAGTGCAATCCAGTTATATGAACGTTATTTCAAATTTGTTTGATGTTCAAATTCTTTGAGATATTGCTTCCATATGTTTTACGTATTTGTCTTCTTCTTTTCTTTTTTTTTTTGTGTTTCTAATTTTTCTCTAAAATAACACACGTGGTCACACTATGAGCAAAATAAATCCCAAAGAGCATGGAAAGGAGAACCAGGATAGGGTAGCCACCAGCACATGGAATGCCCCTCTGCAAAAGAGCCTTCATAATCAAACACACATCATTAAACACTCTCCATATAAAAGCCTTCACTTTTGCCAAACGATTAGCTAGGGAAAGAAGATGACTCCATAAATTTAGCCTCTAAATCTAATTCATATTCCAAGTGCATTTTATAATTACTTTTAGGATTATAGTTCTACGTGCTAGTGAATTATCAAACCAGCTCCTACTAAGAGGGATGTGAAAATAACATCAAAATGATTAAGAGATACAATTTCCTACTATCAACATCCAAACAAAAATTCAAAATAAGGTTTGGATTTGGATACTACCAAGCCTCCTCACCCACCATTCGCATGATAAGATGAAAAGGTGGATGGGGCAATCCAAGGACAATCACTGAAGGTGTGCAATGAGAATAATTGTAAATTACATTCATAAAAATGAGTTAATCACAATATCTACAAAACCATGTAATTGTGATTAGAGATAAATATGGAGATAGAAATTAAATCAAAGACATAACTATTGATGCCAAACATTTGTCAACAAAGAAGAGTTCAATTCTCATTAACCAATGCAATTTTCAGGTGTTAAACAATAAATTATTATACAAAAAATAATAAAGAATATACATATTTTTATAGTGGTTCACGTAAGGAATAATTCAAAGTATTTTTATAGTGGTTCACATAAGGAATAATTCAAAGTGGCATGGTTTAAGGGGGAGCCTCTCACTCCATTTCTTCTTTCGATCCTTTAATTTCTCCAACCAAACAATGAACAGATTGACATTCTCCTCCCACCTCTCTCCCTCCATCCAAACATAATGTAAATTAAGAGTTATAAGTTTGGGGCATAGAGGAGTTTTCACATTGAAATCCTAAGAGTACAAGCATAATCGCCATTTTTGCCAAGAATATTATGGACTTAAAGCTTTTTTTTACACTTTATCCCCTATTTATAGCTTGTTAGTTTTATAGTTATATGGACTTAGAGCTTTTTTGTTCAGTTTATCCCCTATTTATAGCCCGTTAGTTTTATAGTTATAATAAATAAATTAAATGAGAGAATTATCTAATTTCCGTATTTAAGTTAACTTATATTCTTATTTTTCTAGTCAACTAGGCTTTTACAAATGTTGTAATTACAAATCCTTATCAAATTGTTTACGTCCATTAAAAAAAAAATTGGGAAATTGGGCTAAGTAGCTTTTTTAATGGACTCTTTAAAATAAATGACTATAACTTTTTAAAATTAGATAAATGGTCATTTATCAGTGATAAACTCTGATAAACTTAACAGTTTATCAGTATTAAACTCGATTTTTATTAATGATAAGCTCGGCGAGTTTATCAGAATTTATTAATAATAAACAACTATTTGCCTAATTTAGAAAAGTTATGATCATTTATTTTAAAAGTATTTTTAAAAAAGCTATTCACCTCTATAGCCCAAAGATTTTTTTAATGGATATACGAGTATCCATTCCTTTTATTTTTATAAGGTGATTTTTTTGCCCAACTAAAGGGAGGTGGTGGAATCTAAGTGAACCAAACCACAAAATAAATCCATTTCTAGTTCTTTGGAATTTTTGAAACCAAACCAACCATTCAAGTCAACTAATCAAAACTAAACCAAGCATATTACAATGCGTTGGTTTGATATTTATGTTTGACATCATATAACAATTGGGATTGCAATCTATAATCTCTAAGTAGATATTTATCATTTTTTTATTCATAAATATTCATAGCAAAAAATTGAGCATCCATAAGTCATTATTCTCATGCAAATTAAAATAAAAAGTCTATAACCAAAATAAAACTAAACAACCAAATCAAATATTCGAATTTAGAGTTTCAAAAAACCAAAATCAAGAATAAACCAATCTCATTTCAAATGATTTTTTTTTACCTAAAAGTTGATTGGTTTTACCTTTATTTTGTGGAAATAAACCACCTTAAACAAAACCAACCTAATCATTTTTTTAGAAAACTTTGAATCAAACCAAACATATTATAAATTAATTAGGGTTTAAGTGTTATTTGCTAAAGCTTCAGAAGAATTCATATAGAATCTCATATTTAAAGGTATTCACTGTAATTACCAGAAATGCACCCATTGAAAAATAGCAAAACTAAAGAAAAACTTGTAATAAATACCATTGGGGTTTTTTGAGCTTTCAATCCCCGTATTTCTTAGCATTTGGCACTTGACTCTCCATCTTGAAGTTTTGGATAATTGGGTTTCTAGTCCAATTTTCTTAGCACCTAGGTCTATATTATTAAAAATTTTGAACAATTGGTTTCCCAAACTCCCATTTTCTTGACACTTGAATTCATATTTTAATAACTAAATCCTCAAAACTACCATAAGCTTGTTATCTTTGACACTGATTATTATATATTCCTTTTCTTTTTCTTCTTCTTTTTCTTTTTCTAAGTCATGATGACAACTTAAGTACTTATCTTTAAGGTTATTTCTTATAGGTAGGAGAAAAAATTTGAAAGAGAAAGTGGTAATTTTATGTAACGAAATAAAAAGTGAAATAGAAGAATATAGAGGAAAAGAGAAAAATAAAATTAACTATTCTAATTTGTCTAATTTGGAAAGATCAAAATTAATTAGAATATTATATCTGTAGAGGATCATGAATTTCTCACGATATTAAATAACTATAAATCTAACCTATTACATATTAATCTTCTCATATTTATCCTTCAAAGGTTTCACTTTTATTTTAATATCAACATTGATTTCATATTAGTAAATAGAAAATAAAAAGAATAAATTTATATGCTTATAAAATTCAAAAATAATAAAATGATTATTTTAATCCTAAACATTAATCATAGATATTATTTACAAAGTTTGGGAAATGTTACGAATTCAAACCCAAGAAGTAACGTGGCTGTTTAATTAAAGTAATTAAACAGGTTTAACAAAATACACCGATTATTTTATTAATAATTTAAGAAAAATATTTTAGGTAATTTATAAAAATGTAGTAAATTTTTAAACTTTGTGAATTATTACCAAATATTAAAATTTAGTAAGTAAAATTTTACTAAATAATCTCTGAAAATAAATTAAAGTTCTAAAGTTCGTTGAAATCAATTTGGGTGTCACCAAACCCCACATGGTGCACACAAAGTACAAACATGTAAAAATAATACAAACCACAATCCAACAGAAGATAATCAAAGCACATGATTAATGTCCATTATTACATGCCTTGGTAATAAAACAAATAAACTAAACAACTCATGGTCTGTGTGAGAACAATAGCAGCACCCTACTTGGTAGTGCAATGCGATCCACCTAGAGGGAGAATTTTCAACAAAATAGTAGAATCATGAGCGAAAGACTCAGTAGACTTGGGTTTTAAAATCATCATTTATAAAATAAAATAAATGAATTTAAGTACAATTTCAGATGAATAATAAATGTTAAACAATTCATACTTACCTTTCACCATCTATAATTATCAAAATTCATTATAAGTAATTAATCAAATTTATGCTCACCATTCATCACGTGTGATTATCTTGGATCATACATCATTATTTTTTATGTGCAAAGCCTACTAAGTCATTACCGTAGTGGCCCAGTTGAGTTTTGGGACCTATCCCCAAGGTCACTCTATACGATCCAATCTTTGTATTTGGTATCATTGACTTAATAATCATTCCAAATGAGGATTCTTAGTTCGCTTGGTGTTTAGTATCATATAATCATTCCATTCAATTGGTATACTTTTACCAAATTATATTCATTATCATTCATTTATCATCACTCATTCATTATCATATATGCATTAACATTCATTGATTATCAATCATTCATTATCATACATTCATTATTATTCTAACCAATATCCCTTGGAAATAAAATATACATATACTATTCTATTCTTAAAAACATTTTAAGAATACGAGATATGGCCAAAATGCTATTAAAATCATGGGTATCCAAGAAAGGGGTATAGAGTCCTACCTTGTTATCTATCACCGTTCACGCCTACACCGAAATCTTGTTTTGCTAAATGTTATCTCCTCTGTACAGCAAACAACCCTAGGTGTAGACTAAATACATTATTGTCTAACCGTTGACATTTTTCACTAGTATGCTATTCATGGTTCCTTAATGTGCCATTTCTAATCATTTATCTCATTTATTCTCATGATAATCAAAAATATTTTAAAAACATATTTGGAATAATTTTGATATGTAAAACAAGTAAAAATACACTTAGAAATCATTTTAGAACAAGTCGGGATTGGGTGGCCTGAAACCAACCTTCCTGGTGGAGTGCGATAGACCACATATAGTGTATCGCAGTCGACTGCATGTTCGTGGTTGGTCAGTCGACCGCATTATAGATATCCCAGTTGACCACGTTGTCGTGACCAGTGTGCTTTGGTTCGAGCACCCAAGTTTCAAACCATGTTTAAATCATTCAACACCTGTTCTAATGTATATAAAACATGTTCAAATAATCCATAAACATGATATGAGACATATAAACATGATTTTATCCACATGCAACATCATCTCATCTTTTTTAATGCATTTTTACATATAATTGCGAAAATGTACCAAAAATGTAAAAACTAGTTTTGATTCTGTCTTAATCCAAATAAAATACGAATTCATGTTTTTAATCATCACACAACCTCAGATTAATGTTTATTTATGACTATCTTAACTAGGATCATAACATGCAAAGTAGATTTTTAGCAAATTAAGCTTAAAATGAAGCTGTTTAGTGGAAGCCATTTCTCAGTCATTTTAACACGGATTCCATCATGTAATTTTAGTGTTAAACGCTTTAAATCATACATTTATTTTGTTAAGGACATCTCTTACACCAGATGAAGAGTTTGGTGCAGCTTGCAAGCTTCAAATTCAAGGTTCTAGCTCTTGTTCTTGGCTAGAATAAAACAATGTGTTCTTGTGTCTTTGAAACAAAGATGCGTGGGTGAACCTGAGTGTTTTGAATTAGTGTGTCTTGTGTACTCTGGTTACACTGAGAAAGGAAAAGAGTGAGTGATGATGCAAAATGGTGAGAGGGAGAGTGGGGTGATAATTGAGCTGAAGCTTGCAAAAGAGAGCAAGTGTGACTGAGTTGCTTACAAACAAGGGAGAAACATGGTTCAAGAAGAGAGAGAGAGCAGGAGTGATGAAGTTTGAATGTATGTTGCATTCTCTAAATTAGAACTTAGAGATGGTTTCAAGCAAAACCACATCAAGTACACAATTTTTTTTAAGGCAAGTTTCAGGACTGTCTACCTTTCACGTGGCTTTGTCTGTGTGTAATGGGTAGGATCTGTTGGTCATTTTGGAATTTATTTTGTAATCTCTTTTTAAAGAATAAAGTAAAATACCATAATTTGTTAAAAACAATTTAACAAATTATAAAATTAAGACAAATCAACAAAATAATTAAACACAATTAAATGAGAAAATGACACAAAAATGATGAGTTAGGATAAACTTGTAGTTAGGCACACTAATACAACATATTTGTATTCTAATCATGTTTAATAAATTTTGGACATTATAACTCTTCTCCCCTAAAGGAATTTCGTCTTTGAAATTGGAACACATCTCAAAAGCAAAACAAGTGCGGTTACTGTTCCTGCATTGTCGATTCCAATCTTCACGTCAAGCCTTATTTGTCATGACATGAGAGCCACGACAGAGATAAATTGAAATAAATTAAGATAAATGAGATCAATTAAACTAAACAACTAATTAAACAAAATGAATAAATAAATAAAATACTCAATTGAAATGAGTCTCATCAGTAATCATCATCACGTGGATGCTGACCATGAAGGTGGATGGATAATCAAACTACAATTAATAATACAACACTTCTCATGTTATCATTCTTAGAATAGATCGTATTATGTGATTGACATAGATGTCGACACCATGGTATTGCCACAATACTTTTCTCATCAATATGTCATGACGTCGTAGACTTGCCACTTGTCAATCGACAATTTGGACCAACACCTCCTCATATGTTGTATCGTCCTTCAGTTGGTCTTGTATCATAGTGATCTTTTCATCATTTTCATAAATCTCAGTTGGACTGGTGATGATCTTATCCCTTAGTTCTAACCAATAAACTAGTGATTGACACAGTCTTTCATAATGGCCTCAAACGATGCCATACCAATGCTTGCTTAGTAACTATTATTGCATGTAAATTCAACCAGATGTAAGTGCCTTCTCCAATTTTTGCCAAAAGTCCAAAATACAAATGCACCAAGTATCCTCAAGAATCTGTATGACTCGCTTAGTCTGACCATTGGTCTAAGGATGAAAGGCTGAAGTCCAACTTTGTACCTAATGCTTCTTAGGAACTCCTTCAATACTTAGCATTAAACTGGATATCTCCATCAAAAGTGATGGATAAAGGAGCTCCATGCATTTTTTTGAGATACAATTCTCCTAGGACTTTTCTTGAGTACATCGACCCAAATGGTATAAAATGCACTGATTTTGTCTACCTATTATTCATAACGACCGAAATATAATCTTGCTTCTATTATGTTCTTTCAAGTGCTTGGGTTTAACTCGAAAGCATGTCATACATTTGGCGACATAATCCAAAACATCTTTCTTCATGTTTCTCCACCAATATTGTCTTTTCAAGTCACAACATATATATATATATACACTTCCGAGACACATGCACTTCATTCAATAAATCAAAACAAAGGAGCAAATACCAAGTTATAAACCAATGCTTGACAATAGTTCTCATAGTATTGCAATCCATTTTCACTCACTAAGGCATTCCTTCTTCAATATGTTAATGCCAGACATGGAGAATCCTTGATGATTTCCGACTAAGTGCATTTACCACATTATTTCATCCATCATCATCATTTTTGTCTTTTTTTTAGGATGGTATTGCTGTGCAAAGTGATAACCTCTCATGAACTCCATCCATCTTCATTGCCTTAAATTCAAATTTGTTTGAGTTAACAGGTACTTCTAACTTTTATTATTCGAGAAAATTTGAAATGCTGTCTCATATAAGCATCACCTCTAAATTTTTAGTGCTTGAATAACTGCTGCAAGTTCCAACTCATTAGTAGGATCATCTTGTTCTTGAGGCTTTAGTTGTCGTGATTCATATGCTACAACCCGTTCATACTGTATCATTACGTATCCAAGTCCATGTCATGACCCATCGATGCTAACTTCATATGGCTTATTACTATTCGGTATAGTCAACACTAGGTCTTCAATCCTTGAAAAGCATGCTCACAGTGCTTCACAAACTGAACATCCTTCTTAGTCAGTTGCGTCAATGGTGTTGCTACTCTTGAGAAATCTTGCACAAATAATGTTGCGAGTTTAGAAAAACTACATTTTTCTACTACATTCTTTGGTCATTCTCACTGCACCACTGTCTCTATTTTAGAAAGATCCATTGAAATATCTTGATCGAAGACAATATATTCTAGAAACTTAACCTCTATTAACCAAAATTTACACTTCTCCTTCTTAACATGTAGTTGGTGCTCTCGAAAAGTGTATAGAATAACTCTTGAATTTTGCTCATGATCCTCCCAGGTCTTATAATAGATCAGTATATCATTAATGAACATAATTATAACTGATTTAAGTAAGGCCAGAAGATCCAATTCATTAAGTCCATAAAAGCTGTGTGAGCATTTCTTAATCCGAACAAAATGACAAAAAATCTAAAGTGTCCATACTGAATCCTAAAAACCGTCTTACGAATATCTTCTTTCTTTACTCTGAGTTGATAATACCCTAAGCACAAATCTATTTTTGAGAAGAACTAGGAACCTCCCAACTGATCGAACAATTCATCAATCTAGACAGTGGGTACTTATTCTTCATTGTAAACTGATTCAACTGCCAATAGTCAATACACAACCTGAGAATCCCATAATATTTATTAGCAAATAGAACTAGTGCACCCCATGGTGACGTACTATTCTAGATATATCCTTTATCTGCATTCCCTTGAAGCTCCTTTTTCAATTCTTTTGTTCCTGTCAGTGCCATCTGCTACGGTGCATTGGAAATTGTGGCAGTTCTAGGAAGTAATTCAAAATTGAACTTCATTTCTTAGTGCAATGGTAATCCTGATAACTTATCAAGGAAGACATCCTCAAATTTTTCAACCATTGGGATGACTTTATCCTCATTAGCTACCCTTGACTCTCCTCCTAGGGTTAAAATAGGCGCATAATAAGAAAAGTTACCCACCAAAACATGTTGGTGATCAAAACATGGTTTTAGGTATGATCAGTCATCATCTGGTTATCACTACCTTGGTAGGTGATCAACGTTCCCTTATCAGTTTGTAGGGTTACTTTTCTAATGTGATAGTTCTATAACTTCATTGTATCTAGACAACTAATCCATTCCTAGGATTACATTATAAGTATTTATGGGATTACAATTAAATTACCTCTCAAAATCCCACCTTAATCATAATCTTACAAGATTTACGTACGTTATTCACATACAATCACCCCAAGGGTGAAGTAATATTCGTAGATTCACTGAATTCCCTTATTCCTAATCCCAAGGCATTTACAAATGAATTCAAATTGATAGAATGTGTAGCACCAATATCAAATCAAACACGAGCTAAAGATTGAAAAACAAGAACAATACCATCATCAACTATATTGCTGACCTTAGCATCAAAACTTTCTACTATCATGATATGGACCTACCCCTGGGTCTTCCCTTTTCCTCTATTAGGATTACTAGATCTGAATCCTTAAAGTAACCGAATGGCATTGAATGAGTCCTTCAAGTCCTTCTTGAATCTTAATGCACTTTTCTTCCTCAGATAATACTACAAATAAGACAAACCTGACCAACTTAGTGTACTTTGCTTCATACTCCCTAACTGTCATCTCACTCTATTTCAAACAATAGAACTCAATGACTTTTTGGTCCTTATACTCTTGTAGAAAATAACAGTCATAGAACAATTTCTCAATTCTATCCCAATCAATATTTTTATTATTTTTTATGCGCTTTGCCTATTTCCACTAGGCATTGACACTACCTTCAAGTTTGTATATCGCTAACTCAACATGATTTTCATCAAGCACTCCTAATGTGTCCAAATGTTTTTTTTATTACTGAGTCAAACCAGTACTCAGCGGCTTGTGGGTCACCATTCCCATCAAAAGTCAGACTTAAAACATGATGGAGTTCTCAGAAAGACTCTTGTCAGCGATTCATCGTAGGATCCTCACATTACATCCTTGTCGCCATTTACCTAAAGGCCGCAAACATAGCAATCATTATCCCCTTTTCATGAACAGGGTCTGAGTCAACAATAACTTGATGATGCCTAGGTGCCATTCTCTTAGTTCTTAATAAGAAAATTAGATTGTCAGTAGTTTTCAATGTCGTATCTATGTATGAGTAATTCCCAAGGTTCAAAACCTAAGGCTTTAATGCCAAATCTGTTACGAACCTAAACCCAAGTAGTGACGTGGTGGTTTAATTAAAATAATTAAATAGGTTTAACAAAACACGTCGATTATTTTATTAATAATTTAAGGAAAATATTTTAGCTAATTTATAAAAATATGGTAAATTTTAAACCTTTGTAAAATATTACCAACTACTAAAATTCAGCAAGTAAAATTTACTAAATAACCTTAGAAAATAAATTAAAGTTCTAAAGTTCATTGAAATCAATTTGGGCCTCAACAGACCTTACATGGTGCACACATAGTACATACATATAAAAATAATACAAACTACAGTCCATAGAATATAATCAAAGCACATGATTAATGTCCCATTATTGCATGCATTGGCAATGAAAGAAATAAACTAAACAACTCACAGTCTGCATGAGAACAACAACAACATCCTACTTGATAGTGCATTGTGATCCACCTAGAGGGAGAATCTTAAACAAAATAGTAGAATCATGAGCGAAAGGCTCAATAAGACTTGGGTTTCAAAATCATCATTTATAAAATAAAATAAATGAATTTAAATGCAATTTTAGAGGAATAATAAATGATTAAAAAATTCATACTTACCTCTCAACATCTGTAATCATCAAAATTCATTATAAGTAATTAATCAAATTCATACTTACTATTCATCACATGTGATTATCTTGGATCATACATCATTATCCTTTATGTGCAAAGCCTACTAATCACCACGTAGTGGCCCAACTGGGTTTTAGGACTTACCTCCAAGGTCGTTCTCTATACAACACAATCTCTCTGTGTGTGGCATCATGCATAAGGTTTCAAGAACTATTTCCAAGGTCGCTTTGTATGACCCGATCTCTGTATTTGGTATCATTAAATTAATAATCATTCCAAACAAGGATTCTTAGTTCGCTTTATGTTTAGTATCATATAATCATTCCATTTAGTTGGTGTACTTTTACCAAAGTATCATTTTATATTCACTATCATTCATTCATCATCACTCATTCATTATCATACATTTATTAACATTCATTCATTCATTATCATTTGCATATTATCATATGTTTATTATTATTCGTAACCAATATCCCTTGGAAATAAAATATACATATACAATTCAATTCTTAAAAACATTTTAAGAATGTAGGATATCGCTAAAACGCTATTACAATCATGGCTATCCAAGAAATGGGTATAGAGTCCTATCTCGTTATCTATCACCCTTCACGCCTACACCAAAATCCAGTTCTCTAAACATTAGCTCGTTGGTACAACAAACAACCCTTGGTGTAGACTAAATACATTATTGTTTAATCGTTGACATTTTTCATTGGTATGCTATCCATGGTTCCTTAGTGTGCCATTTCTAATCATTTATCCCATTTATTCTCATGATAATTAAACATTTTTTAGAAACATATTTGGAATAATTTTGATATGTGAAATGAGTAAAAATACACTTAGAAATTATTTTGGAACAAGTGGGGCTTGGGTGGCCTGAAACTAACCTTTATTGTGGTTGACCGTGTATAATGTATCATGGTTGACCGTGTATTCGCAGTTACTCGATCGACCGTGTTACACATAATGTGGTTGACCTCGTTGTCACAACGAATGTGCTCTGTTTCGAGCACCCAAGTTTCAAAACATGTTTAAATCGTTCAAAACTTGTTCTAATGCATATAAGACATGTTCAAATAATCCATAAACATGATATGAGACATATAAACATCATCTCATCATTTTTCATGTATTTTTACATATAATTTTGAAAATATACTAAAAATATAAAAACTAGTTTTGATTTGGTTTTAATCTAAATAAAATATGAATTCATGTTTGTAATCATCGCACAACCTCAGATTAATCATTGTTTATGACTATCTTAACTAGGATCATAACATTCAAGGTAGATTTTTGGCAAATTAAGCTTAAAATGAAACTGTTTAGTGGAAGCCATTTCTCAGTCATTTTTAACACGAATTTTCAGTGTTAAAGGCTTTAAACCATACATTTAGTTTGTTAAGGACATCTCTTACCTCGTATGAAGAGTTTGGTGTAGGTTGGAAGCTTCAAATTCAAGGTTCCAGCTTTTGTTCTTGGCTGGAATAGAACAGTTGTGTTCTTATGGCTTTGAAACAAAGATGCATGGGTGAATCTGAGTGTTTTGAAGCAAATGTGTCTTGTGTATTTTGGTTACACTGAGAAAGGAAGAGAGTGAGTGATGATGTGAAATGGTGAGAGGGAGAGTGGGGTGATGCTTGAGCTAAAGCTTGCAAAAGAGGGCAAGTGTGACTAGGTTGCTTACAAACAAGGGAGACACGTGGTTCAAGAAGAGATAGAGCAAGAGTGATGAAGTTTGAATGTACTTTGCATTCTCTAAATTAGAACTCATAAATGGTTTCAAGCAAAATCATGTCAAGTACACAGTTTTTGTTAAGGCAAGTTTCAAGGCTGTCTGCCTTTTCACGTGGCTTTGTTTGTGTGTAATGGGAAGGATCTGTTAGTCATTTTGGAATTTATTTTGTGATCTCTTTTTTGAGAATAAAGTAAAATACCACAATTTATTAAAATAATTTAAAAAATTATAAAATTAAGACAAATTAACAAAATAATTAAATGCAATTAAATGAGAAAATGACATAAAAATGATTAATTAAGATAAACTTGTAGTTATGCACACTAATTCACCAAATTTGCATACTAATCATGTTTAATAAATTTTGGACATTATAGGAAATCATTAACAAAATTTTCAAAATAGGGACTTAGTTGCCAAGAAAATAGGATTTTAGCTTTTTAAGAATCTATTTGTTCAAATTTTTAAATGATGACCTAAGGGTCAAGGCAATAAAAATTTGCTTTAGGGATCTAGTTGATGACCTAAGGGTCAAGACAATACAAATTTGCTTTAGGGATCTAGTTGTCTAAATTTTTAAAAGAAAGATCTAAGTGTGAAAGGTTAAAAAGTTTGGGACTCCATGTGAAAAAAAAAGAAAGAAAGAAAGAAAGGAAAAGAAAAGGAACACTAAAATGGTGTTTGAAAGGATGATGAGAATAATTGGTTAGAATCATTTTTACTGTAGTATTGAGAGCTTTACATAATAGTAATTTTTATTATTATTACTATAATATATAAGAGTTTTATATTGTACTTAATCAAACAATGGGTTAAGCAGAATCCGTTGACCTTGTTAACCCAACTCAAAAGAAAAAGAAAAAGAAAGAAAAAGAACAAAAGCAAATAAAAATAAAATAAAGATCAAAATAAAAATAAACCTTCTGACAGGGTGGCACTCGATTCAAAGAGACAGAGGAAACAGCAAAGCCAGCCAAAAAAAAACACACACACACAAAGGTGAAGTCTCTAATCTCCTCTTTCTAGATATTTTCAGTAATGAAAATCAATATTCTAGTCTTCTTCAAAACTTGAAAACGAAATATTTCTTTCGTTTGATACACGAATGCGTCCTTCTTTGGAAAGGTGTTGATTGATTTGCATTCGTTTTTGAGTTCGTTAAGTTTGGAGGGGATGGCGTCTACGGAGGGTTTAGAACCCAGAACCATTTCCCCACAGAAACATGACCCAGGTTGGAAACACTGTCAGGTTTTCGTGAAAAACGGTAAGAACTCAAATGGGGATGTCAACAAGGTTAAGTTAAATAAGTGTCTGTATTGTGGTAAGATGTTTCACGGTGGTGAGATTCTTAAAGAGCACCTAGCTGGCCGGAAGGGCAACGGCCGATTTGCGACCGGGTCCCCGAGGATGTTCGGAATGCTACGCAACAGAATTTAGAATATAAACTTGCTGTGAAGAGGCTGAAAAAGGAACAAGCCCTTGTTTGTTGTTAACCCCTTGGGTTCTAGTGAATTAGATAACTACTCATTGTCCAATCGGGGGAGATGCAATTCGTCCCGTTTTCTCAATTCGGCTTTGGTGGTTAGCCGAGGAGATGTCAAGATTAATGTTGTTAAGGGCGTTGATTTTAGTGATAATACCCTGTTGGAACCGAGCGGGGAGCCCAATTCGAAGTTTCCTTCGATAGGCGCTGGTTCTGCTAACAATAATGGTACTAAATCAAGTTGTGGTCCAGCTGGTATTATTCTAAGAGAGAATTCGAATTTGCTTGCTGAACACGCCCAACACAGATTGCCACTGGTTTCTCTTCCCCAGTCAGGTGTTAAGGTAAAGCGAGAGGAAGAAGTCGGAATAGGTAATGCAAGTGCCACTAAAAATAAAAGATTAATAGATGAAAATTCGTATGTTGGTGAAGATGCTGGTATTGTTGGTAATGATCTGGAATTAGAAAGGGTTAATAGTCAACAACGAATTCATGCGGCGATAGGGAGATTTTTATACGGAATTGGGGCTTCTCTGGACGCAGTTAAGGAATCAGTTTATTTCCAGCCCATGATCGATGCAGTGGTGTCAGGCGAATCGGGGATTGTAGCACCCTCATATGATGATCTTCATGGTTGGATATTGAAGGATGTCGTTGAAGAGGCGAGGAGTGACATTGATCAGTGCACAGCAGGATGGGAAAAAACCAGTTGTTCGCTTCTAGACAGCCAATGGAACTCTGGAAAAGCTGAAAAAGGTAGAATCTTGCTTAACTTTACTGTATATTGCCTTAGAGGGACGATTTTCTTAAAATCCTTGGACTTCTCGGACTTTATACACTCTCTAGACGCCTTGCACAATTTGTTTAAGTAAGTAGTTGAAGAAGTTGGAGTTCAACATACTTTACAAGTTATAACAAACAATGAAGAGCAATATATCAATGTTGGGACGAGATTGATGGAGACTTTCCCTACCCTTTACTGGTCTCCTTGTGCAGCTCACTCTATAGAATTGATGCTCAAGAATTTTGGTAACATCGAGTGGATAAAATCGGCAATTGAACAAGCAAGATCTGTTGCAAGATTCATCTTACAAGCATGCTGTGGTTCTGAATATAATGAAAAGGTATACGTTTGGCATCGACATTGTCGGGCCTGGAGAATTTCTCTTTGCTACTAACTTCATGACATTGAAACAAATGGCTGATCTTAAACTTCATTTGCAGTCTATGATTACTTCGCAGGAGTGGATGGGCTCCTCTTATTCAAATTTGACAGAAGGATTGGCGTTACTAGATACATTAACTAATCGGTCATTTTGGTCTTCCATTATCTTGATCACCCGTTTAACAGTGCGACTATTGAGCATTGTTGGTCACCAGAAGAGGCCTGCAATGGGATATGTTTTTGCGGGAATGTATCGAGTGAAAGAAATGATCAAGTGAGAGCTTCCTAAGAGAGATGATTACATGTTCTGGAATATTATTGATCGGAGGTGGAAAAACTTGTCACGCCATCCTCTTCGAAAAACTTGTCACGCCATCCTCTTCATGCTGCAGGTTTCTACCTTAACCCCAAGTTCTTTTATAGTGTTGAAGGAGAGATAGCTAACGGTATCGTTTCTGGAGTGTTCGACTGCATAGGAAGATCTGTTCCAGATATAGAAGTTAAAGATAGAATTGTCAAAGAGATAAACTTGTACAAAGATGCCGCTGGAGATTTAGGGAGGAAGTTGGCAATTAGAGCCAGAGAAACTCTTCTTCCTGGTGAGTACTTTTTATTACATTTTGTTATCTATTCTAATGTTTTTGTGTCATAACTTGTCCGAAAGTAATTACTCTTAAAAATTATGTTTTAGCTTTAATGAATTGGACATTTGATTTACTTTATTGGGTGGGGGGTGGGGGGTGGGGGTGGGTTAGTGGTGTTGGGTGTTGTTGGGTTTGGGGGTCGGAGTGGTGGGGCTGCATATTTCATTAAGAAATCTTTGTTGGGAAATATTTTGGATGATCTTATTACACCGACCCTCGCCTTGTTGATCTAGTTCATTCTTTTGCAAACGGGTATCATCCATCTTGGAGATGATTGCATATTTTGACTTATTCAAGGTTTCTGTTTGTTTAAAGCTGAATGGTGGTCTACGTATGGAGGTGGTTGCCCTTTTTTGGCCCCTGTTGCAATCCGTCTTCTCAGTCAAACTTGCAGTTTAGTTCATCACAAATCAAATCAAATTCCCTTTGAATGCATGAGATGATGAACTGTTTAGGGTGTGAAAGGCTTAATGATCTTGTCTTTGTTCGGTACAACTTGCAACTGACACAAATGTAAGTTTATACTACCATATGGCATTTAATAAAAGATGAAGAGAGAAAAATATTGCCTATCTTGCTAAACTCAACTTTTTCATTCAGGGCTCATAAGACCAAAGTGATGGAATATGCAGACCCTTTATCATTCGACAGGAAAAGCATTGTTGAAGACTAGATCATGGAGAAGGAAATAAATATAGAGGACATATGGTCTGCAAATTGGACGTCACTTGATCAGCCTTCCGCTAACTCAGTGCTCTGAGAACTTTTAAACGATGAAGCTGAAGATTCGTGTACAGGTAGCTGACTTCTGCAAGTGTTGAACTCTTTAATCACCAAGTAGTTTTCTGAATTAATCTGGGAGCTTTGGATTGAAGGAGCTTTTGATGATTGCGAGATTCTTAATGGATTGAAGGAGGTTAAGGGGGAAGATTAACATCACTTGGTAGATTATTTTATTTTTTATTTATTTACTTTTTAGTATTATTATTTTTTGCTAATGACGGTAAATGAATAAGTAGGGCAACATTCAGAAAACATGATATTGACCTCATATGATATGTTTGTGGAGTGGTACATGGAGGGAAGGGGGAAAACTCTATATATGTTTTCTTTTCCTGGAAGATAATCGGGTAAATGTGCTTTTTTGATGCCTAAGAAAATAAAACTTTATAGTAGGGTGTGAAAAAGAATATGCCAACAGTACAAATTTTAATGTTAATTCACATCAGAATCATATCAGATTAAGAAGTGTGGCTATTTAGCTAAACTTGATGAAAATTTAACTGTTAAAAATTGATCCACGCTTATGGGGTATATTTTCATAGTCCTACCAAAGAATTCTTCCAAAAATAACGCACAGCTGCCTTTCAAACGAGACCTTTTGTTCTGCTCTCTTTTATAATTGTTCTTAATTTCTAAATTTTAGGATGAAGTGCACATTTTGGATAAACAAGAACGGATGATTTCTTAAAGGTAGTGTTTGAGAACCGAGTTCTAAGTATTATAGTATAAAACTCTCAGATGCTATAGTGTTTAAATTCAACTTTAAATTCTAACTTGATTTCCAAACACACTCTCAATATGTTAAACATGAAGGCTTGATATATATTCGGCAACAAAAAGTCTAAATTTGGTCGTTTGTATACACAGGAACATTAATAGTTTAATCAAGTCATGTTAAGCATATGAACCAGGCAAAGAATTCCCATTTTCTGCCATTTAAACTGCTGTGAGCAGAGTTTTTGTACGCTTCAGGTTTTGCAGTTACGCTTGTATGTATATGCACCATCTGCAAAACCACACACAAACACGCAGGGGAAAAAAAAAACTTTTTCTTAAAAACAAAGAAAGAAACCTGGAGCATCATCTGCAAACTACAATAATAATAATAATGAATACAAACTTGGACTACAATACATGAATCAACAGTATTATGCTTTGCAAGCAGGTTAGGAATAGAAATTAAAACCAATTCCCTAACCAATGATGTCAAAAACCTTTAATTTTGAAAGAATACAAACAAACAGCTTTCAAATCTGCTCTGCATAACGTCATATTAAAAACAAGAAACAAAGAAGAAAAACCCATAAGAGGCAGGCCCCCCAAAAACCATGATCCCAAGCTAATCAATATATTTTCCCAAGAATGATGCCAATGATCACAGACACCAGAGCAACAACCAAGATTAGTTTATAGTTCATCAGAGAAGACTGCTCTGCGGTTAGAGTTCGAGCCTCTGAGGAAGATGATGTTTGAGCAGATGATGCCTCCAACTTCTTACTCTTCCTTTTGGATGGAGAAGATATGGCTGATCCAATGTCCCTAGATTTCACTTCCAAACCGTCCTTGTGCTCAGCGCAACCACTTCCTTCCCCCTGCAACGGTGTGAATATAAATAATTATTTCTTCATGTGCTTGGAGAGCTGAAAATTGTTGTGAGCTTACACTGTGATGGGGTCACTAGCTAAGATTTCTCCATTTCCACAAATAGAAAATTGCAGAAGAAATGTACTTTTTTTGCAGTTTTTGGTGAGAAATTAAGTCTCTCATTGTTTCACAGATTTGAACAAAAATTCAAATTTGTGTGAGGAAAAATACTATAACAAAAAGATTTGAATTATGGTTTAAACTGCAAACCAGACGGGTAAAATTATGTCCATATAAACTAGAAACTAGTTCTATGTGAAGAAAAATCACATGAGAGAGAAAAAGAGAGAATTGAAGCATTGCTAATCTCATGATGCAAAATGTGCAAACAACATAGAACATGTTAAGGCCAACCTTGTGATTGGAAAGGAATTAAGGCAATAGATAAAAATGGCAGACCTTTTCTGTTAATTTGGACTCGGCCAGATGCAATTTGTGCTCAAGATCTTTGACTTGCTTTTCTAGAAGTGTGATCTCTTTGTTCCTAGCTTCAAGCTCTTCATGAGAACGCTTCACTGCTACTTCTTGATCCAAGACATTTTGAGAGCTGGCACCTTTCTGTTGGGTTAAATTCAAACAAATATCATATTAACTAGTCATCTCTTAATTCCTTTCATTCATGTTTGGAATTTCATATATATATATATATATATATATATATGAAAGGTAGTACTAACCAGTTCAGCAATGGTGTTGTGAGCAAGTTGCAAGTCTTTTTGAAGTTTTAACACTTGTTCATCTAACAAACTTCTGTCGCGGACTCTTTGTGCATGTTCCTTCAACTTTGACGTCAATTCTGCCTCCCTTGCAGCGGAAGCTGATTGAATGCTTTCAACCTACATGCATACAATAAGAATGGATCTCTTCTTCTTCTTCTTCTTCTTCTTTTTTATTTTTTTTAATTCTAACCACATTTTGTAAGCAAAAACAATAGAAAAATTTGTTCAAGAAAAAGTTTTACCTCTTCTTTTAGACGAGCTTCATTTTTCGACAAATGCTCTTCAAGCTCCCTCAGCCGAGATTGTAGAAGAGATTTTCCCTCAATCTCAGTCTTAAGATTTTCATTTTCGGATGTTAAAGCATCCACATTTTCTTTGCTTTCTTTCAATTGCCCTTCAAGCTGAAGAATGACGGAGTGAAGTTCTTTTTTGGCGTTTTGATGTGCTTCGTGAAGCAGGTTGTTCTCATCCATAACCAAAGATATCTGTGGCACAAACAGACAGTTTTAAGGCTTGTGTGTAATAGTTTTAAACAGACATTATAAAAGTAAAGATTCCCCAAAACTTGATCTGTTAGGAACTTAATCACCATATGCGTTATAGTCTAAGAGTCTCTCTTCGTGTATACGATTAGATTATCGGGTGTATTTGTTGATATGTATGCCGGTTTTCATGTTCTAACAGTCGATATTAACAAGGCAAAATTTTTGCTGCAACCTGAGATTGTAGTTTCTCCCCTTCAGAAGTAAGTTGCTGCTTTAAATCTTCTACAGTCTTTTTCGAAGCGTGAAGCTGTTCAACTGCTTCATCCTTCTCCACAAGAGCTGTGGACAATTTTGTTTGTAAATCACTTAGTTTCACCTCATTCTCAGCCAATTCTTGTGTAAGCTTCACATTTGCCTCTGATAGCTCTCTGCTCTCCTTCTCAACATGAACCGACTTACTTTGTAGTTCCTCTATGGTGCTCTCCAGCTGTTTCAGTTTCAGGAGAGTGTCTTCGTGCTCGGTTTTTCTAGTTTCAGAAACCGTGGATGCTTCACGAGCCTGCTCTTCATACAAGCTTAGTTGGGCTTGTAGTTTATTCAGCTTCTGCGACAAGTCATTAGCTTGTGAATCTCTCTGAGTGAATTTCCGAATGGCTTCTTCCAATTTTGTTTCTGCTTCCTTGAAGGACGTTTCAGCAGCGGTGTGAAGCTCAAAGGATCTTGAATGCTGCTCCGTTAATTCTGTGATTGTACTCTTCTGAGATTTAAGTTGTTGAGCAGTGGCTTCCTTCTCCAAAAGAGTAGAGTTCAACAATTCCTGAAGCTGATCAACATTGCTCTTGAGTTTAATATTTGCCTGAACTAAAAGCTCATTTTCCGAGATAGATTGAGATGCTTTAGTTTCTGCTCCTAAGATTTGTCTCCTTAGTTCTTCATTTTCACTTTCCAAAGAAGCCAGTTTCTTTAAAGTTTGCTCTAATTCCTCGAACAATGATGCAGATTTTGTAGCTGCTTCTGCTATCTGCACGTCGTAAACCTTCAATTGATCTTCAAGAATGTTTAGTTTCTCAAATAGAGATTTCGCCTCGGTATCCCTGCTCATAAAATTTGCTAATGCTTCTTGGATTTTGATTTCTGAATCCCTTTTCAGGGATTCATGCAACAGTTCAAGTTCTGAATTCCTTTCGGTTGTTTGCGCTATGAATCTTTCTTGTTGCTTCAGTTTCTCCTCCGTGGATTTGAGCTTCTCTATGATCTCAGTTTCTCTCACTCCACCAACCTTGAGGTCGTTCTCAATGCTTTCTAACTTATCTTGTGTCAGACCCAGTTCATTTTTCATTACTTCCAATAGATTTTCTGCTTCTGCAAGCTTCTCACTTGTACTCTTTGATGCATCTTCCAAATTTTTCCTCTCACTTGTTGCCACATTCAAGGATTCAATCAACTCCTTTTCCTTTTCACTGGCCGCTTGCAATGCACTTTCAAGACTAGTAGATCTTGCTTGAAATGCCTCAAGTTCAGATTGAAGATCAGTTGTCTTGTCAGAATATTTCTTGGAATTCGATTCCGCATCGTGACACTTCTTTTCTAAAGTGCTATTTTGTTCTACAAGTTCTTGGATTCTGTACTTTTCCACTTCGAGTAACAACTCCAACTCACTCACCTTTTTACCAGCATCCTCAGCTTTTGAATGAGACATCTTGATCAAATCTTCTAAATCAAGGCTTCTTTGATGGTTCATAGTTGCTCTATCCTCATGTTCGGAAAATCTTGCCACGACAATTTTCAACTCCTCTTGAAGCTCCAAATTTTTCGACAATGACTGATTCAAGGCAGATTCCAGCTGTGCTATCATTTCCTGATATCCTTGAATTTGACCGCTCAACTGCGTCATTTCTTCTTCAACCTCTTTCAATGTCGAGTTGAGTTCAGATACTTTCTCGGAGAATTCTTTTAGTCCTCTCTTGGCATCATTGTCTTTGAGTTCTAACAAGTTCAACTGTTGCTCAAGCTCCACATTCCTTTTTTCTGCTTCTATAAAGCATGTTTCAACCTGTCTCAGCTGCGATTTCGCCTCTTCTACTACTGCATTCAAAGATTTGACGACATCCTCAAGCTCGTGGTTCCTTTGAGTGACAATTGCAGCAGCAGCAGCTGATTGAGTATGGAGCTCTTCCAAAGACTTCAACTTCTCCTCAAGCTCTATATTGTTCGACAAAGCTTGCGACAAAAGTGAATCTCTCTTGGAGAAATTTTCATCTGAACGTTTCAGTTTCTCCTCAAGCTCCTACACAACTCTTTCAATCTCTCTGAATCATTAATCAAATCCACAAGAGCTTCAAGAGATTTTTTCTCATTGGTAACTTTAGCCAATTCCTCCTGCACCACAGAGACCTGTGCTTCATGGGTTTTAACCGCAGCTTCAACCGTTTCCCTAGCAGCCATTTCCTCCTGCAGCTTCAGTTTTATCTCCTCCAACTCAGAAACTCTCACTTGTAGATCTTCTTTACTTTTAGCAGCCAAAGTTTCAAGAGCTCAAAGTTGTTCCTTCACTTGAGATTCCGAAATTTTTTTCTCATCTAATTCCTGAGTTAGCTCGCTAACAACGGCTTCCTTTGAACAGAGTCTCTGCTCTAGGTCCCCCACTTGGGATTTCAAAAGAGCTAGCTCTTCATGGACTGCAGAAAGCTCCACTGTCATAGATTTCAATGCTTCTTCGAACCTTTGATCCTCGGCAATCTTGTCACTCAGGCCCTTTATTTCTTCTTGCAATGAAGCCATCTTATCTTCTACTTCTTTTGCACTCAACTTTGCCTCTTGAAGCAGTTTCTCAAGCTCCAACGCCCTTTTTGTCTCTGATTCAGCATGCAAACTGCTTTTCTTGTGCAGCTCCTCAAACTTCTGTACTTCACCTGCGGAAGCCTTTAGCTCTTGCTCCAACTCCTGCATTCGTTTCTCGAGCTCGGCTAAGGCCATTAAATGCTTCCTTCATCTCACTCAACTCCTTGTGCTCTGCTTCTTGGACTTGCACAGCCTCCTGCAATGCATTGAGCGGCAAATTGTACTTCTCCTCGACTTCAACAATTTGCGCTTGCAATTTCTTGTGAGTGAGCTCAAGCTCTTCATACTTCGGTCCACTGTGTTCCAGCTTCTCCTTTGTAACCAAAACCTCATTCTTGAGCTGCGTATTCTCAGACTGACTGCTTCAACACTCGTGCTAATCTTTCAATCTCGAGCTCCAGCTCTCTCACTTTCTCCTGGGATTCTAGCACTTCTCTGCTTGAATTACTCGGGCTCTCCTCGATAAAAGGTGTTCCGTCCTCTCCAGATATTTCCATGTCATGAGCACCATCCTTGACATCTAGTGAATCCTTGTCAACTTTTATGAATTCTCCATCCAAGGCAGTTTCCTCTTCTTTTTTCTTTTCTTTTTCTGCAGGTTCTAGTGGACCAGTTCTGAGGTACATGGCATGGGATCCAAGATTGGTTTTATTAAATATACACAAAATAATAATTAACAACTTGAACAATTGTAATAAAAAAAGAACTTCTCTGGTTGGAAGCCTGCAACCATTAGATTTAATCAAAATTATTTTATTCTGTTGATAATAGTTAAAAAATAAATATCCATTAATGAATATTTTTTTCGATTTTTATTAAAAAAATTGCTAAAAGATAATTTTTGTTAGGCAGGGTAAGAAAATTATGCCGTTGATAAATTGTTGCTTTAGACCTGTCAAATATTCATTTTGTTATATGCTTTTCATAATGTCATGATTTTGATTTAGCAACACGATAAAGTAATACCAATAACGGAAAGATGTATCAGGAATGAACTTTGGGTAAAGGGCAATTTTGTAATTGAGTAAAGCTGCAACAGTAAAATACGGCATGTTTCGGTAAAGTGGGAAGCGATAGGACCATTTTGGCCTTTGGCACTAATAATAATGTTTTGAATGCGTGCCAAATTAAATGACAAACAACCTGACGTGACGACCAAAGTGAGTGCCATTATTTTCATAATGGAAACTCATCAAAATAATAGCCGGTAAGAATTATAAACTTTTTACTCACTTTTTTGATCTTAATTTTCTTTTTTAATTCTTCAAAATTTTCACCTATTAGACTACTTTACATTCCTACAAAAAAAAAATACTACATTCTAAATGCTTAAAGTCCGTTTATTTCAAAAACTCTTTAGACTCTTTAGATTTAAATTTAAATTCAAGTATTAAAAATTCTTAGATAAGTGTTTTTTTATCTCAAAATTTGAATTATTTGAGTATCAAGAATTCAATTTTTTAAAGTTCTAACTCCCCTAATCTTTTGATACTCGGATATCTTTGCTACAATAAAAACTAAAATTCTCTCTTCTATATTTGAGAAAAAAAAATCATAATTTCTTCAATTGTTATCCAATTGAAATGATTTTTTTTTTCATTGTGTTCCTAATAAAGAGATAAGCAAATTAAGATCTATATTTCATACTTCTTAGGATCATTAACATTAAGATTTTATTAAATTTGTTGATAAATTTAAAACTATTTTTACTACCTCTTTAAACATAAATTTCAATTTTATTCTATACTTAGATTAAAACTTAAATGCACATTCAAATATCAATTCAGATAACAATTCAAATCACTAACTCAAATTCTAATTCAAATCACACTAACTCAAATTAAATCACCAATTCGAATCCATTTATCAAATAAACCCTAAGTGCATGTTACGAAAAGCAATTTTTTTTTTCAATCTAAAGTAAAACTACTGTTTGCCTTGTTTACAATTCAAATTAAAAATTATAATTCAAACTCAATTTTTTGGTTCAAACCAAATAAAATCAACATTTTTACAAACTTACCAAACACAAGTTCAAATTATAAATTCTAATTCCAACTTATTCTTTTCTTTTTTTTTTAGTTTCAACCAATATTGATTCTAACAACCTTCCAAACGAATGTTAAATATTAAACTTTCAAACTAGGAGAATAAACTAGAGCTCTAAATGATAAAAACGTGGTCCAATATTATCTTAAAGCAGCAAATGGAGACTATTTTATTGAGAATCAATTTCACTACAACAAATTTTTTTTTTTAATTTACAGAAACATTTCCTTGTCTTCATTTGCAGAAGAAACATTTAATGTGTTGCAACTTTCATGAAAATTATTAAAAGCAAAATAAAAACATTATTAAGGATAAAGGAGCGAGGGAAACACATGGTGGAAAAGTCCTGAATTCATGGACCATAAAGAGGGTACGGATCATGGCTTTGGTCCGCTTTATTACTTATATGTATAATTCTCACTTATTACTTCTTTTTTAATTGCAGAAACAATGTTTTTGTTCACACCTCTTATTTTATTTTTTATATATTTTTACTTCAATCTATTTTTAATATAATTTTTTTCTTTTTTATTAAACCAAACTTTGAATTTCAAAAAAAAATAATCGATAGTGAATTGTAAATATTTATATATAAATCTAACAAATTATATTTCCTCTATTTCAAAACAAGAAAAGAAGGAAACGTAGTTTTTTTTCTTTTTTATATCAAAATAAATAATATTTTTTAAACTAATTGCAGTAAATAACATATTTTAAAAATATTTATAATAAATATCAAATTATAGTTTACTAATTTTATTTTTTATTTCAATTGTTAGTTATTTTTTATTCACAAAATAAATAGATTTAAGGGGAAAAAATTTGTTTAGCCTTGTCTAATGTTTACAATGTGAACAACTCTTATTTACATAGTAAATAAGTTATCTATACCATAAATCTGTTATTTACTATAATCATTTTTAATAGCAACTATTTACTTCAAAAAGTTTCCCAAATATGTTGTTTTCTCTATTCTCTTTTTATTATATTTTCTTTAATCTTCCTTTTTATTGTATTAAAAGCGGAGGAGATCCCATTCTAAATGGCATTTATGTCTAATACTGATAAGGCAAAAATCATACAAATAATATAAACTAGAACTTTATGGATCCCGAATGATCTGCCACAATGGCTACTACGTAGATCTCACCACGTGAAGTTTCATGTGGAACTCATCTAATTTGTGGGCGGTAAAAATTATTCTCTTCAAATCTACATGTAGATTAATAATACAAGACAACAATACTCTCCCTTTCCCAGGCTCCTAAAATAAATATATACTCGCTGAATTCCCATTTTAAAAAAAAATGAATGAACATCTTGCTAAAAATAATGACAAAGCTCCATTAAAACCAAAACAATAAATAAGAGAAAGTTATCCTATTGGCAAGTGACAGCAGTTTAATTAACTATAAATTTTTCTATCTCAACGATAAATTAAAGGTACTTAACCTCATTTAAAAATAATGATATTTTTTTTTTCTATTACAAAAAAGTTATCACATTTATACTGCAATGGGACCCAAGAAAACTTTTCTAATATGTGATAATATTACGGACAATAGTATTTTCATCCTCTGATCACAGCCGTCTAATTCATGTGGCTCGCACGTGGACGGCCTCTGATGGTACTTCACAGAACGGAAAGCACCAAAAGGGCATTCCATAAGATGGAGCCCAGAAACACGTTAGACACTTGTCTCTTCTTCTTTTTTCCTCTATCTTTCCTTAGACTTTTGCTTTCTTTCTTCCCCTTTTTTTTTCTAGTTCTCATAAGGCATACATTTTAATCCCACAGACCATGCTAATTTAACAGATAAATTAAATTTTTAACAATTTCATTAACGATTATTCACTTAAAAATTGACAATGCACGGCATAAAATCATTTTCAATCATAAATTAAACAGTTAAAAAAATTAATCTAATAATTAAAATAAAAAAAATTTATCAATAAAACCAAAATACCCATCCTACTTTACGTTTTGCCCTAAGGGGGCGTTTGGTATGGGGTTTTATAGGCATGGGAATGGGAATGTTTTAAGATGCCTATGTTTGGTATTAGTTTTAGACTTTTTAAAACCTGGGAATTTTAAACCCAGGGTAATCAAATTACCCAAAAACAAGGTAAAATGAATACCTCACAAAACGTGGGTTTCATATTCCCTAGCAATCCCTGAGTTCATCTCCTTCACAGAGGAAGCCGCCCCTCCCCTCTCTTCCCTGAGTTCATCTCCATCTCTCCACAGAGGAAGCCGCCCCTCTCTTGCAATCCCTGCTCCATCTCTCTACAGAGGAAGCCGCCCCTCTCTTGCAATCCCTGCTCCATCTCTTCACAGTACAGGTCCAAATCTTTCCTCCTCTCTTTGCTTTTCATTTGATTTTCTTTTGTCTTTGTGTTTTTGATTTATTCCTTCCATGAATCTAAAGATTGAAACCCTATTTTTGTGATAATTTTTTTCTTTCTTGTCAAAAATCTGATAATTTTTGTGCTATTTGACTATGACATTGATGAAATTTAAGAGCTAAGAGATTGAATGGAAAACCCATCAATCGTAAGCCTCAGATTTAGAACACAAACATGTTATATATATATGTGGAAGAAAGAAATAAGAACATGGCCTTGTCTTTATTTTTCTTTTTATTATTTTCTTCTATCTCTTAGGTGGATGGGTTAATATATATGAAATGAAAATGAAAGTGTGTATGTAATGCATATTCGTTCTGGGTGTGCAAGTGTTCCTTTTTGTTGGATTTCAAAGCATGCAATAATAAGTCCAAGAATATTTTTCCTTTTTTGTGCTGGGCAATAGGATGAAGAATGTGCGTGTTGAGAACTCTAGCCCAAAGAGTGCAGAACGAGAAGGGAAAAATAAATAAATAAATAAGAAAGATTAATTTTCTACTCAAGCTATGAGTGCACATATTTGGGCCTATATATTTGTATGTGCTTATGAGCAGAATTGCTATGGAAAATTCGTTTATACTTAAATTTTTATAGACGCGACATAAGTTTGAAACTAATTATGTCATTATAAAATATTGTGACAGATGAGAGGGTAAGAGGAAAAAGGATTGAACAAGAGTTGGGGTTTATCCATTCAAATTGATTAAAAAATTTTAAACAACTCACACTAATTATTTTTGAAGATAAAACTTCATTTAACTAAAAAGGGTTCTTCTCTAAAGGGCACAGGTTTTTTTTAAGGAAAAAGAAACTTTCGGTTTATTGCAAGTCATGAAACTGTTGTTCCATTATAAGAAAATGAAAGCTACTGGTAATTTAACGACTCTAATAGCCAAAAGTGGGTAGAATTCACTGATGGTGCAATGTTAATTGATGTTTGGTTTTTTGTTCTTAACTCCATTAGATGAGCTCAATAGTAATGCAAGCATCAACCATATAAGCACACCATCTTCAACACAAGCAGGTACAAAAACTAGAAAGCGGTCCAAGAGTGCAGACGTTTTGGTTGATTTATTGAGTGACACAGTTAAAGAATTCAACAACCAACAAGCTACTGCTAATGACAACATTAAAAAACTTGTTGATTGTTTTCAATATGAGGCTGATGGAGCTGCTCGGAGGATGCAAGTGTTTGAGGAAATAAAAAAATTTGAAGGACTGACAAATGCACAACGAGTCAAAGTTGGACGTCTTCTAGTAAACAATCAAGCTGAAACAGATTATTTCTTCACCTTAGATGAAGAATCCAAGCTTGAGTTCCTTATGCAGATGTTGGAATGAGTTAGCTTGAATTCTTTATATTTTTGGGTATGGTAGCATTATATCATTGTATAAAATTTTGTAGGTAATTTTGCATACATCTTTTTGATGTAAAGATGTGACTTTTAAAACTATTTTTTGGAAATAGGAATCTCATATAATGCTTTATTCTAATCTTTAGTATTCATTAAACAATACTTGATATGTGATAACTCTAGTTTAGAGAGTTATTTGGCCACTTTTAATTAACAAATATTACTATGTTTTTGAGAAAAATTACATGAAACATCCAACTTTTTCATAAAAGCATGATTTTATTGATGTAGGTTGAGGAAAGAAAGAAAACAAAACAAAAGGGAACAAAAGCACAAGAAATCCGAGACCAACCTTGTTGGCAGAGCTGAAGCGCCGCGGCGCCCAAGGGAAGTGCAAGAAACGCTTGGCAGAAACTTAGCGCCGCGGCGCTGGGAAAGGAGCGCCGCGGCGCTACGGCGGAAAAGAAGAAAAAAAAAACAGAGAAGAAGCGCCGCAGCGCTGGAAAAGAAGGGCCGCGGCGCCCTGGTGATACTGAACCACGATTTTTGGACGCAAAACAAGGGATTTGTTAACTTAAGAGTAGTATAAATAGAATAGTATTGGGTAGCTAGGTTATCAGTTAATTTTGGAGATCGTTGTTTATTTTTTTAGGAGCCGTCAAGCATTCCGGAGTAAGAAGTGAGAGAATTGGTGACAGAATTTCTTGCTCTCTTAACTCTTGATGTTTGATTCAATTAAATTTTCAGATTTTATTTCTTTTTCAATTATGTTCTAATTTTCTTAGTTAGGGCTATGATGTAACCTAATCATGACGATGTGAATTTCATATTTATGCACCATAATTGATTTTATTCATGTGAGTTATGTGTTATTATGTTTAATGCTTTTAAATGATTAGCTACCATTTAAATGATCTGATGTGCATGTTCAAAACTGAGAAGGGAGAATTATGCAAATGCTTCATCTAACATATAACCATGAATTAAATATGGATAGAGATATACCATATTATTTGTGCGGCTTCATTTGGAAAGTTCATGAATCCTAATGCATTCTGATTTATTTAAATTCACATAGAGATATAGTGAGTTAATAAACTGAGTAGGTTTTGTAACGCCCCTATGTGGGGGTTAACAGTTTTTAATGAGATAAAATAAAAATAAATAATAAAAGTAAAACCTTAAAAATAAAATTTGCCCGGGACTTAAATGAAAACTCTCAACTCAAAAATAAAAATATAAACGATAAATAAACCACAGTTTTAATGTAGCACCTTAAATTTAATAATATAAACTGTTGTCATCATCATTTTAACCATCAACACATTGTAATACAGTCACAGAAAGTAACAATTGATGCTTACATTATCATGAAGAACATTCTCAACGATTGAAGCAGTCCCAATGTAATATAGTTACATCACTTCCTCAACTATATTTCTCGTAGCCACCTCACACTTAGTGAGTCCTGAAAAGATATAAACATAAGGGTATGAGCAACACTATGCTCAGTAGAGAAAGCCATTACTCACCTTTAGGTTTTTATCATTACCACATTAAAACCTGCATTGTTAATAAGTTACATCATATTCCAGATTATGAGGTTTATTATGATCACATCTTATGGATACCGTAGTTAATCATTACCAAGTGTCATAATTACACATTTATACAAATATTACCAATCATCATTGTTCCTAGGTATCCATGTTAAATTGAGTATCACTCAACTCATCGAAACCCAAATGGGCGCACTTGATCACCCTATAAACATTCCAAGGGTGTTCCGGTGAGGAGACATCAAGCCCCGAGTCCTCACCAAATCAATTCCTGTACAGTGTGTTCTGGGACTTTCAACCCAAGGAAGCGTCATCGCCTTCCCCCTATTTTACCTTTTAGGGTATTCATGCCCAAGGACGTAACCGTCGCCCTCTTCATGTCTCACAATTTCTCTATATTGAATCATTATTAATAGAGTTAGTTTTCCTAACCATGCTTCTCAATTTATAACATGTGTCAATTCATTATGTTCCTCGCCGTACAATACAAGACGAGTCCATGTCATAGTTTCATATGTGATACTCATATAATATCAGTTCAACATAGATATATATATTGCGACAAAACAATCAATTTTAATTCTATAAAAACCTTACAAAAGATGAGTAATAGAATCCCTACCTTTCAAGCTTATCAACAATCTTTTAATCCTGGAATCAATTAACGTTAGCTCCATACTCCCTTGATCCTAAGGCGTGCATAAGGACAATTAAAACTAAAGCACAACATACAACTACATTCATAAAATTCATTTTAATTTAATCTTAGAATTTCAAGAAATAACCACTACCCATAGAGGTATAACAAAGTTTAACAATATAAATTTTCTGTCTAGGGCATATACACTTAGACTTCATACATATGCTCCAAAATAGCAACAAACATATACTTAGGTTTAAGAACGCAAATTTGAATAATCCTTTAGTATAAAAGAAAATTTATAAATGAAAGACTAAATTTGTTCATAAGATTCTAACCTCAGATTATGGTTAGTTGGAAGCTTGAAATGGCTTCAAAACAGGTTCCTTTACTTCGGTATGACTGAAATTCTTGCTCAAATGGAGGTGATGGTGGCTGATTTTTATGGCTGCCTTGAAGAAGTTCTCTAAGTATTTTGCTTCAGCAAAGAAATAAGAAGAAGAGTGTGGGAACCGTGGAAGAGAAAGGAAGAAAAGATGAAGTCTTTGAAGAGAAGTGATAGAAACAATTATAGAGGAGACATGTTGAAGCATGTCACGGAGGAAATAAAGAAAATGAGGGTCAAGAGTAGTTGGAAAAGATATCCTTATGTCTCATCTAAAGACTTTAACACACATAATGCCAATATGACATTTTTGAGATTTATTAGAAGTTCTAAGGCTTTTTAGTAATCATACTAAATAAATATAGGAGAATTTTAGAAAATTTAAAAATAGATAAAAATAAATATTATAAAATAAATTTAAATGAAGCAATTTTTTTTATACACTAAAAATTAATTTAATTACCTCAATACCCGTTAGGAGAATAACGGGTGTCACAGGTTTGCTATACCTAGAGATAGGATAGTAAATAATTTAGGAATTTCCATCATCACATGTGTATTATTGATTGGGTTGCGTAATTTTATGAAATTCATATCTAGTGATTATGGTGAAATCAAATGCCTTAACGCCTTGTCTTATTGAAGTATCTTTTGAGATTGATTGCAATTTTTATTTTTAATTTAGTACTCTAGTTTAGTAAATTATTTAATCACAACCTCATATGATCAACTAGATAAACCTTAGAGTTAATCCAATTTTAGTACTTAGTTAGATTATTATACAACAGTCCCTGTGAGACGATACTCTTACTCACTATTGTATTACTTGATCGATAACGTGCACTTGCGTTAGTGGATTTTATGCGAACAATATGAATGATTATTTATAAGTTAATTTATTAGACTTTATATTATTAATATTAAAATTGATTAGTAATAAATAATAATTTTATATTAAAATATTTTATAATCTTTAAGAAATTATAGTTTTAAAATTTTTTTTCATAGAGTTTTTAATATTTATATATATATATATAATAGGTAAAAAAAAAATTTAAATCAGGAAAAAGATTCCCATGTGTAACCAAACACAGTAATCTAACATTCCCAGGAATCAGACAATAGATTCCCATGCATAACCAAACACAGTAATGCAGATTCCTAAGTAATCAGATTACCCTCTTTCACATTCCCAGTAATCTAAAAACTTGGATTACTGCATACCAAACGCACCATAACAGTATTCCCCTTTGCCAGGTTAGCCATAGTATCTCCATATTTTTTTCATTTTTCATTTTTTATACTAATAAAATGCATCCTATCTTATTGATACAACCAAAAAAAAAAACCCTAATCTTTTTTTATTTTATTATTTCCTCTAATTTGCCGAGAAAAAGCATCCCATCACATTAGCTTTCTGACAGCTAGCAGTCCTTTTTTTTCCTCTTATTCTCTGCCTATTTTAAATATCAGCGAAAACATACGACCCGTTTGTTTCGATACACGAACCACAGTTCAAAACATTTTGCTACAGTATTTTCTCTCATAAAAATATAAATCTTTATTCAAATACTCAAACCAAACGAGCCCTATGAAATATAATTAACTTCTAATTTTCTGTAACAAGGCATAAAGACAAACGAAACAAAGGGCAAAACATATTAGAAGATCAACTTGAATTAAATTTGAAGTTGATAGATCAACTTTCATTATATTTTTCACTAAAAAAAAAGGTTATTACATTTCCATACAGATATTGTGACAACTTAATTTACTATGTGTGTCAACTTTTTCAATCTTGCCTTTATTTCTTCCCCTATGTAGAATTTTATAAATGAAAAAAAGGAGGATTAAAAAAGGGCGGAATTCTTTTTACTTCTTTTTTTGCTGGGATTAAAAAAAAAGGCTTTTTCAAAAGCTGGAGTCTCCAGCTGCAAAAGACGTGCTGACAAGTACCAAAATGCTGTTCAGCCAAAAAAAGGGTCGAAAATGTTCTAATAATAAACACAGCAAACACACATACATTTATATTTGTATGTATTTAACCAACAAAAAGTTGAATACAAATGCACCATGAAAATATTTTTCACAGAAAAAAAAATACAAATGCAGTGAACTAATTTGCCATATAAAGGAGATAAGTATCAAGATAATTTTCCCATTTAATTTAAGGAAAAAAAAGGGGAAAGAAAAGGCCAAAACAAGTTTGTTTTTTGTTTTTTGAGATAAAGAGGCCAAAACAAGTTGCGCCAGCCTTTTTTTCCCCTCTCCTTCAGTTTAAAGAAAATTTGTGCCATCAAGGATCAGCAATTAGCTGCAGCATAGAAGTCTAGAACCTTCACTCACCAAATACAGATAAAAAGAAAATATAATCACCAGAAAGGAACTACAGAAAAACTTATATAACAATGAAATATGATTCTTCAAATTTCATCACTTGCAGAAACAAAAGTTGACGACCACAAACAGATTAGTTAAGTCCTAGAATCTACAGAATTAATGAAATCCCATGTCAAAATTCTGTTTTACCAAACAAATCTATATATATTAATATACAGTGACACATATAGATATAAACATGGCACATAAATATTCAACATCATCACAATTCAACAAAGACATAACCTTTCATCACATCTGAAAGAGAAAACAAAACCAGATCCAAAAAAAAAGTTTTTTTTTTCGGGATTCAAAGAACAAAGAAATGATGAAAAAAAAATAGAAAAAACCAAACCCAAAAAAAGTATTTTTTTTTCTGATTCAAAGAACCAAGAAATGATGAAAAAAAAAAAAAAAAAAAAAGACAAAACCAAGACCAAAAAAAAGTCTTTTTTTCTGATTCAAAGAACCAAGAAATGATGAAAAAAAGAAAGAAAGAAAGAAATAGTATGATCAGATTCATTTATAACATCGGAAAACAGAGAAAAGAGATCTTACCCGGTTAGAGAATTCTACTTTCCTTTGCTTTTTAGTTTGTTTTGCGAAAAGAGGGAACTGGGAAATTGGAAGCTGGTAAAAAAAAAAAATGAAGATGAAAAAAGGATCAAATTTTTTTTGAAAGAGAGTTGTAGAGAGAGAAAGGGGAGGGAGACGCCACGTATATAAGTGACTGGAAGTAGGAGTCCACTTTAGTGCATTGTTGTGGGACATCCAAGTGGGGCCCTAATAAGACAGCCAATCAATCAATGGCTGGGTCGGAACGATGCGTTTTGTTACATCGTCTACTTTGCCCCCGGATTTCCCCCTAATTACGGCATCACCCCTTTGAAGGAACAAATGCATTTGGATATCTTTTCTTCTTTCTATTTTTCTTTTTTGCCTTATTTAATACAATGAAATTTAGTACTTTTATCTTGATTTTCTTTTTTTATGTTTTCAGAAGATGGATTATCACAAGTAAGTCTCTCAGTATATGGTGGAAAAGGCATTACGGCAAATTTCTTGTAATGAATATTAACTTTGTAGTATGTACTTTTTTTTAATTCGAATAGAAAGCTTTAAAGTTGTCACTTACGGAACATAAGTGAGTAGGAATTCGGTATCAATTTTTGTTTTTATTTTTTTCGTAACATAAACGGTCCCTTAACTTTAAAAAAATGCTTAAAAAAGATCTTTTGTCAAAATTCTATTAGAACTTTGGATGGATTTATTATGCTATTAGTGTGCTGTTGTTTTATGTACTCACGTATTATTATGTGTGTAACACTTTGGCCCTCAAATCTTGCTTTAAATTATAAAGTTCAATAATGTATAATGCACTCTATAATTCGCGGTACATATGACGGTGACATGTCTTCTAAAATCTGAATTGAATGACAGACATACCATCTTGAGACATTAAAAAAGTTCAAATAAAGAACCATGAAATTATAGGAAAAAGAACAAAAAAAAAAAAAGCAAAGAAAACAGTCACGTGAAACAAATATTATCACCTAATAATATAAAAAATAAGAAATGAATTCTTTTTTTAGGGTAATTTTTTTTAGGAACAAATGAATTTAATTGTATAATTTTCTAACTGAAAATAATCTCTCAATGCCAATATCAACCTAGCCAAGTGCATTTGGCATTGGTGTTATTAAGTACATGGTACTCTATGCTTCCCATTTCCACTTGAACAAATACAATAAGTAGAGTGCAAAAGGTAATCTAATAAATTTAATAGAGGGTCAATAAATTAGACATATGGTCTCTAAAAATTAATGTAAAGCAAATATTGCAACTTAATGGCATATGCCTATATAAATTTTAGGCACAAGATAACATAACAGTGTCAAAATTAACATAATGAATCCACATGCATCTATTTAAGATATGAAGAGTGCCATTTCCTGTATTTGAGAGAAAAAGGAAGGCCTAACTGGTAATTGAATTAGGGAAACAAATTGGTTTGGCTTTTTGGTCCCAAAGTTGGCGGCCACAGACCACAGCCGACCGACCAAAAGACCCTTTTCCATATTTTGGAAAAATGCAAATGCAAGCATGACGATTTGGACTCTGTCTTTCTTCCCTGGACTATGGCATCCCATCTCTTTCTTTATGAAACCCCTACCTTTTTTTTTTTGTTCTCCCTTTTCAAGTAAATCTGACTTTGGCCCACTAATGTTTCCATGTTTGCTCATCTCCCTCTTGCTCCGGGCATTCTATCAAGTTGGTTTGTGTAGCCTCAATATAAGTAATATTTGAATGGTCCATAATATTTATATTTTCACGTACAAGTCAATCTTTAGCCAAGTAGGTCAAAATTTATTTAAACTCAACAACAAATAAAAGTCATTTTTTTCTAAGGGAATGAAAGACTCGTTTTTCGCATTCAAAGGGAAGTTGAATCATAAAATAATAAATAAGACTAAAAAAAGATGTAAATACTAGAACTGATACTAGCATTAAAATTTTCACGTGAGGTGAATACGTTATCTTTACCTAGAATTTTTATCAAAAAGGGGTAAACTACATGCTTGTTTGGATACATAGTTTGAACTAACAAAATCTCATTCAAATTAGTTTTGTTACCGTATTTATTTTTACAAAATTTAAGCTGTATATTGTTTCAGGTTGGAATTATGTTCTCAAAACAATAGAAATCACGGGAACTTTCAGCATATATTTATTGTCAAGGCGTCGGAGAACTAGTAGAATGTTTGGACATATGAGGCTCTGACTTAATAGTATTTGACAAGTTGTGATGGTCCTATAATTCAACTCAAAGCATTTGCTAAATGTGGCCCAGAAAAGAAAATGACGAAACAAAGAGAAAAATGCCATCAGTTCTTTAAAATAACAAAAAGAAAAAAAAAACCCTCAAACAAGAAGGGAAAGGAAAAAAAAAAAAAAAGGTATACAGCCACCGAAGGTCTAATTATTGCCTACTCATCCGAAGAGCTGAAACTATCGACGTCCTGAAATTGGAAATTAGAAAAAGAACTTGGAAGGAAATAAACAGTTCGGTACTTTGGTTATTTTACTATCAAGAAGTCATATGTTTATCTCTCAAGATTTGGTTTGGCATGTGATTTATATAATATATATTATATTATATTATATTGGAAAATATCCTCACGAATGAAAAAGAAGTCACAACAGAAATTCTACCCATGAAAACCATTGCGAGGGAGAAAGAAGGCTTTATCCTGGGGAAAGAACTTTGCATTTTAAGCGGTTTATAACTCCAGAAGCAAGATTTAGATTTTAGATAATAAAATAAACCAACGACATGTCGTTTAGTACAACAAACCACATGAAACATTTTTTTTTTTTATTGTTTTCTATAGCGTGTTGTGCAGTTGTTCTTGTATGAGAAATGAGAGTGCACTTCTAAAGTTCATTTGACTTTTTTTTTTTTTTTTTTTTTTTTTGAGGTTGACACAAACTCAAAATTTTATCAAGAAAATGAGAAACTTTACGCCCACAATTAAATGGTCTCAAACAACAAAATTTAAAACAATAGAAATTGTAAGAAATATTATTTTTCCAAAACTAATTTGATGAGTACACGCCTAATACATGAAGTGTGGATCCTATTTAAGTTTCAATTAGGCCGGTTACAAGGGCTCGAGCTGAAAGATTTAAAGAAACTCATAATAGGTTAATTCAAAGCATTTGGACTGAGGTGAACTAGTGTAGGCCCAAGGGAGATAAAAAAACGTGTTCCACAAGTTGGTTTACCAAGATTCAAGCTTTCGAATAATTTAGAATAGTTTCCTCAAAAAGAACTTCAAGATCACGCCTCCAATTATTCAACACACCAATTCCTATTCAGCTAGATTCCTTTTTCTACTAGTTTCCTTTTTCAAGCTAGTTTCTCTTTTCAGCTAGTTTCTAATTTAAGTAGTTTCTTTATTTGTTTTTCTTGAATTGTAAGGCTTGCATGCCAATTTGAGAAGTTTTTTTTTTTTTTTTTTTTTAATTTGAGTAGTTTCGCATTTAGAGTAGACGCCAATTAAGTTAGTTTCCTATTTTGGGAGTACGCATGTAAGTGGGATAGGTTATTTAGTTTCTTGATTTTAATTTCCTAATTTCTATTTTTTAGTTTCCCTTTTAGGAATGGTGTTTTCAAGGCTGATTATTTAGGATTTAGTTGCCGAAATTGGTGGACATCATTGTATTATAAAAGGCCAATAGCTTAAAGAAATAAACACACAATTCAGATTTTTATTCGTATTTTGTGATAACAAAATTCTCTTTGGTTCTTTTAGAACTTCTTGAACTTATCAGAATTTCCGTGGTATTCACCTTCGACTTATTAATCAATCATTTCATAATTGATTATAGAGTCTTCTTTATACCAAGATTCTTGCTTCACTTTAAGCAATGGGTCGCGGTTTCATATAAATCTGCTTTTAAACGATCTTGGAGACTTATTTTATTCAAGGGACTCGTCAATTTTCTAGCAGGGTTCGTATCAGTTGGTATCAGAGAAAGGTTCTAGTTTCAGGTTTGCCTACCTTTTTTTTCAACTTTGTTCAATTTTCGAATCCCATTCCCTAGACATTTCAATTCGGTGACCAAAAAAAAAAAACAATAGGAAAAAAAGACATTTATAAAAAAAGTGAAATTCAATTCTTGCTTTCTTGTTTTAGTTCTATTTCTTAATTTTCAATTCCTAATTCTTTTGTACAATTTTGAAATCTTTAAGTCTGTATTACAGCCTTATTCTCTAGCCACATAAATATGAATTTCTCTTGATGAGTTTTTGGTGAATTGTTACTAGAAAGTATGATATTTGTTTGATTAGTTTGATAAGAACCTATAGAGAATTATCAAGAGTGGAAAAGGCAAGAGTGGTGAGCATATAAGAGGGTAAAAGCCAATTATATTTTGTGGGAAACACGAGTGTAATTGAGCGAATCATTCTTTGAGTGAAACACATAAGGGAGTGTGTGAGGTTTCTTTTTCTTCTTTCTTCTTTAACTTTGTTTTGCAGCCAACATGTAAAACAACAATGACAAAAATACTTATGGAAAGGTTGATCCAAAAATGCTCATGGAAGGTTTATTGGGTGAGATAAGGAGAATGTTTGGAGCAAAGATGGAGCAAGTTCATGAACGGATAGATAAGACAGAAAATGCACAGTCACAAAACGTTCCCAATTTGCATAGAAGAGAAAGAATGCAACCTAGGGGAGCGAGAATTGAAGATGAAGAGTATGATGGGGAAGGTTTCGATATAGAAGATGACCGGGATTCGATTGTTAGCAATAGGAATAGAAGACATGGGGGACGATTTATAGAAGCTAGAAACAAGGAAGATAATAATTTGGGTAGTATTAAGATGAAGATTCCGACGTTCCAAGGCTTGAATCATAGAGATCCACCCTTGAGTTGGCAGTGGGTAAGTTCTTTAGGCATGAGGGTTTTCTATTTCGGGAGAATAAGTTGTGTGTGCCTAATTGATCTTTGCAAGATTTATTAGTAAGAGAATCCCATTGTCACAACCAGCCCTTTTGGGCTGTGATAAAACTCTTTCTTACTTACTTTAAAGCAAAAATTTAGGAAATTTTTTTTTCTAGAACTAAAATAAATAATTTACTTACATTAATTTTGGTAACTCCCAAAATACTTTCACACACTTATATTTACATAATTATTACTTTTACTTTTACAACATTTTTCTTTTTAAACATTTCATTCCAAAACAACTTAAAATATACACAGCAGAAACATTCAGTAGCGGACTCCATACCCGATCTGCATACATCATCCGTCCGCTAGCTCATCATTAAGATTTATTCTGACCTTCTCGTCAGAATACCTACAACATGAAATACTTAATGAGCTAACGCCCAGTAAGTCCCATAAATCCCACATGGACATCCAAATAAATGCATGATTCAATTATGCTTTTTTATAAACTTTTCTTATCTTTAACTAGGGCCCAAGTGTTCGTACCATTGCGCAATTTCATTTAGGTCTACGTAACACTGTGACCATACTATATCCTTTAAACTCCCCTTGATTCAAGAGTCGGTACGACACTTTTCTTAATTTCTGGTGACATATTTACCAGTCTATTTATTATGGTTGACATACCATGCATGATGTGATAATCACATGTTATCTATGACACATAAATTCATTTGCATAGCATAGTACACACAAGTACTTACTTTATATACACATAGGTATTCATCATTGTACACACTGGTACATAACATTCTATACATACAGGTATTCATCATTGTACACACAGGTACGTAATATATTGTACATACTAATACATAACATGTTATACACTCAGGTATTTTAATTGTATATTCACAAGTATCCATACTATACCTCTAGGTATTCGTTTTATAGCAAACTCACAAGTTTACACCTTAATATATACTCAGGTATACATGTACGTACATTCTATACTTACATTTTCATACTGTAGGTGGGAAGGGTACTTACTTGATTTCGTGTATCGCGTAAATCGACCTTGATTTTCCTTTGTCCTAGACTTCTAGGATCTTGTTGGCCAATTTCAAAGCCATTAGCTGATATTCTATTTTGTTTCAACGCAAAACATTCGTTAATCAATATATTGAGTTGTATAACTGTATACAACTTCGGAAGTCATTGGTTTTCTTATTTCTATCTAACTCTACCCTATCGTTAGTAACGAAGGGTGGAAATCTTTCTAATCATTTTCTTTTCCCATTTGAAACATTTCTGAACGATTCGGGTTATTCGAGCCAAAATGACGATTTTACCTTCCGTGGCCCCTTCTGACCTACCCGTGTTCGATTTCGTTTTCTTAACAAAAATAGCCACATATTAACTTTAAAATCATGCCCTAGTGGCTCGTATCTCCTTATTTCATACCTAAACCTCTTCTTTTTTTTTTTTTATAAAACTTTACAATTTAGCCCATAAAATGAAAATTTTGATAATTTTGCACCTAGGGCTGAAATTGTCCTTTTTTATTCCAAAATTTCCTATTTTTCTCAAGGATCATTTTTGCTCAAAGTACCAAATTCAAAATCCTTTGAGAAATGACATTTTTGCCCTTTTTAAAATTTTTTACAATTTTTGTAAATTCTTGAAAAATCAAAATCTCACCATCGGTCAAGATTTTTGACGAATTGTCTGCGATGCCTAACAGTTTCATTGACATCTACAAGTTTTGTGTTTTAACTTTTGTAAAAATCTCACTGTACAGGGGCTTTTTGGCAATTTTTTAATTCTACCAGAGAAAGAACTTTTTCTTTCAATTTAGTCCCTAGGGTGTTTTTATAAAAATCAATTCCAAAATTGCAAATCCACCCCTGCAGAAACCGTTCCATGCTTTATTCAAATCATTCTCATGCTCAAACGTCATTTTTACTGATATTAACATCAAATTTACAAAAATAATACTTTTTGCAAAAATTATCATTTTGTGCTATAAACCAAAATTTCACAACTTAAACATGCCATACATCACATATACATGAAATTTCATCAAATACATGCTCAAGAACCCACATGGGTTTAAAAGAATAAAAATCAAAACAAAATTCATAAAATTTCAAAACTTTGAAATCTAAAACATACCCAAATAACACCCCTTTTTATTTCTAGCCTTCAAAGTTCTTTGAACTCCCTCCGAGGCTTCATTTTCATGCAAAAACACCATGGATTAATTTTCCCTTCAACCCATGAAAAATCCCTTGAAAACTTGCTAAAAAGTTTGGGATTTTACCTTAAATCTTGTGAAAAATCCTTGAGCTTGCTTCAAAAACTTATTTTGGGGTTGTTTTTGCAAAGTATGGGGTTGAGAAAATTTTTTGAGAGCTCTAACTATGGCTGCCGAATATGGGAGAAAGGAAGAAATGAGATTTTTTGATAAACATGCATTAAATGCTCACTTATCTCCTTTGGTGACTCATGGTCATCCATAAGGATACCCTAGGTGGCAACATGCTATTGGACCATATTTCCAAGCTTGGTGGCCCAATCAAATTCGGTTGGGTGTCCACTTTGTGGGACCCAAAAATTTATATAGTGTAATTTTTCGTCACGTAGTATTTTTCTTGTACTGCCATGGCCACATCAGTGTACTTTCTATCCTTAGACTGTATAGAAATATTTAGCTTACTTTTCGTTCACTTTTGGAGGCCAATTATGACATTTTTTGTATATGCGTTTTCACTTAGCAGTATTCTTAAATTGCTCCGGCCTCCTTTCTACCCCAAGTTAGGGTTTGGACAATCTCTTGTCCTATTTACATTCTAATTTTCCATTCGTTTATATCACAATTTTACAATTAATCGCGATATAAAATTCATTCTATGGATATTATTTACAAATTTTTGAGTAATTAAACTCATAAAATCTGTATTTTACCATATCAAATATTGCAGCACATTTGTCATAAAATTTGCAATCAATGTCGTTTATTCATACTTTATCGTAATTTTTACAAAAATTACAATTTTACAAAAATCATATTTTTTTAAGGGTAAATTCATTAATTAAACCTAATTAAATATTAGGTTTTATTAATGAAATTTTCTCGGTCATTACAATCTTCCCCCCTTAAGAATTTTTGTCCTCGAAAATCAAAATAACTCGGGGTAGCTCTTCCTCATTTCATCCTCTCGTTCCCACGTTGCTTCTTCCACTTATTGGTTGCACCATAAAACTTTGACGAGAGGTATCTTTTTGTTCCTTAATTCCTTTTCTTCTCGTGCCAGGATTTGAACTGATTTCTCTTCATAAGACAGGTTCTCTTGTACGTCAATTTCCTCTGGCTGTAGAGCATGCAAAGGATCTGGTACATACTTCTTTAGCATGGATACATGGAATACGTTGTGTACCGATGCTATATCAGAGGGTAAGGCCAACTTATATGCTACATTGCCTACCTGTTCTAAGATTTCAAATGGTCTAATGTATCTTGGGCCAAGTTTTCCTTTCTTTCCAAACATGATTACTCCTTTCATCGATGTCACCTTTAAGAAGACCAAATCCCCTACATGGAATTCCAGGGGTCTTCGTCGTCGATTTGCGTAACTCTTTTGACGACTAAAGGCAGTTTCCATTCATTGACGGATTAATTTCACATCCTCCGTCGTCTTTTGCACGAAATCTATAGTTGATAACATCTTTTCTCCTGTTTCATACCAATGTAGTGGCAATCTGCATCTTCTTCCGTAAAGAGCTTCATAAGGAGCCATTCCTATGGAAGCTTGATAACTGTTATAATAAGTGAATTCGATCAACGGTAGCTTTTTATCACATCCTCCTTTGAAATCTAGCACACAGGCTCTCAACATATCTTCCAAGGTTTGAATGGTCCTTTCAGATTGACCATCCGTTTGAGGGTAAAAGGCTGTACTAAAAGTCAGCTTCGTTCCCATTGCTTGGTGAACGCTGCTCCAGAACTTAGAAGTAAACCGACCATCTTGATCAGAAATGATAGATTTTGAAACTCCGTGGTATCTAACTATCTAGGCTACATATAGTTCAGCTAGTCTTTCCACAGAACTGCTGAGTTTAATGGGTAAAAAGTGAGCTGATTTTGTCAATCTATCAACGATTACCCATATAGCGTTGTGTCCACCTGTAGTTTTGGGTAACCCACTCACCAAATCTATAGTTATTTGGTCCCATTTCTATTCGGGAATTTCAATTTTCTGTAATTCGCCTACTGGCCGTTGATGCTCAGCTTCACCTTTTGGCATGTAAGGCATTTGGTGACAAACTGTGCGACATCATTCTTCATTCCGTGCCACCAATAGTGCTCTTTCAAATCTTGGTACATTTTAGTAGCTCCTGGATGAGCCACGTAGGGTGCTTCGTGAGCTTCTTCTAATACTTACTTCTTTAATCCTTCATCATTGGGGATACAGATTCTGCCCTTATAATGGAGAATGCCATCTTCTAAGATGCTAAATTATGTTTCTTTGTTCTTAAGAACCTTATTCCTAGCTTTAAGTAGCAACGGATCTGCTTCTTGTCACTCCTTTAAGTTCTCCAAGATAGCCGGTTGAAAGGACAAATGGGCCAATCTTCTAGTGATTAGCTCTGTTCCCGCTTCCATCAAGTCCTTCTGAAGAGGTCTTGACATTAACTGTATCATTGCAAGTGAAGACATTGTTCTACGACTAAGGGCATTGGCTACTCGGTTAGCCTTTCCTAGGTGATACAGAATTTCACAGTCGTAGTCTTTAACTAACTCCAGCGACCTTCGTTGTCTCATGTTGAGCTCCTTCTGCGTGAAGATATACTTCAAACTCTGATGGTCTGTATAAATTGTGCACTTAGCTCTATATAGGTAGTGATGCCATATCTTCAACGCAAATACAACCGCCACTAACTCTAAGTCATGCGTCGAATAATTCCTTTCATGATCCTTTAGTTGTCAAGATGCGTATGCAATCACCTTTCCATTTTGCATCAATACGGCTCCCAGTCTTGTTTTCGATGCATCGCTGTAGATCACGAACGTTCCTAGGTCCGGATAGGGTATTGTCAGCATTGGTGCACTTGTAAGTCGCCTTTTTAACTCTTTGAAACTTTCTTTGCACTTCTTAGTCCATTCATACATTGTTGCTTTCTGTGTAAGTGCAGTGAGTAGTGCTGCAAGTCGGGAAAATCCTTCTACAAAACGTCAATAGTAGCCTGCTAAACCGAGGAAACTTTTGATTTTGGTTACGTTTTTTGGTGTAAGCCACTTATTCATCGCTTCCACTTTGGTAGGATCAATGGATACTCCATCCCGTGTCACCATGTGTCCTAGGAAATGGACCTTCTTTAGCCAAAACTCACATTTTGAGAACTTGGTGTACAATTGATGGCTTCTCAATAATTGTAGTGCGATCCTCAGGTGCCCTTCATGTTCCTCTAGAGTCCTTGAATATATGAGAATATCGTTGATAAAAACGATGATGAACTTATCGAGGTATTCCTTGAAAATCCGATTCACAAGATCCATGAAGGCTGTAGGGGCATTGGTCAGTCCAAATGGCATGACGTAGAACTCGTAATGCCCATAACGTGTTCGGAACGCTGTCTTTGGTATATCTTCTTCTTTAACCCGAAGTTGATGATATCCCAAGCGCAGATCAATCTTTGAGAATACTGACGCTCCTTTCAGTTGATCAAACAAATCATCAATCCTTGGTAGTGGATACTTGTTCTTAATCATGACCTTGTTCAGTTCCCGGTAGTCAATACACATCCGTAACGTTTCGTCCTTCTTCTTAACAAATAAAACAGGCACTCCCCATGGGGAATGACTTTGTCGGATGAACCCCTTGTCCAATAATTCCTTTAGTTGCGCCTGAAGTTCCTTGAGTTCCCCTGGAGCCATTCGATATGGCGCCTTCAAAATCAGGGCTGTGCCAGGCGTCAATTCGATCTCAAATGAAATCTCCCGTTCCGGTGGCAAGCCTAGCAACTCGTCAGGAAATACATCAATGAATTCACTTACTATGGGAACTTTCTTTGGTCCTAACTGAGCTTCTTGATCTTTCCTTATCAAATTCACCAGATAACCAGTGCATCCATTTTTCAACATCTTCCTTGCCTTTAATGCTGAAATCAATGCCTTGGGAGCTTTGGGAACTTTCCCTGAATACACAAACTTTTCACTTTCGAAAAGTCAAAACGTAACCTTGCGGTGTCGATAATTAATCTTGGCCGTATATTTCCCTAGGAAATCCATTCCTAGAATGACGTCGTAATCTTGTATATTGATTATTATCAAATCAATATACAATTCCCTTCCACAAATGATTATCGGTACATGACGTAACCAATAATCATAACTCAATACCTCCCCAGAGGGTAGTGCAGTTTTAAAGGTTTGCTCTATCCTATCTCCTTTACTTCCTATTTGTTTTGAAACTTAAGTGATGCAAACGAATGTGTTGCTCTAGAATCAAACAAAACATATGCATCAGTGTTGGCAACAGAAAACTAACATGTCACCACTGATGAGGTTCCCGCGTCTTCTTCCTTCTTCATGTAGGCATAAATTCGCCCATTTGGTTCCGGAGCTTTTAGTCGCTCCTGACTGACACTAGGGCCTTCAATCTGTGCCTGAACCTGGACCGCATGCAGTTGGTTTCCTTGATGCCTTTGCTGAGCCTGACTGCTCTGACTTTGGGGATTAGAAAAACAATTTCTGGCGTAATGCCCTTTTTTTTGCAAATATAGCACTTGTTTGTGCCTGCCTTGCATTCCCCTGCATGTCTCTTCCCACATTAACTGCAAGGGGGTTTGTTGTTTCCTCCATCGTTAATCCTCTTTTGGGGTTGACCCTTTGGATTCTTTGAACTATTTGCGTTCCATTTCCTTTTATTGTTAGCAGTGCGGCTACGTCCCACTGGAAAGTTCTAGGACGGCCCTTGGCTTGGAACACTCCCTTGTCCTTTCACTTGTACGCATTGACTTTGCTTGGCTAAAGCTTTTTCCTCTTTCTGAGCTTTGAAAATCCTTGCTCTTTCCTCTTTATCACGGGCAATTCTAAACTCAGCTCTGGTCGCCCGTTCAATGCAATCCTCCACATCCTTGGGAGCTTGCCCTCCACTGTCAACCACATGGGCAATGTCGGCTCTGAACATTCTCATTAATCGTCTTATTCGTTCCCGATCAGTGGGTACTAATTCGGGACAAAGCCGTGCTACCTGGTTAAACCTCTTTACAACATCAGCTACAGACATGTTACCTTGCTTGAAATTATTGAATTCTTCTTGTTGGGCTGCCATGGTTTCCACATTAAAGTAAGCCCTGTCGAATTCTTGCACGAAATCTGGCCAGGACATTTCGTCAATGTTTTTTCTGCGTTCTACCGACTCCCACCACCTCCTAGCATCTTGAGTGAGAGAGAACGAAGCACATAGGACTTTCTCATGGTCACTAAGCCCCATAGATTTCAGTACTCTTTCTATACCCGTAAGCCAGTAGTCGGCCTCTAATGAGTTGTAGATCCATCAAATTCTGGAGCCTTCATCTTCCAGAATCTTTCATAAAATTTGGTACTGGATGCTACCGGAGCAGCTGGGACTGCTAGTTTCGCTTGCTATGGCGGTGGTACTGGGGGTGGCGTGTCCATACGTACTGGTGGTACAGGATTCTGGTTAGTTAACTGTTCCCGTAAACCTTGCATTTCCCGCTCCTGAGCTTGGAGCTTCTGTTGCAGTTCCATGATCATGGCCATTAAATCCGGATTCATCGGTCCTCCGGATGTATCCACCATCAATATCAATCGTTATATAGCTATCGTATATTTTCGTTACTATGTTAGCACATACTATTAACTTAATAGTATCTAATCCATAAGTGCATATATTTTAAATAACATAAATACATGCAAACATACACAATTACATGAACTCAATATCTTACTTTATACATTTCATTTCATGAACCTTTTTCATTTCCTTTTTACATTCTTCATAACGTTACATGCATAACTATTGTACATACTTTCTTCCTTTCATACATAAACTGTTCATATTATTTCCGGGAGCAGTTATCACCTCTGGTTACATATACCCTATTGCCACGAAGGATACCACTTGCCGGACATACATGCATATACGAAAGCCATAAGGCCCAAAACTGTACTAATCCCAAATCTATGTACATTAGACTACACAAAGGTCTTCATAAATTCTTTTTAGTCTAACTCGACTCCCGACATGTCACTATGTTTGGAATCCTCCTCGGGGTCCTCTTCTTCCTCTATATCTGAATCAATCGATTCATCATCACTTACGATTATAGGCTCAGGAGGCACAGGCTCTTCATCAATGTTATCACCATCATCATCACCATCATCATCATCATCCTCTTCCATATCCACTAGGGGATCTTCCAGGGGTGCGACCATATTCTGTTCTGCATGTAATACCGCCATAAGAAAATCGTAAACGCTAAGGTAATTCCCCAGATATTGCATCTGCTGCTAGACTACATCAGGAAGATCTCTCCAAACCAGATCACAAATTCACCGTAAAGGTATTTTGGAGGGAATCAATGGCATCATCGTTTGGCGAAACTTCAAGATATAGTGATCTATCGGCTCCCCTACATATCTTCCCCAAACCGGTTCTACACATAAGTACAACTTGCGTCGCCAATCTACCCACAGCATCGGAATCATTTGGACGTGCATGGCATCTGTTGGGGGTAAAGGTGCGAATTTGGCTTGGATCTGTTCTCTAAAGCTTTGCCAATCCCTTGGTCGCTCATCAGGTTCAATCCTCAGCCACCATACTAAGGCCTCCCTCAACAACAATCCTGAGGCCAATAAAACCTGAAGGTGCAGTGGTGTATGACAAGCATCGAAGATCACCTCAAATGCGTGAAACCATTCAGTTAGCACCATAGGCTGCCTTCTCCCATAGTATCGCGGTGGCATTGCGTCTTGGAAAGCAATACTTGCTCTTCGATCAGCCTCCATGTTACGGTTATGATGCGGCTCCGCCATATACTATATTTATTATCATAATTAACATAACAATGCCATATAAAATAAAAACTAAACATTCTTATACTTAAAATCAAACTATCTTACTTGAGCTATGGCAATGGAGCAGACGATGATGTGTAGTAGGATAACAAGATTTTCGCTCTGATACCAACTGTCACAACCTGCCTTTTCGGGTTGTGATAAAACTCTTTCTTACTTACTTTAAAGCAAAAATTTAGGAAATTTTTTTTCTAGAACTAAAATAAATAATTTACTTACATTAATTTTGGTAACTCCCAAAATACTTTCACACACTTATATTTACATAATTATTACTTTTACTTTTACAACATTTTTCTTTTTAAACATTTCATTTCAAAACAACTTAAAACATACACAGTGGAAACATTCAGTAGCAGACTCCATACCCGATCTGCACATATCATCTGTCCACCAGCTCATCATTAAGATTTATTTTGACCTTCTCGTCGGAATACCTACAACATGAAATACTTAATGAGCTAACGCCCAGTAAGTCCCATAAATCCCACATGGACATCCAAATAAATGCATGATTCAATTATGCTTTCTTATAAACTTTCCTTATCTTCACATTTCTTATCTTTAACTAGGGCCCAAGTGTTTGTACCATTGCGCAATTTCATTTAGGTCTACGTAACACCGTGACCATACTATATCCTTTAAACTCCTATTGATTCAGGAGTCGGTACGATACTTTTCTTAATTTCTGGTGACATATTTACCAGTCTATTTATTATGGTTGACATACCATGCATGATGTGATAATCACATGTTATCTATGACACATAAATTCGTTTGCATAGGATAGTACACACAAGTACTTACTTTATATACACACAGGTATTCATCATTGTACACACAAGTACATAACATTCTATACACATAGGTATTCATCATTGTACACACAGGTACATAATATATTGTACATACTAATACATAACATGTTATACACTTAGGTATTTTAATTGTATATTCATAGGTATCCATACTATACCTCTAAGTATTCGTTTTATAGCAAACTCACAAGTTTACACCTTAATATATACTCAGGTATACATGTACATACATTCTATACCTACATTTTCATACTGTAGGTGGAAAGGGTACTTACTTGATTTCATGTTTCGCTTTAATCGACCTTGATTTTCCTTTGTCCTAGACTTCTAGGATCTTGTTGGCCAATTTCAAAGCCATTAGCTGATATTCTATTTTGTTTCAACGCAAAACATTCGTTAATCAATATATTGAGTTGCATAACTGTATACAACTCCGAAAGTCACTGGTTTTCTTATTTCTATCTAACTCTGCCCTATCGTTACTAACGAAGGGCATAAATTTTTCTAATCATTTTCTTTTCCCATTTGAAACATTTTCTGAACGATTCGAGTTATTCGAAACAAAATGACGATTTTGCGCTCCGTGGCCCCTTCTGACCTACCCGTGCTCGATTTCGTTTTCTTAACAAAAATAACCACATATTAACTTTAAAATCATGCCCTAGTGGCTTGTATCTCCTTATTTCATACCTAAGCCCCTTTTTCTATAAAACTTTACAATTTAGCCCTAAATTAAAAATTTTGACAATTTTGCCCCTGGGGCTGAAATTGTCTTTTTTATTCCAAAATTTGGCTATTTTTTGCAAGGATTATTTTTGCTCAAAGTACCATATTCTAAATCCTTTGAGAAATGACGTTTTTGCCTTTTTAAAATTTTTCACAATTTTTGTAAATTCTTGAAAAATCAAAATCTCACCATCGGTCAAGATTTTTGACGAACTGTTTGTATTACCTAACAGTTTCATCGACATCTACAACTTTCGTGTTTTAACTTTTGTGAAAATCTCACTGTACAGGGGTGTTTTTGGCCATTTTTCAATTCTGCCGAGAAAGAACTTTTTCTTTCAATTTAGTCCCTAGGGCGTTTTTATAAAAATCCATTCCAAAATTGAAAATCCACCCCTGCAGAAACCGTTCCATGCCTTATTCAAATCATTCTCATGCTCAAACATCATTTTTACTTATACTAACATCAAATTTATAAAAATAATTCTTTTTGCAAAAATTACCATTTTGCACTATAAACTAAAATTTCACAACTTAAACATGCCATACATCACATATACATGAAATTTCATCAAATACATGCTCAAGAACCCACATGGGTTTAAAAGAATAAAAATCAGAACAAAATTCATAAAATTTCAAAACTTTGAAATCTAAAACTTACCCAAATAACACCACTTTTATTTCTAGCCTTCAAAGTTCCTTTGAACTCCCTCCTAGGCTTCATTTTCATGCAAAAGCACCATGGATTAATTTCCCCTTCAACCCATGAAAAATCCCTTGAAAACTTGCTAAAAAGTTTGGGATTTTACCTTAAATCTTGTAAAAAATCCTTGAGCTTGCTTCAAAAACTTGTTTTGGGGTTATTTTTGCAAAGTATGGGGTTGAGAAAATTTTTTGAGAGCTCTAACTATGGCTGCCAAATATGGGAGAAAGGAAAGAAATGAGATTTTTTAATAAACATGCATTAAATGCTCACTTATCTCCTTTGGTGACTCATGGTCATCCATAAGGATACCCTAGGTGGCAACATGCTATTGGGCCACATTTCCAAGCTTGGTGGCCCAATCAAATTCTGTTGGGTGTCCACTTTGTGGGACCCAAAAATTTATACAGTGTAATTTTTTGTCACGCAGTATTTTTCTTATACTGTCGTGGCCACATCAGTGTACTTTCTATCCTTGGACTGTATAAAAATATTTAGTTTACTTTTCATTCACTTTTGGCGGCCAATCATGATATTTTTTGTATATGCGTTTTCACTTAGCAGTATTTTTATACTGCTTTGGCCTCCTTTCTACCCCAGGTTAGGGTTTGGACAACCTCTATGTCCTATTTACATTATAATCTCCCATTCATTTATATCACAATTTTACAATTAATTGGGATATACAATTCATTCTATGGATGTTATTTATAAATTTCTGAGTAATTAAACTCATAAAATCTATATTTTACCATATCCAACATTGCATCACATTTGCCATAAAATTTGCAATCATTGCCGTTTATTCATACTTTATCGTAATTTTTACAAAAATTACAATTTTACAAAAATCATATTTTTTTAAGGGTAAATTCATTAATTAAACCTAATTAAATATTAGGTTTTATTAATAAAATTTTCTCGGTCATTACACCCATAGTGGAGGGTAAATGGGATACTTTGGTGTTATTAAAACCTTAGCTGTTTTGCAAGAACACTTTTATTGGTCACACATGAAAAGAGATGTTGAGAGAATTTGTGGTAGATGTGTCACATATAGGCAAGCAAAATCTAGAGTGCAACCAGATGGTTTATGCACACCATTTATACACACCATTGCCCATTCCTAGTGTACCTTGGATTGATTTTTCGATGGACTTCGTGTTAAGTTTGCCTAGGTCAAAACGTGGTAGAGATTCAATTTTTGTAGTGGTGAATAGATTTTCTAAAATGACACATTTTATTCCATGTCACAAAATTGATGAGCCTTCTTATGTTGTTGATTTGTTCTTTAGAGAGATAAGATTACATGGCATGCCTAGGACAATTGTTTCGGATAGAGATTCTAAGTTTTTGAGTTACATTTGGAAGACCTTGTGTTGTAAGTTAGGAACTAAGTTATTATTTTCTACTACTTATCATCCACAAACTGATGGTCAAACCAAAGTATAACACTTTGTCTACTTTGTTGAGGGCTATGATTAAAAAGAACATCAAAACTTTGAGAAGGGATGGACCTTTTCAAGTCTTAGAGTGTATCAATGACAATGCATATAAATTGGATTTATCGGGTGAGTATAATGTTCGTGCTACTTTCAATCTTACTGATTTAAGTCCTTTTAATGTAGATGATGATTTGAGGACAAATCCTTTTCAAGAGGACAGGAATGATGAGCACACGCCAAAGACATGAAGTGTGGATCCTGTTCAAGTGCCAGTCTGGTTCGAAGGGCTTGAGCTGAAAGGTTTAAAGAAACTCTTAATGGGCTGATTCAAAGCATGTAGACTAAGGTGAACTCGTGTAGGCCAAAGGGAGATAAAAACCGTGTTCCACAAGTTTGGTTTACCAAGATTCAAGCTTTAGAATAATCTAGAATAGTTTCCTCAAAGAGAACTTCGAGATCACGCCTCCAATTATTCAGCATGCTAATTCCTACTCAGCTTGTTTCCTTTTTTAAGCTAGTTTCCCTTTTCAGCTAGTTTCCAATTTAAGTAGTTTCCTTATTTGTTTTTTGCTGAATTGTAGGCTTCCATACCAATTTGAGAAGTTTTTTTTTTTTTTTTTAATTTGAGTAGTTTCCCATTTAGAGTAGGCGCTAATTAAATTAGTTTCCTGATTTAGGAGTAGGTGTGTAAGTGGGATAGGTTATTTAGTTTATTGATTTTAATTTCTTGATTTCTATTTTTTAGTTTTCCTTTTAGGAATGATGTTTTCAAGGCTGATTATTTAGGATTTAGTTGCCTAAATTCGTGGACATCATTGTATTATAAAAGGCCAATAGCTTAATGAAATAAACACACAATTCAGGTTTTTATTCATACTTTGTGAGACAAAATTCTCTTTAGTTCTTTTAGAACTTTTAGAACTTATCGAAATTTCTGTGGCATTTACCTTTGACTTATTAATCAATTGTTCCATAATTGATTATGGCGTCTTCTTTATACCAAGGTTCTTGCTTCATTTTAAGCAACAAGTTGCAGTTTCATACAAATATGCTTCTAAACAATTTTGGAGACTTATTTGATTCAAGAGTCTCGTCACTTTCTTGGCGGGGTTTGTATCATAATAATAGTAAATGTTAAGTGTTGAAAATATTTCTTACGAAATGCCAATTATGATGTGAATAATTTATCTACCCCTTTGTTTATAGTGTAAATAATTTTTATTTACATAATAAATAGATTTATGGTGCAAATAATGCATTTACCTCCTTGTTTATAATGTAAATATTTCTTATTTAGATAGTAAATAAGTTATTTACATTGTAAATTTGATATTTATTATAAATATTTTTAAAACGTGATATTTACTTCAAAAAGTTTAAAAAATGTAACATTTCTCTCATTCTCCTTTAAAACAAATTGTTGGATTTTGGTCTTAATTCCGCCCAATTAGGCACGTAGTGAGCTTAACCTTTGTTTTTTTTTGGGAAATGTAGGCCATTTTATTGTTAAGGCATGTCTGCTAAAATTACATCTCCTTGGAAGCGTGGAATTACATCAAAGCCAAGAAAATCAATATCTAGATCAAGAGCAAAATTCGCTATCAAGTGAGCTGCCATATTTCCAGAACTGCAAATAGGGCCACTAGTAGCTAAAGAAATCAATGTTTTGACATTATCAATAATTGGGCCTGCATTATCTAGTGAGCCATCCGCACAAATTTCTGCTACAACCTTCATAGCATCAGTCTCAACAAAATCCACTGCCATATTGTGGGACAAAACAAAATCCATACCTTCCCTCGGTGCAAAGCATTATGCTACATAACGGGAGTAAAGATCTAGAATTTTCTTTGCTAAACACGCAATCACCAAACCAAATTCGTCTCTAATGATAGCAATGATACTAGTTACACCATAGCCGCTATTGATAGCTGTGTCAATGTTCAGTTTCAAAGAGCCCGAAGGCGGGGGAGCTGTCACGCCCCGGAGTACGGGAGGTGACGTGGCGGAATATTTAGATTAATTAAAAGAAGATTTAATTAAAAATCGAGAGTTTGAGAATCAAATTAAATAAAAATTAAGAAGATTTTTCCACCACATTTTATAAAGAAATTTATAAAATAATATAAATCAATATATAGCCGCGAGTATGGGTTCCACAACCCACAACTTGTGCACACACATGGTACTGACAATATCATAAATACAATTACAGTCCAGGTACAAATAAAGTTAAATCTTACATGCCTTGATTTAATAATACAAAATATAAATAAATCCTCCTATTGCTCCTGAGTTCGGTTCGAAGAATCCTCTCCAAACCTAAATGGGAAACCACCTAGAGGGAGGAATTTAAAACAGATAAAACGTGAGCGAAAGGCTCAGTAGGACTATGTTTTATAAACTGATTTAATGTAAAGAAACATATCATTGTTAGGAGTACTTAAAAGAAAAACTTTAAATAAATAAGTGAACAAATAAATAAATAAATAGATAATTTGGGTAGAGCCGTCCTGACACAGAACAGTCTACTTGTACAATCGAAAACACCATTTACTTTTACCTAGGCAAACCATGATATCACCACCGTAGTGGCCCAGCTGGGTTTCGGGACCTGCCCCCAAGGTCGATCGCTACACGACCCGATCTCTGATATGGCATCATGCCTTAGTGTTTGTTATCATTATCATTCAAAACCCAATTACCGAGTGTTGTCAATTACGTTCATTATGAAGTTCATTTCATAATCACGGTATATTAAAATATAACCGATAAAACCATTTTCAAACAACCGTTGAAAACATTTTGATAGAAATCCTTTTCAAAGCCAAATCATTTCAAAACCAGGCTACCAAAGAAATAGGATAGAAGTCCTACCTCGATACTCGTGCCGGTGCCCCACACCGTAATCCCGGTCCGCTATACGTTAGCTCCACGGAACCACGAACGATCCTAGATACAAACTAAGTCGATCAATATCTAGTTCGAGACATTCTATGTTACTAAATCATTTCATGATGTCCTAGTGTGCCATTTGTATCTTTAAAATCATTCTATAAGGTTGGGGTTTAAATCTGGGTTCAAAACAATAAAAACGGGTAAAAATCACAAAAATTTCCATGCCTCGGTCGGCCTGCCGGACTCCCTGCTTCGGCCTGCCAAACTGCACAGTTCGGCCTGCCGGAAGCAAGGTTCGGCCTGCCGAACATTTCCCCAGATTCGGCCTGCCGGTCGGAAGAACACCGGCCTGCCGATCATCACTCCGGCCTGCCGAACATGAACTTCGGCCTGCCGAACTGGGAAAACCCAGAAATCCCAGCCACGGGTTTCTCGATCCCCAAAATCCAAATCTTGTTTCTAACCTGTTTTTCTCAAATCCCAGGCATGAAAAACAACTATAGTTGATAGAAAAACATTCTAAAACATGTTTGGAATCATTTAAACAACATTTAAACTCAAAATCCTCAAAAATCCAAAAATGAGAAAATGAGGGGAAAAATGAAAAATCTTGAATTCAATCCGTTTTTCTTCAATCTAGCCTTAGATTCTAGTTGTTCTAAACTCATTTAACTCAAATCCAAGGTTTTCTAAGCTTAAACAAACTTAGATTTCAAAAACACACAAAATTGAAAATTTTGTAAAAAGTTTAGAAATTTCGAATCTAACCTCGAATCGAAGCTTCAATCCGCGTTCTCGGTTGCCGAATCACGTTCCCGAGCTTCCTCCTCGCTAACCCGAAGCTTGGATTCGAATGTGGTTTCAAAATTTGTGAAGAAATTAGAGAGAGAGAGGCTGCCGAGTGAGAGAACCATGGGAGGGAAGAGAGAGAGAGAGAGTAAAACGTGAGAGTGAGGAGAGAGAGAGGAAGGAAGGAAGGAAATAGAGAAAATCGGTGGGCGGTTTTACTGTGCGAAAACCATGTACCGCCCACGGTTTTGTAAAACGGAGTATTTTTAACATTTTACAAATTGTTGTGTTTTAAAACTCAAAACATCATTTTAAAACAATAAGAAATCTTTTTAACACATCAATTTAACAAAACAACCAAAAATTCAGAACCCAACCAAATAATCTAATTAAAGTTAAAACGTTAATTATGGTACACTAATTCATCATTTATATTTCATTAACATTAAATAAATTTCGGGACGTTACAGCTCTCCACCCCTAAAAGAAATTTCGTCCTCGAAATTTACAACTCATCTCAAAAGCAAAACAAATGCGGATACAATTCCCGCATACTCGACTCTAACTCCCAAGTGGCTTCATCGACCCCATGATGCTGCCACACGACTTTCACCAACGGTATCTCACAACGACGCAAACTAATCACTTTCCGGTCGATGATCTGAATCGGTACTTCTTCGTACGTCGTATCCTTCCCTGAACCTGTACATCAGCGAAACGAAACTATCTTATCCTGCCCAGGTGGACATTTCCTAAGCATCGACACATGAAATACATCATGCACATGAGAAAGTTCGGGTGCGAAAGATCAAGCCGATAAGCGACCACACCAACACGCTGAGTGATCTCGAACGGCCCAATATACCTCGGCGCGAGCTTTCCCACTCACTCCGAACCGCATAGTTCCCTTACGAGGTGACACCCTCAAGAGAACAAAATCTCCAACCGTGAATTCTAAGGGTCTACGTCTCCTATCCGCGTAGCTCTTCTGCCGACTCTGAGCTGCTCTCAACCGATCTCGAATCACCGCGACCTTCTCGTTGCTATCACGAATCTCATTCTGGCCCAAGAATAACTCTATCTTCCGGCTCGGCCCAACACACAGGTGACCGACACTGGTCGCCCATACAATGCCTCAAATGGTGCCATATCGATACTCGCCTGATTACTGTTGTTGTACGCGAACTCCGCCAAATGCAAATATTGCTTCCAACTTCCGCCGAAGTCCAACGCACAAGCACGCAACATATCCTCGAGAACCTAATAACCCGCTCAGACTGCCCATCAGTCTGAGGATGAAACGCCGTACTGAAGTTCAAATCCGTACCTAAAGCCTCCTGAAAACTCCTCCAGTACTTAGCATTAAACCTGGTGTCTCGATCAGAGGTGATGGACAAAGGAACTCCATGCAACCTCACAATATTCTGCATATACAACTCCCCGAGAACCTTCCTAGAACACGTCGACCTAAACGGAATGAAATGCGTCGATTTCGTCAACCTATCGACCACAACCCAAACTGCATCGTGCCACTGCTCCGTCCTCGGCAATCCTGTGAGAAAATCCATCGTCACATGCTCCCATTTCCACCCTGAAATAGGAAGCGGCTGAAGCTGACCTGCAGGCTTCTGATGCTCGGCTTTCACCTGACGTCGAACACTTGGCCACGTACTCTCGAACATCTTTCTTCATGCCTCTCTACCAAAACTACCTCTTCAAATCACGATACATCTTGGTGCTCCCTGGATGAATAGTGAACTGAGACCTATGAGCTTCGTCTAGAACGGCTTTCGTCACCTCGGCGATAACTGAAACTGCAAGACGCTCCCAGAAGTACAACGACCCATCTGCATGCACGCTCCATTCCTCGAACTGCTCCCCGTTCTGAATCCGCGACCAAATCCCCTGCAAATGTCGATCCTGCCACTGACCTTGCTTCACCATCCGAACAAGAGCTGGAGTCGCTTCCACATGATATAACGAAACTCGATCACCATCTTCATGATACAGTAGCCGATACTCACTCACTGTCGCATCCCTGCTCCAGTCCTCAAAAATCAAACAAGCGAGAATCCCTGAAGACTTCCTGCTAAGCGCATCCGCGACCACATTAGCTTTCCTGGGATGATACTGCAACGCGAAATCATAATCCTCCATGTACTCCACCCATCTGCGCTGCCTCAGATTAAGATCCCTCTGAGTGAACAAATACCTCAAACTCTTGTGATCGGAGAAGACCTGAAACGACGCTCCATACAAGTAACATCTCCAAATCTTCAGCGCGTAGATCACCGCCGCAAGCTCTAAATCGTGAGTAGGATAATTCCGCTCGTGAGGTCATAGCTGTCTCGATCCATACGCAACTACACGACCATGCTGCATCAACATGCATCCAAGTCCACGCCCTGAAGCATCCGCATAAACCTCATACGGCTCATTACTACTAGGAATAACCAACACTGGAGCTGAAGTCAACCGGTTCTTCAATTCCTGAAAAGCAGACTCACAATCTTCATCCCACTCAAACCTGACATTTTTCTTGATCAATCTCGTCAACGGAGCTGCAATCTTTGAAAAGTCCTTTACAAATTTCCTGTAATATCCAGCCAGACCTAAGAAGCCGCGAATCTCTGCTACATTCCTTGGTTGTTCCCACTCCAATATAGCTTCAATCTTGGATGGATCCACTAAAATACCATGCTCCGAGATGACATGACCCAGAAATTTGACCTCAGTCAACCAGAACTCACATTTTTCCCTCTTAGCATACAATTGGTGCTCCCGCAGAGTCTGAAGCACGATCCGAAGATGCTGCTCATGCTCCTCCCAAGTCTTAGAATACACAAGAATATCATCGATGAACACGATCACAAACTGATCCAGATACGGCCTAAATACCCTGTTCATCAGATCCATAAAAGCTGCTGGAGCATTCGTCAACCCGAAAGACATAACCAGAAACTCGAAGTGCCCATACCGAGTCCTAAAAGCTGTCTTGGGAATATCCTCTTCCTTGATCCTAAGCTGATGATAACCTGAACGCAAATCAATCTTTGAGAAGTATCGCGAACCTCCCAACTGATCAAACAACTCATCAATCCTAGGCAAGGGATACTTGTTCTTCACCGTAACACGATTCAGCTGCTGATAATCCACACATAATCTGAGAGTCCCATCGTGCTTCTTCGCAAACAAAACTGGTGCTCCCCACGGAGATGTGCTATTCTGAATATATCCTTTATCAGCAAGCTCCTGAAGTTGCTTCCTCAATTCCTTCATTTCTGCTGGCGCCATCCGATAGGGTGCCATAGAAATTGGTGATGTCCCTGGAAACAACTCGATACCAAACTCAATCTCCCGATGCGGTGGTAACCTTGATAACTCATCGGGGAAGACATCCTTGAACTCATCAACCACCGGAATCACTGTACTACCTTTCAAAACATAGGGCTCGCAATCTAGGTTGGCAAGAAAAGCACAACAACCTAGATTCCTTCGCCCTCCTAGACACGACTTCATAAGACGCTCACTCATTGACCAATCACCACCACCCTGGTAAGTGATTACCGTCCCCCTATCAGACACTAGGGTCACTTTTCTAAGTTGGCAGTCCACGACTGCACTATATCTGGACAACCAGTCCATCCCTAAGATCACATCATAGGAGCTCATGGGGAGTACAATCAAATCACTTTTCAAAATCTCATCCCCAATCTTTATTTTACAAGATTTACACATACAATTCACACACACCCGCCCCAAGGGAGAAGTTATAACTAGGGGTTCATTAAACTCTTCTACTTCTAATCCCAAGGCATGTACAAAAGAACTCGAAATGAGAGAATGAGAGGCACCGGTATCAAATAAAACACGAGCTAAAGATCTGGAAACCAAAATCATACCATCGACAACCGCGTTACCAGTCTGAGAATCTAACCCTCCAGATGCCATTGCATGAACCTGCACTGACGTCTTTCCGTTTCCTCTACCGACATTACTGGGTCCTGGATTACTCGACCGATGCTGCTGAGATGGAGACGAATGCACACTACCTGTACTCGGAGCTCTATACTGAGGAACACTGCGCTAAAAATACTGCGGCTGCTGCGCCCGTGCCAGATATGAGAATTGCTGAGGAGAAAACTGCGGATACTACAACTGCGAGTACTGCGGAGGCGGAGGTAGGGTCTGAGGCTGAGGCTAAGATGAACGACTGGCATCCTCCCCGGTCTGAGATCCAAGACGAGCATTCCTGATCGGGCAATTCCTCTTGATGTGTCTGGGCTGCTGACAGAAATGATAATGGAAGCTGTAGGAATTGCTGCACCTGCTGCCAGACGAACTGCTACTGCCACTGGTCGCACCGCCTTGCTTACCTTTCCCCGGAGCTGGACGACTACTGGTGCTCTTCCTGCCACTCCTTTGCGGTCCTCCTGAAGCCTTGGCTCGGTCCTCACAATACTGCACATAATCATTCTCCACGGAGATCGCCGACGACACAAGCTCTCCGAAACTCCTAAGCCGTAGAGCAACCAACTGCCGCCGAATAGGAGCCTTGAGTCCCTCCTGAAACTTGATGCATTTCTCGCGTTCCGATGCCACCGCTGATGGAGCAAACCTAGCCAACTCATTAAACTTCGCCTCATACTCCCGAACTGATAGATCACCCTGCTGCAATCTATAAAACTCAGCTGCTTTTTGATCTCTATATCCCTGCGGAAAATACCGATCATAGAACAGCTCCTCGAACTTGTCCCAACCGATATCGCCACCGCGCTCCAGACGCTTAGTTTGTTTCCACCAGGTGTTGGCGCCACCCTCAAGCTTATACGCCGCGAATTCCACTCGATACTCCTCAGGCACACCAAGGGTATCTAGATGCTTCAAGATCGAATCCAACCAATATTCAGCTAACCGTGGATCCCCGTTGCCATCAAAAGTCGGAATAGATGCCCGCCGAAATTCCTTAAAGAAAGCATGCTGACTACCAGCACTGGAGTCTTCCGGTCTAACCCTGGCTGCCATCTGCCGGAAAGCCGCAAACATAGACCTCATCATGCTCTCATCATTTCCAAACTCGGCGTCAGCAGTCGAACGACGTCTAGGTGCCATTCTCTCACTTCTGAAAACAAAATTTGGACTGTCAGAGGTATTTCATTGTCAAACCTATGTGTGCACAATTCCCAAGGTTCATAACCTTGGGCTCTGATACCATTCTGTCATGCCCCGGAGTACAGGAGGTGACGTGGCGGAATACTTAGATTAATTAAAAGAGAATTTAATTAAAAATCGAGAGTTTGAGAACCAAATTAAATAAAAACTAAGAAGTTTTTCCACCACATTTTATAAAAGGATTTATAAAAATTAAGCAAATAATAATAATTGAATAAAAACCGCGAATATGGGTTCCACAACCCACAACTTGTGCACACACATGGATCTGACAATATCATAAATACAATTACAGTCCAAGTACAAATAAAGTTAAGTCTTACATGCCTTGATTAAATAATACAGAATGTAAATAAACTCTCCTATTGCTCCTGGGTTCGGTCCGAAGAATCTTCTCCAAACCTAAATGGGAGACCACCTAGATGGGGGAAATTTAAAACAGTAAAACGTGAGCGAAAGGCTCAGTAGGACTATGTTTTATAAAATCGTTTAATGCAAATAAACATAGTATCGTTAGAAGCTATTCAAAAGGAAAATTAAATAAATACATGAATAAATAAATAAATAATTTGAGTAGAACCGTTCTGTCACAGAACAGTCTACTCGTCAAATCAAAACACCATTTTACTTTTACCTAGGCAAACCATGATATCACCACCGTAGTGGCCCAGCTGGGTTTCGGGACCTGCCCCCAAGGTCGATCGCTACACGACCCGATCTCTGATATGGCATCATGCCCATGTGTTTATTATCATTATCATTCAAAACCCAATTACCGAGTGTTGTCAATTACATTTATTATGAAATTCATTTCATAATCACGGTATATTGAAATATAACCGGTAAAACCATTTTCAAACAACCGTTGAAAACATTTTGATAGAAATCCTTTTCAAAGCCAAATCATTTCAAAACCAGGCTACCAAAGAAATAGGATAGAAGTCCTACCTCAATACTCGTGCCGGTGCCCCACACCGTAATCCCGGTCCACTATACGTTAGCTCCATGAAACCACGAACAATCCTAGATACCAACTAAGTAAATCAATATCTAGTTTGAGACATTCTATGTTACTAAATCACTTCATGATGTCCTAGTGTGCCATTTGTACCTTTAAAATCATCCTATAAGGTTGGGATTTAAATCAGGGTTCAAAACAGTGAAAACGGGTAAAAATCACAAAATTTTCCATGCCTCGGTCGGCCTGCAGGACGCCCTGCTTCGGCCTGCCGAACTGCACAGTTCGGCCTGCCGGAAACAAGGTTCGGCTTGCCAAACATTTCCCCAGATTTGGCCTGCCGGTCGGAAGAACATTTGCCTGCCGATCATCACTCCGGCCTGCCGAACATGAACTTCGGCCTGCCGAACTGGGAAAACCCAGAAATCCCAGCCACGGGTTTCTCGATCCCCAAAATCCAAATCCGGATTCCAACCTGTTTTTCTCAAATCTCAGGCATGAAAAACAATCATAGTTGATAGAAAAACATTCTAGAACATGTTTGGAATCATTTAAACAACATTTAAACTCAAAATCCTCAAAAATCCGAAAATGAGAAAAAGAGGAGAAAAATGAAAAATCTTGAATCCAATCCGTTTTTCTTCAATCTAAGCTTAGATTCTAGTTGTTCTAAGTTCATTTAACACAAATCCACGGTTTTCTAAGCTTAAACAAACTTAGATTTCAAAAACACACAAAATTGAAAATTTTGTAAAAAGTTTAGAAATTTCAAATCTAACCTCGAATCGAAGCTTCAATCCGCGTTCTCGGTTGCCGAATCACGTCCCCGAGCTTCCTCCTTGCTGTCCCGAAGCTTGGATTCGAATGTGGTTTCAAAAATTAGAGAGAGAATTGAGAGAGAGAGTGAGCTGCCGAGAGAGAGAAATAGAGAGAGAGAGCTGCGTGAAAGTGAGGAGAGAGAGAGAGAAGAGGGAATAAATAGAGAAAATCGGTGGGCGGTTTTACTGTGCGAAAACCATGTGCCGCCCACGGTTTTGCAAAACAGAGTATTTTTAACATTTTACAAATTGTTGTGTTTTAAAACTCAAAACATCATTTTAAATCAATAAGAAATCTTTTGAACACATCAATTTAACAAAACAACCAAAATTTCAAAAATCCAACCAAATAGTCTAATAAATGTTAAAACGTTAATTATGGCACACTAATTCATCATTTACATTACATTAACATTAAATAAATTTTGGGACGTTACACAAAACCATCATGTGCTACCTATGGACCAATGATAGAGGCCGTAGGCCCTCCATTCGAAAACCTGCTCCTATTCAATAGTTTAAAAGTCAAGGTTTTATGTGAAAATGCATGAACAATTTTTAATGAGCGGCACTCCCTATTCTACATGGCATGTTATCAACATACATGACTAATCACATTATAATACAGACAAGCAAAGCAACATGCAAAGCCACTAGCAAAATAATGAATAAATAGCCATAATATCATGGTTCCATCCTAGAAAAAAGAAAATAAGGATTATAAAAGATCAATCGAAACATATTATCAATTCTTCATCTTGTATCTTCATGTTGTATCCTTCTTCATGTGGCATCCTTCTTCAATTTTTCAATCCCTCATAGATCAAAAGGTTTACTGGTCAACATAAAATTTCATGTTTCTTAGAATTGTCTCAAAAATAAAATCAAAAACTACACCTAAAAATTGCACATTTTTCAAAAAATGTTTTGCCCTCTGTCGGCCTGCTGAACTAGATGTTTGGCCTACTGGTCTGACCATCGGCCTACCAAACTTAAGGGTTCAACCTGCTGACTGAGCTAAAAAATTTTGCCTTGCTATTAGCCCATCGAACTAGAAATTTGGCCTACTAGTCTACGACCATCAGCTTGCCGATCCAAAGGGTTTAGCTTGCCAACCTAGCTAAACTAGTGTTTTTCCAAAAAAATAGTTTTAATCAGTTTTTCAATCTTATTTTCAACAATTAAAAAGCATAAAAATTTATAAACATAGAAAATAATGGAACTCGTATCATCTTTATCTTCTAGATCTGTCTTTACTTTGAATGATTATTTAATTACAAAATTTTATAAATTTAAAATTAAAATAATAATTCCTAGACAATGGTGATAGACCACTATCTAATTACATGAAAAGCCTAGATACACATTCTAACATCTAAGAAACCATAACCGACACAAACTAATTAATTAATAAAAAATTAAATAAAAATTTAATCAACCATAATTAATTAAACATTTACCATATAATCTCATGACAACATTTAATTATATAGAACCCAGAGTGCCAACTCTCTAAAAAATTAAATTCAGGCATAGAAGAGAATAAGATCACATATTTTATGTATATAGCATGATCACAAACCCAAAAATAAACATAAAAACTTGGCTTTGATAGCAATTGTTGGAAAATGAGTATGTAGCAGAATTTTAAAAATTTTAAATCAAAGTATTTTTCAAAACACAAGTTTGACATGCTAAATACATAAATTAATAACAGATCTTATAAATCTCTTTTGCAACCGAAGTAGGCTCAAATCCGTGTAGGGAATAATGTTCTAAAAAAGCCTCAACCAACTAGTATTTTTTGCTATTCTCTATCCACGATTGAAGTGTGGGTGTTCACACATCGTACAACTCTTCCTCTGGTGACTCTCCTTCTAACCACCTGAGAAAACCTAGGCTAAGGTTCTTGATGTTAAATAATAGCTCTAAGGGAGTTTTAGAGTTTCTAAAACTAAAGTACTCACTCTATGCTTCTCAAATGATCTGAATAACTGAGAAAACTCACCCTTATTTATAGTGGTCGAATTTGGGGTTAAACCTTATCAGATTACGCCTCAAAATTCAAGTTTGGATAAACTTTTGATGAAAAACATGTCTAAAATGCGTGTACAGATTATCACACAATCAGTAGGCTGATCTTGGAGATCAGCCTATCGAACTTACTCCATCGACAGGCCGAAGTTTCCCACCGGCCTACCGAACTTATAATAATCTTGATCCTTGAGAATATCTTATTTTCACCCAAGAATCTTAGATAGAGCCTTAGTTTTAATTCAAATAACCCAATAGAGAAGTTATCTGATTAAAACAGTCATATCTAGATAATCCCATAGAAAATAAAATATTATCCAAATAATTCAACATGTTTATCTTGAATTAATTTCGTAAATTGATTTAATTGGTAAACTAACATGCATTATATCATCCAATTTTATCAAATTTTAGCCAATCTAATAATTTAACATAAGTCACAAGATATAGGAAAAACATGCTGTATCATTATAGATTTTATAATGAGATAACAAAGAGGACCCAATTGACATATATAGTTCAAACTCCTATAATTATAAAATACAATATCCTAGATATATATTTTATAATTATAAACTCTAATGCCACTCCACTAAAGCTTAGAGCTACACTCTCAAACTATATAAAATTATGAAGCTTCAATAAGCTAACCCTCCATGACATATCATAATGTGTTATATCTCCATAGGATATTCATAATCGGCTTAAGGATAAATTCTGTTTTACCTTCCTGATCATTTTTATCTTGCATTCCATTATCACACCATTGGAATATTTACTATTCATAGACAGTATACCATTCGATTACACATATGTATTTAAATGATTAGGCACTCCAGTCTTCCAATTATAGGATAATGCATATAAAAGAATATTATTAACTCTACAAAAAGAGCTATAAATTTCATATCTATGAATAATAAGTCTATGTCAATCAAGGGTCATGCCTCCAACATACTGATATGCATGCCATTATTAAGTTAGGATATCACCCTTTAGTATATCAAAAGTCATAAGTCAAGAATAAGAGCCCATTAGTCATTTCAAGATTAAGACAACACACATATGATTATCTAAAGTGAATTGATTTGCATAAATGAAATTATTAACCAAATCAATTTAATTTTTATGTCCCAATCAATTCATCATCACTTATGACAATGCACCAACATTTTTACTCACAGAGTCCCACTCTGATGATGAAAATAAGCCATCTCCCATTAAGGATGTAGACAACATAATAATCTTAGCATGAATAAAGTGCCCAAGTTTATTTCCTTTATTGTGGATCTTATCATTTGGACCATTACCTTTAAAATTCACGCCTTGTGTATAATCTGTCCATTATATGCACGATTGCAAAAGGTTTAAACTGGCAGTTTCAAACTTTTGATTGTTTATCATTCATTCAACAGAAATGAATATAAAGAGGACAACATTTGGTATATGAATAATAAATAAACTTTTTATTGATAAAATGTCTCCAAAAATATATTATAATATTTTACTCCTTAGGGCATTATGTCTAATAGAGAATGAGTTTTCAACCTGGGTAGTTGACTCGGGAGCAACTAACCATATTTGTTCTTCTTTATAGAGTCTTAGTTCTTCACAAGAGCTTGCTGATAGGGAGTACGCGATGATCATGGGCAATGAAGCAAGACTTTTAGCTAAAGTAGTGGGATAAGTTAGACTTCATTTTAGAAATAATTATTTAGTTTTAAACAATGTTTATTTTATTCAGGTTTAAGAAGAAATTTGAGTTCTGTTTCTAGATTAAACGAACAATTATTTAAAGTTTCTTTTGATAATGAAATTGTTTTTATTTCAAAGAATGATTTAAATATATGTTCTAGAAAGCTAAATGATGGTTTATATTTTCTTAGACCTAGTCCTTAACCACTGCTTAATACTAAATGCTCAAACTAGCTAAACCAAAGAATGAAAACAAAAGATTTCTCATGAAAATGATATATATCTATGGCATCTTAGACTTAAACAAATTAACCTAAATAGGATTGAAAGACTGTTAAAGGATAGTCCTTTGAGGGAACTAAAAGTTAGTAAACTCCCAGTTTGTGAATCATGTCTAGAAGGTAAGATGACCAAGAGACTTTTCTCAGCTAAAGGTACAAGAGCCAAAGAACTGCTTGAATTGATATATAGTGATGTATGCGGACCTTTAAATGTTCAAACAAGAGGTGGGTATAAATATTTCATCACGTTTATTGACGATTATTCAATATATGGTTATGCTAACCTAATGTATAGGAAATCCAAGACTTTTAGCATGTTCAAGGAATCTATATAGAAGTTGAAAAGTAACCAAGGAAGCAAACAAATCTTCTTCGATTGGATTGAGAAGGTGAGTATCTAGACACAGTGTTCGTATACCACTTGATGGAAACATGAATAGTTTTGTAACACATCACACCTAGAACACCACAACAAAATGGTATTATCAAAATGAGAAATCGAATGCTACTCGACATGATGAGATCAATGTTGAGTTATTCTTCTCTACCTACTTTCTTTTGGGGATACATCTTAAGGACTGCAATTTATATTATAAACTTGTTTCCTGCTACGTCTATACCTAAGACACCTCTAAAGTCATGGAATAGCCAAAAACTTGTCTACCTCATATGCTAAAAGCTAAGATCGAGAAGTTGGAACTTCATTTGGAAGTATATATCTTTGTAGACTATCCTTAAGATACACGAGGAGGTTAGTTCTATAGTCCTCAAGACAAGAAGGTGTTTGTATCGACAAATGCCACTTTTCTTGAGCATGACTATATGAAAGATTTCAAACCAAATAGCAAAATAGTTGTAGAAGAGTTACTTACTGATTAGATCACCCCACAATCAACAAAAGTTGTCGACGAGCCAACAAGAGTTGTCGAGATGCAGACCTAAAAGGCCACAACTTCTAGTTAAACACCTTTGGTGCTTTGTTGTAATAGGAGGGAGCTAAGATTACCAGCTTTTTATCAAAGACAAACATAGCTAGTCATTGTGAGTGACGGTGAGGATGATCCATTGGCTTACCAGTTGGCAATAGAAGATTCTGACAAAGAGTAGTGACTGGAAGCCATGAAACTCGAGATGGAATCCATATATTCCAACTTAGTCTAGGAACTTGTTTATCTTAAAGGGGTAAGACCCATTGAGTGGAAATGGATCTACAAGAGAAAGAGAAGAGTAAATGGAAAAGTAGAGACTTTCAAAGGAAGACTAGTAGTGAAGGGTTATACCCAGAAGGAGGGAATCAACTATGAAAAGACTTTCTCCCTAGTTGCTAAGCTAAAGTCTATTCAGATACTCTTATATATTACTGCACATTTCAATTACAAGATTTGGCAAGGATGTTAAGATGGTATTTATTAATGGCTATCTTGAAGAAAACATCTATATGGTGCATACAAAAAGTCTGCAAATTGCAAAAGTCTATTTATAGACTTAAGCAGGCTTTTAGATCATGAAACATCAGGTTTGATGAGGCTATCATGTCTTATGGTTTTGAATAGAACTAGGGTGAATCATGAGTCTTTAAGTACATAAGAGAAAAAAATGTGTTCTTCTTAGTACTTTATGTTGATGACATCCTGCTCATCAGGAATGACAAGGACTCAATGTCACAAGTAAAGGAATGGTTAGCCAGTCAATTTTAAACAAAAGATTTGGGAGAATTAAGCTATGTTCTTAGGATCCAGCTCATCAAAGATTGCAAGAAAAAACTGTTGACATTATCTCAACATCTATACAAGCATTTATCTGTTTAAAGAATAGTGCCTGAAGACTCCTCAGGAGTAGGTTGACATGAGTCATTTCCCACATACATCAATAGTCGGAAGCCTGATGTATGCTATGCAGTGTATTAGGTCTAACATCTACTATACGATGGGGTTAATCAGTAAGTTTTAGTCAAATCTAGGATTTGATCATTAGACAACTATGAAGTGCATTCTCAAGTATCTTTGAAGAATGAGATACTATATGTTTGTGTACTCCACTGGAGGTTTATCGCTTTATGGTTATACCGATTATGATTTTCAATCAGATAAGGATGATCGAAGGTCAATCTCATGATACGTGTTCACTCTTGGTGGTGGAGCCTTTTTCTAGAGAAGTGTGAAACAATAGTGTTTCTAACTTGACAATAGAGGATGAATAGATGGCTGCTTGTGAAGCATCCAAGAAGCAATCTAGTTTCAGAAATTCTTGATGGATCTAGAAGTTGTTCCAAATGAAAATAAGCTGGTTAGGCTATACTTTGACAATAGTGTAGCAATTATAAACATTAAAGAATCAAGAAACCACAAAGTCACTAGGCATGTAGAGATAAGGTATTACCTGGTTCAAGATATATACCATAGAGGTAACATGACAATGTTAAAGATCACATTGGCTGACAACCTAGCAGATTTGCTTATGAAGACCTTACCAATCAAAGTTTTCAAGAAGCATTCAGAGGGTTATGGATTAAGAGACATGTCTCATTTGCTTTCAGCAAGTAGGAGATTGTTAGGATAGATGCCTTTAAAGCATATGATATTTGTAAAGTACATATTAATAAATAGATAAATAAATAAAGTGAATTTATTCATTGAATTTACATGTATGCATTCTTAAATACTTTATGAATATAATTAAAATTCCATAATTATCTATATGACCTTAAATATTATATATAAGTGTTGTATATAAGAGGATAATATTTACGGATGATAATTAAATTAGTCAGTAACATATAATTAGTTATTCAATTAAAGTATAGAATCTTTAATTGAGCGTTACTTGTGTAGGTCATTTCCATTAAAAATAGAATGATATTATCTAAACCGTTAATATGGTGTGTCATTAAATGAGTGCATTGTACATAATGAGATTATGTAGGATTAGGACACGATGGGGTATGAAAAACTAATAGTTTCCGTTACATATAGCAAGTACTAATAACATCGACTGATGGTCATATATAAAATTATCATAGTCACGAGTTATTAATAGACTCATATTTATGGATTTATATCTTTTGATTTACTTAGTACGGATTTAAAAATCAAATATTATTCATTGTATCTTGGAGGCATAATGATGATGTGGTATGAAAGACTAATGATTTTCGTTAAATATAGCAAGTACTAATAATATTGACTGATGGTTATATATAAAATTATCATAGTCATGAGTTATTAACAGACTCATATTTATGGATTTATATCTTTTGATTTACTTGGTACGGATTTAAAAATCAAATATTATTCCTTGTATCTTGGAGGCATCATGAATTAAGTATCCAAGAATGTTAATATTACAAGATGGAATCTATTCTTTCTCTATCCGAGAGTAGATAAATAGTTCTTTTGAGTGTTAATTCAGGGCTTGAATAACAAGAGCGCTAATTCGTGATTAAGTTCATGAATTTATTATTCATTAGAAAATCAATGGCACTTAGGGATAAAAAAGAAATTACAGAGGTTACTGGATTTCACTTAGTTTTAATTATAAATTATTTATTAACGATCAACTTATATGCAATGAATATATCAAATAGATGACTCTAAGAAATGAGTAACTAAATAGATGTAATTTCATAGTGCAATTTCAAGTATTTAAAGGAGTTACATTAGAATTAATAAAAGAGTAATATATTAATTAAAGAGTTTAATTAATATATTTATTTTATTAGAGCTTGAAATCATCAATCCATTAGTCTCCCGCCATCCTTGTAAATACTGTTTGGACAAGTGAAATTATTGGTTTAAATAATTAATTTAGAAATATGGAATGTTAAATTAAATATCACTCAAAATAAATTAATTATGAATTAAATTTTATTATTAAATAATTGGATTATTTATAAATAAAATAAAATAATTAATTTTAGAAGGCACACAGTAGGTGGGTCCCACTATGTAGGTGGCACACATAGTGGGTATCCCATTGTATCTATGACTCCATCGGTAGTAAAGGAAAAGTCCCTTGTGCACTTCAAAACTTGTTTACCAGGTTTCCATTTTAAGAATTTCTCTTTTGAATAAAATGTAATTTAATTCAAATATGGAAAGTTAACTATAGAAACAAATGAGATTGGGTAACAAGTAGTATTCCCACTTGTACTGTTGTCACGCACCGGAGTACGGGAAGTGACGTGGCAGATTATTTAATTTAATTAAAGGAGAATTTAATTAAAATCAAGAGTTTTAGGGGTTCAATTAAACTATTTAACGTGAAAGTCTCAGGAAAGTCATTTCATGAAAACAAATAATAAATAATAAACATAGCGAGTATGGGTCCCACAGACCCACAACTTGTGCATACATATGGTACTGACAATATAATAATACAACTACAGTCCAAGCGCAAATAAAATTAAAAACATTACATGCCTTGATTAATTTATACAAACAATATACTAATCTTTCTACTGCTCCTGAGTTCGGTCCATTGAATATTCTCTGAACCTAAATGGGGAAACCACCTAGAAGGGGGGGGGGGGGGATTTGAAAATAGAGAAAATGTGAGCGAAAGGCTCAGTAGGACAATATTTTATCAAATTATATAAAAGAAACATTGAATAAATAAATTAATTTAAATGAGACCGTTCTTACCCAAAACAGTTTACTTAAACATCCAGAAATATCATTTTCTTTTCCTAGGCAAATCATAAGAATATCACCACCGTAGTGGCCTAACTGGGTTTCGGGACCTGCCCCTAAGGTCGATCGCTACACGACCCGATCTCTGATATGGCATCATGCCTATGTGTTTATTTTCATCATCATTCAAAACCCATTTACCGAGCATTGTCATTTACATTTATTATGAAGTTCATTTTCAAAGCCAACTCGTTTTTGAAACTAGGCTACCAAGAAGTAGGGTAGAAGTCCTACCTCGATACTCATGCCGGTGCCCCACACCGTAATCCCGGTCTGCTATACATTAGCTCTGCGGAACTACGAACAATCCTAGATACATACTAAGTCGATTAATATCTAGCTCGAGACATTCTATGTTATTAAACCATTTCATGATGTCTTAGTGTGCCATTTGTATCTTTAAAATCATTCTGTAAGGTTGGAATTTAAATCAGGGTTCAAAACAGTGAAAACGGGTGAAAAATCACAAAATTTTCCACGCCTGGCCAGCCTGCCGGACTCCATGCTTTGGCCTGCCGAACTGTGCAGTTTGGCCTGCCGGAAGCCAGGTCCGGTCAGCCGGACATTCCCCAGGTTCAGCTTGCCGGACAGATGAACACCGGCCTACCGAACACGTAGTTCGGCCTGCCAAACTAAGAAAACCCAGAAATTCCAGACACGGGTTTTTCGATCCCCAAAATCCAAATTTTGATTTTAACCTGTTTTTCTCAAATCTCAGGCATGGAAAACATTCATAGATGATAGAAAAAATGCTAGAACACTTTAGAACCCATTTAAACAAGATTTAAACTCAAAAATCTGAAAATGGGAAAATGAGGAGAAAAATGAAAAATCTTGAATCCAATCCGTTTTTCTTCAATCTAAGCTTAGATTCTAGTTGTTCTAAGTTCATTTAACTCAAATCAAAGGTTTTCTAAGCTCAAACGAACTTAAATCTCAAAAATGCACAAAATTGAAAATTTTGGAAAAAGTTTAGAAATTTCAAAACTAACCTCGAATCGAAGCTTCAATCCGCGTTCTCGGTTACCAAATCACGTTCCTGAGCTTCCTCCTTGCTAACCCGAAGCTTGGATTCGAATTTGATTCAAAAATTTGAGAGAGAATTTAAGAGAGAAAGGAGAAACCGAGAGAGAGAGAGTGAGAGAGCTCACGGGCAGGAGAGAGAGAGGAGAGAGAGTGAGATCAGGGAGAGTGAAGAGAGAGGGAGAGGTGAGAGAATAAATAGAGAGAAACGGTGGGCGGTTTTACTGTGCGAAAACCAAATGCCACCCACGGTTTTGTAAAACGGAATATTTTTAACATTTTACAAATTGTTGTGTTTTAAAACTCAAAACATCATTTTAAAACAATATGAAATCATTTGAATTTATCAAATTAACAAAACAACCTAAAATTCAAAATTTAACCAAATAATCAAATTAATGTTGAAACATTAATTATGGCACACTAATTCATCATTTATATTACAATAACATTAAATAAATTTCGGGCCGTTACAACTCTCCACCCCTAAAAGAAATTTTGCCCTCAAAATTTACATCTCATTTCAGAAACAAAATAAATGCGGATACAATTCCCGCATACTCGACTCTAGTTCCCAGGTGGCTTCATCAACCCTGTGATGTTGCCACACGACCTTTACCAACGGTATCTCACGACGATGCAAACTAATTACTTTTTGGTCGATGATCTGAATCGGCACCTCTTCGTACGTCGTATCTTCCTGAACCTGCACATCGCAAAATGAAACTATTTTACCCTGCTCAGGCGGACACTTCCTAAGCGTGGACACATGAAACACATCGTGAACATGAAAAAGTTCAGGCGAAAGATCAAGCCGATAAGCAACCACACCAACACGCTGAGTGATCTCGAACGGCCCAATATACCTCGGCGTGAGCTTCCCACTCACTCTGAACCGCATAGTTCCCTTAAGAGGTGATACCTTCAAGAGAACGAAATCTCCTACCGCAAACTCTAAGGGTCTACGTCTCCTATCCGCGTAACTCTTCTGTCGACTCTGAGCTGCCCTCAATCGATCTCGAATCACAACGACTCTCTCATTGCTATCATGGATCTCATCTGGCCCAAAAATAAACTTGTCTTCCGGCTTGGCCCAACACACCGGCGACCGACACGGTCGCCCATACAATGCCTCAAATGGTGCCATACCAATACTCGCCTAATTACTGTTGTTGTATGCGAACTCTGCCAGATGCGAATATTGCTTCCAATTCCTGCCGAAGTCTAACGCACAGGCACGCAACATATCCTCGAGAAGCTAAATAACCCGCTCAGACTGCCCATCAGTCTGAGGATGAAACAACGTACTGAAGTTCAAATCCGTACCTAAAGCCTCCTGAAAACTCCTCTAGTACTTAGCATTAAACCTGGTATCTCGATCAGAGGTGATGGACAACGAAACTCCATGCAATCTCACAACGTTCTACATATACAAATCCCAGAGAATCCTCCTTGAACATGTCGACCTAAACGGAATGAAATGCGCCGATTTCGTCAACTTGTCGACCACAACCCAAACTGCATCATGCCGCTGCTCCGTCCTCGGTAAACCTGTGAAAAAATCCATCGTCACATGCTCCCATTTCCATCTTGGAATAGGAAGCAGCTGAAGCTGACCTGCGGGCTTTCGATGCTCGGCTTTCATCTGAAGACACATCGTACACTTGGCCACATACTCTCAAACATCATTCTTCATGCCTCTCCACCAATATTGCCTCTTCAAATCACGATATATCTTTGTGCTCCCCGGATGAATAGCAAACTGAGACCTATGGGCTTTGTCCAAAACGGCTTTCATCACCTCTGCGATAGCTGGAACTACGAGACACTCTCGAAAATACAACGATCCATCTTATTGCACACTTCATTCTTTGAACTGTTCCCTATTCTAAATCCACGACCACATCCCTTGCAAATGCTGATCTTGCCACTGACTTTGCTTCACCATCTGAACAAGAGCTGGGGTCGCCTCCACATGATATACCGAAACTCAATCATAGTCTTCATAATACTGTAACCCATACTCACTCACTGTCACATCCCTGCTCTAGTCCTCAAAAGCCAGACAAGCCAGAATCCCTGAAGACTTCTTGCTAAGCGCGTCCGCGACCACATTAGCTTTCTCAGGATGATACTGCAACGCAAAATCATAATCCTCCATATACTCTATCCATCTACGCTGCCTCAAATTAAGATCCCTCTAGATGAACAGATACCTCAAACTCTTATGATCGGAGAAGACCTGAAACGACGCTCCATATAAATAACACCTCCAAATCTTCAGCGCGTGAATCACCGCCGCGAGCTCCAAGTCATGTGTAGGATAATTTTGCTTGTGAGGTCGTAGTTGTCTCGATCCATACGCAACCACACGTCCATGCTACATCAACATGCATCCAAGTCCGCGTCCTGAAGCATCTGCGTAAACCTCATACGGCTCGTCACTGCTAGGAATAACAAACACTGGAGCTAAAGTTAATCGGTTCTTCAATTCCTGAAAAGCAAGCTCACATTCTTGACCCCACTCAAACCTGACATTTTTCTTGATCAATCTCGTCAACGGAGCTGCAATCTTCAAAAAATCCTTTACAAATTTCCTATAATAACCAACAAGACCTAAGAAGCTACGAATCTCTGCCACATTCCTCTGTCGTTCCCACTCTACTATAGCTTCAATCTTGGATGGATCCATAGAAATACCATGCTTTGAGATGACATGACCCAAAAACTTGACCTCAGTCAATCAAAACTCGTACTTTTCCCTCTTGGCATACAATGGGTGCTCCCGCAGAATCTGAAGCACGATACGAAGATGCTGCTCATGCTCTTCCCAAGTCTTAGAATACACAAGAATGTCATCGATGAACACGATCACAAACTGATCCAAATACGGCGTAAATATCATGTTCATCAAATCCATGAAAGCTACCGGAGCATTCGGCAACCCAAATGACATAACCAAAAACTCAAAATGTCCATATCATGTCCTAAAAGCTGTCTTGGGAATATCCTCTTCCTTAATCCTAAGTTGATGGTACCCTGAATGCAAATCAATCTTTGAGAAGTACCGCGAACCTCCCAACTGATCAAACAACTCATCAATCCTAGGCAAGGGATACTTATTCTTCACTGTAACACGATTTAGCTGCCGATAATCCATACACAACCTGAGAGTCCCATCATGTTTCTTAGCAAACAAAACTGGTGCTCCCCACGGAGATGTGCTATTCTGAATATACCCTTTATCAGCAAGCTCCTGAAGTTGCTTCCTCAATTCTTTCATTTCTGCCGGCGCCATCCGATAAGGTGCTATAGAGATCGGTGCTGTCCCCGAAAACAACTCAATACGAAACTTGATTTCTCGATGCGGTGGTAATCTTGGCAACTCGTCAGGGAAGACATCCTCAAACTCATCAACCACCGGAATCACTACACTTCCTCTTGAAGCATAGGGCTCGCAATCTAAATTCGCAAGAAAAGTACAACAAACTAGATTCCTTCGCCTTCCTAGACACGACTTCATGAGACGCTCACTCATTAACCAATCACCACCACCCTGGTAAGTGATCATCGTCCCCCTATCAGACACTAGGGTCACTTTTTTAAGTTGGCAGTCTACAACTGCATTATATCTGGACAACCAGTCCATCCCTAGAATTACATCATATGAGCTCATGGGGAGTACAATCAAATCACTTTTCAAAATCTCATCCCCAATCTTTATTTTACAAGATTTACATATACAATTCACACACACCCGCCCCAAGGGAGAAGTTATGACTAGGGGTTCATTAAACTCTTCTATCTCTAATCCCAAGGCATGTACAAAAGAACTCGAAATGAGAGAATGAGAGGCACCTGTATCAAATAAAACGCGAGCTAAAGATTGAGAAACTAAGATCGTACCATCGACAACCGCGTTACCAACATGAGAATCTAAACCTCCAGATGCCATTGCATGAACCTGCACTGGTGCCTTTCCTTTTCCCTACCAACATTGCTGGGTCTGGGATTATCCTACCGATGCTATTGAGAAAGAGATGACTGCACACTAGCTACACTTGGCGCTCGATACTGAGGGACGCTACGCTGAAAATGCTGCGGCTGCTGCCCTCGTACTGGATACGAAAACTACTGAGGAGAGAAAAGGGGATACTACAGCTGTAGGTACTGTTGAGGCAGAGGTAGGGTTTGAGGCTAAGACTGACGACTGGCATCCTCCCTGGTCTAAGATCCAAGATGGGCACTCCTGATTGGGCAATTCCTCTTGATGTGTCTGGGCTATTGACAAAAATGACAATGGAAGCTGTAGGGATTGCTGCGCCCACTGCCAAACGAACAGCTGCTACCACTGTTTGCACCACCCTGCTTGCTCTTCCCCGGAGTCAGACGGCTACTGGTGCTTTTCCTACCGCTCCTCTACGATCCTCCTGAAGCCTTTGCATGATCCTCACAATACTACGCATAATCATTTTCCACTGATATTGCTGACGACACAAGCTCTCCAAAACTCCTAAGTCGCAGAGCAACCAACTGTCACCGAATAGGAGCCTTGAGCCCTTCCTAAAACTTAATGCACTTCTCACGCTTCGATGCCACTGCCGATGGAGCAAACCTAGCCAACTCATTAAATCTTGCCTCATATTCCTGAACTGACAAATCACCCTGCTGCAACCTATAGAACTCAGCTGCCTTCTGATCTCTATACCCCTGCGGAAAATATCGATCATAGAACAGCTCCTCGAATCTGTCCCAACTGATATCACTGCCGCATTCCAAACACTTAGCCTGCTTCCACCAAGTGTTAGCACCACCCTCAAGCTTATATGCAGCAAACTCCATACGGTACTTATCAGGCACACTAAGGGTATCCAAATGCTTTATGATCGAGTCTAACCAATATTCTGCCAACTGCAGATCCCCATTACCATCAAAAGTCGGAATAGACGCACGTCGAAATTCCTTAAAGTACGTATGCCGACGACCAACATCAGAATCCTCCGGTCTGGCCCTGGCTGCCATCTGCTAGAAAGCCACAAACATAGACCTCATCATACCCTCATCATTTTTGAACTCGACGTCAGTTGTCGAACGACGTCTAGGTGCCATTCTCTCACTTCTGAAAATAAAATTTTGGACTGTCAGAGGTATTTCATTGTCATACCTATGTGTGCACAATTCCCAAGGTTCATAACCTCGAGCTCTGATACCATTATGTTAGGCCCCGGAGCATGGGAAGTGACGTGGTGGATTATTTAATTTAATTAAAATCAAGAGTTTTAGGGGTTCAATTAAACTATTTAACGTGAAAGTCTCAGGAAAACCATTACAGGAAAATAAATAATAAATAATAAACATAGCGAGTATGAGTCCCACAGACCCACAACTTGTGCACACACATGGTACTGACAATATAATAATACAACTACAGTCCAAGCGCAAAGAAAATTAAAAACATTACATGCCTTGATTAATTTATACAAACAATATACTAATCCTTCTACTGCTCCTGAGTTCGGTCCGTTGAATCCTCTCCGAACCTAAACGGGAAACCACCTAGAAGGGGGGAAAATTTAAAAACAGAGAAAATATGAGCGAAAGGCTCAGTAGGACAGTACTTTATCAAATTATTTAAGAGAAACATTAAATAAATTAATTAATTTAAATGAAACCGTTCTTACCTAAAACAGTTTACTCAGATATCTAGAAATATCATTTTCTTTTCCTAGGCAAACCATAAGAATATCACCACCGTAGTGGCCTAGTTGGGTTTCGGGACCTGCCCCCAAGGTCGATCGTTGCACAACCCGATCTCTGATATGGCATCATGCCTATGTGTTTACTTTCATCATCATTCAAAACCCATTTACCGAGTATTGTCATTTACATTTATTATGAAGTTCATTTTCAAAGCCAACTTGTTTTTTGAAACTAGGCTATCAAGAAATAGGGTAGAAGTCTTACCTCGATACTCGGGCCGATGCCCCACACCGTAATCCTGGTCCGCTATACGTTAGCTCCATGGAACCACGAACGATCCTAGATACACACTAAGTCGATTAATATCTAGCTCGAGACATTCTATGTTATTAAACCATTTCATGATGTCCTAGTGTGCCATTTGTATCTTTTAAATCATTCTATAAGGTTAGAATTTGAATCGGGGTTCAAAACAGTGAAAACGGGTGAAAAATCACAAAATTTTCCTAGGCTCTTCCGGCCTGTCAGACTCCCTGCTTCGGCCAGCCAAACTGTGCAGTTCGGCCTCCTGGAAACCAAGTCCGGTCAGCCAAACATTTCCCAAGTTTGGCCTACCATTTAGATGAACACCAGCCTGCCGAACACGTAGTTCGGCCTGCCGAACTGGGAAAACCCAGAAATTCCAGCCACGGATTTTTCGATCCCCAAAATCCAAATTTTGATTTTAACCTTTTTTTCTCAAATCTCAGGCATGGAAAACATTCATAGATGATAGAAAAACATGCTAGAATACTTTAAAACTGATTTAAACAATATTTAAACTCAAAAATCTGAAAATGGGAAAACGAGGAGAAAAATGAAAAATCTTGAATCCAATTCGTTTTTCTTCAATCTAAGCTTAGATTCTAGTTTTTCTAAGTTTATTTAACTCAAATCAAAAGTTTTCTAAGCTCAAACGAACTTAAATCTCAAAATGCACAAATTTGAAAATTTTGGAAAAAGTTTAGAAATTTCAAAACTAACCTCAAATCGAAGCTTCAATCCGCGTTCTCGGTTACCAAATCACGTTCTCGAGCTTCCTCCTTGCTAACCCAAAGCTTGGATTCGAATTTGATTCAAAAATTGAGAGAGAATTTAAGAGAGGAAGGAGAAACCGAGAGAGAGTGAGTGAGAGAGCTCACGGGTAGGAGAGAGAGAGGAGAGAGAGTGAGATCAGGGAGAGTGAAGAGAGAGGGAGAGGTGAGAGAATAAATAGAGAGAAATAGTGGGTGGTTTTACTGTGCAAAAACCAAATGTCACCCTTGGTTTTGTAAAACGAAATATTTTTAACATTTTATAAATTGTTGTGTTTTAAAACTCAAAACATCATTTTAAAACAATATGAAATCATTTGAATTTATCAAATTAACAAAACAACCTAAAATTCAAAATTTAACCAAATAATCAAATTAATGTTGAAACATTAATTATGGCACACTAATTCATCATTTATATTACAATAACATTAAATAAATTTCGGGGCATTACAACTGTATAGAGAATGGCACCACATGCACTGAGAATCTTGCTGTGTATGGCGCCTATCAAAATACAAGGAAAGGGAATCTTGCAGCTTTTATTTTTAATTAAATATTTGATATTAAATTAAAATAAGAAGACTTTTTAAAATTGATTAGCTTTCTTATCTCTATAAATAAAGGCCTCATTTATTCATTAGCAATACACTAATGAGTCTTAGAGAGACAAGCATACTTTGCTAATTTCTCCTCTCATAGGCGTGTGGAAAGAAAAGAGAGAAAAAACTTCTTCGTCTTGAGACCCGTTCTTGTCATGTATTGAGATTTACTGGTGACTTAAATTAGTTTAGTGATCCTATAGATAACCATATTCTTTCTACGCCCACGCGTACATCCAATCTGTGCTAAATACTAGGCGAGGAAAGTGTGGTTTTTACTTGAAGATAATGCCTCTTTGCTAGTTTTTTAATTCCAATTCATCTCCGATTATTCCGGCAAGCAAAGTATAATATATTTATTTAAGTCTTAAATTAATATAATCTATAACGTTTTACAAAAGTTTTGTAAAAATTTGTTATACACAATCCGCACTACTATCATGTTTCTATTATATTTTATAAAAAAACGTTTTCTAAAACTAACATCACAAGAGACCATTACAACCATGTTTTTGGTCGCAACCATTGCGGGTCATGACAGAACTCGCACCACTGTTGGTCGAGATGGTTTATGACGGAGTTCACAACCATTTAACTCGTAAAAGTTATTAAAATGAAAATAAAAAATACATTGGCTGTCAACTTTTACTAAGTTTTTCAAAAGTTCTAAATATTTCGTCCATCGAAAAATAACCTCACTGAAATTAATATTTTTAACCAAAATTTTCAAGTATTTACTTTTTATTTTAAAATTTTGTTAGAAGATTTTTTTTTTTTGGCACTCAAAAGATATTTCATCATTTTAGAAATTCTGAAATTCTGATGGGAATTTTTTAAATTGCAAATAAATTTTCGCTTGATTATTTCTTACACAAATCTAGGAAGATAATTTATCTCTCTCTCTGCCCTTTTTTGGTTCCATATATTTCAGCGGAAGTTGTGCTGAGATGAAAATAAATAAAGGTGCTGTAGGCTTTTCTCAATAAAATATTAATAAAATCTATCTTGCACAGCTTGTTTAAAAGAAGAATTTAAATTTATCATACAAGATATTTTAGTATCTAAAAATTGCCTTCGCTTTTTATTTCAAAATTTTAATTTTAAATGGCCCCTCCTTACTAGGCAGAAGCATTGACGATGAAAAAAAATGTGTCCCAAAGCCCAAGTTCCAACGTAGACGGGACCTTCATCTTTTTTTCCCTATTGGGACTTCTTCTTCTTCTTTTTTTTCTTTTTTTTTTCTTTTTTTTATTCTTTCCTAATGCGAATAAGTGTGCAATACGATTTGTTGATGTGCAACAATAAGCGTGTCTCCTTAGCCTAATACATTTCCTACTTTCAACAAGTTCTCACTCTCCACGTAGCTCTTTGCTATAAAGGATTGAAGATTTTTTTTAATTATTATTTCCCTCAAAAATAGAAAGGATTAAAGACTTGAAAATGGCTCCAAATAGCAGCAGCTCACACAACGTCTCTTCTTTTCCGAGATGCAAACTTTTAATTCAACACAAATATGTACAAATCAAGCAAGAAGAATTTGGGTGAAGTCAGGAATCTTTTGAGGCGTGATAAAACTAAAATTAGATAAAATTATAATACAATAGTATTTTTATGAACATTATTGCTTTTTTTTTTGTACCTATTTTATTCTTTTTATTTTTTATCTGACTCAATTAAGCTTATAATATATGATTTACCTTTTAAAGTTTAGAGTTCAAAAATTATAAGATTATATAGAAGTATCATTAATTTTTTGTTTTATTAGAGATCTTAATTTGGAATATATGTATATTTAAAAAGTCAAAATGGAGATAATTGAAATTTTTTAAAACTTTTTTGAGTGGAAAATTTTTAAAAACTTTTCCATTAATATTCCAATGTTTTAAAGCATAAGCGCATTTAGATGTCAATACTTGAGACAGAACTAAAGTTTTCATGACTTTCTTTATTAATAGTGCAATTTTGAATATTTTTAAGGAAAAGTAGATACAAAAGTGTAAAAATTTCTCAATGTCCCCTCCGCTCAAGACTTTAGTTGATACTAAAAAAATGCCCTATCAAAAGGTATATATTTTGCAATCATTAATTCTAAAAAAAAATATGAATTAAATCTAATCTTATTGTTTAAAACATATATTACTAGGAAGAATACCCTCAGAGGACTACAGTGAGGAGATTCTTTTTCCCCTTTATGGAATAAAAAAGTTTAATTGACATCAACTTCCTATTTCTTTTTTTTTTTTTTTTGAAAGTGAAATTCATTAATTCACAAAGGAATTACAAACACACTTAAAGCACAGATAACCCTAAGATACAAGAGGCAGCCTCCTTCAAAATGATTGGATCCATTCCAATATCAATGACGCTCAGTGAGAAAACATAAGCTAAAGGCCCAAAAATGAGAGGGAACCTTTGCATAACGAGCATAGACGAGGCTCTACTTAACAACTCCCTTACAACTGATGGATACTCCTAATCATTGAAGGTCAATACCTAGTAGCACGGGGGCTACTATCAACAACAACAAGAAAAACATATTTAGCCAACACAGAAACCAAACTGGCAAGGTCAACATCATCTAGAGGTAGGAAAACCAACTCCATTATTACAAATAGCCAATGTACCAGTTACAAAGGAAAATAGAAGGTGGAAGCAAGACCACCTTTATTTCACAATCTCGCACACACCAAAAAAAAAAAAGTGATATTATAGAAAAGCTCAACCCAACAGAAAGCCGGATAGGCAATACAAAAGCCACCTCCGAAGCTTGGAAATCAGGTCAAATTCAGAACATTAGAGGAGCACCCCCACCGGCAGCTCCACTAGAGGATAGCTCGTTGTAACGCCCCGAAATTTATTTAATAATATTGTAATGTAAAATGATAAATTAGTGTGCCATAACTAATGTTTCAAAATTAATTTGATCATTTGGTTAAGTTTTGAGTTTTAAGTTGTTTTGTTATTTTAATGAATTCTAATGATTCTTTATTGTTTTAAAATGTTATTTTGGGTTCTTAAGACAAAACAATTTTTAAAATGTTAAATATATTTGGTTTTACAGAACCATGGGCGGTACATGGTTTTCGCACAGCAAAACCGCCCACTTTTCTCTCTATTTAATCTCTCTCTCTCACTCTTTCTCTCACATTCCCTCACTCTCTTCCTTCATTCTCTCTCTGTCTCCCTGTGACACTCTCTCTCTCACTCTCTCTCGGTTTCTCTCCTTCTCTCTCATTTTTCTCTCAAATTTTTGAAACAAAATTTGAATCCAAGCTTCGGGTTAGCGAGTAGGAAGCTCAGGGACGTGATTTGGCAACCGAGAACGTGATTTAAAGCTTCGATTTGAGGTTAGTTTTGAAATTTCTAAACTTTTTCCAAATTTTCAATTTTACATGCATTTTGAAATCTAAGTTTGTTTGAGCTTAGAAAACCCATGATTTGAGTTAAAGGAACTTAGAACAACTAGGATCTATGCTTAGTTTGAAGAAAAACAGATTAGATTCAAGATTTTTCATTTTTCCTCCTTTTTCTCTATTTTTAGATTTTCTTGGATTTTGTGTTCAAATCTTGTTTAAATGAGTTCAAAAGTGTCCTAGTATGTTTTTCTATCTTGTATGATTGTTTTCTATGCCTGGGATTTGAGAAAAACAGGTTAAAATGAAGATTTGGGTTTTGGGAGACCCAAAACCCGTGCCTGAAATTTCTAGAAATTTTTCAGTTTGGCAGGCCAGATTCAAAGGATCGGCAGGCCGGAGTCATCCGTCTGGTAGGCCGAACCTGGAGAATGTTCGGTCGATCGGACTTGTCCTCCGGCAGGCCGAATTGTGCTATTCGGCCGGCCGAACCAAGGAGACCGACAGGCCGACCGAACTAGGGCAAAATTTTATGATTTTCATCTGTTTTCACTGTTTGAACTCCAATTGAAATTCCAACCTTATAAAATGATTTGAAAGATACAAATGGCACACTAGGACATCATGAAATGTTTTAGTAATATAGAATGTCTTAAACTAGATATTGATCGACTTAGGATGTATCTAGGATCGTTCGTGGTTTCGCGAAGCTAATGCATAGCGGACCGGGATTACGGTGTGGCTTGAAAAGGGTTTTTATAAGAATGTTTTCAACGGTTGATTGAAAATGAAATTTATCAGTTATATTTCTAGGACCCGTGGTCCAAAGTAAACTCCATAATGAACTTCATAATGAATGATAATGAAAACATCTAGTAAATGGATTTTGAATAATGTTAGAAATAAATATAAGGGCATGATGCCATATCAGAGATCGGGTCGCGTAGCGATCGACCTTGGGGGCAGGTCTCGAAACCCAGCTGGGCCACTACGGTGGTGATATTCATGTGGTTTGCCTAGCCAAAGAGAATGATGATATTTCTGGTGGACCGAATAAACTGTTTTGGGTAAGAATGGTTTTATTTAAATTTATTTATTCAATTTTTCTTTTAGGTAATCTCTTGAATTATGATATTTCTTTCCAAACTAAATGAATTTTTTTTTATATAGTCCTACTGAGCCTTTCGCTCACATTTTATTTGTTTTCAAATTTTTCCCTCTATGTGGATTTCCACTTAGGTTAAAAGAGGACTCAATGGACAGAACTCAGGAGCAATAGAAGAACTAGTAGATTATTTGTAATAATTGAACAAGGCATGTAATGTTTTTACCTTCTTTGTGCTTGGACTGCGGTTGTATTATTATATTGTCGGTACAATGTTTGTGCACAAGCTGTGGGTTAGTGGGACCCATACTCGCTATATTTATTACTTATTTCCTACCCAATGAATTTATCTGTTCAAAGAATATGAATTCTTTTACAAAATGGTCTCTTTGGAAATTTTCATATTTTTTATATTTAATTTAACCCCTAAAACTCTTGATTTCAATTAAATTCTCCTTTTAATTAATTTAAATAATCTGCCACGTCACCTCCCGTACTCTAGGGTGTGACAGAATGGTATCAGAGCTCAAGGTTATGAACCTTGGGAATTGTGCACACATATGTATGACAATGAAATACTTCTGACAGTCCAAATTTTGTTTTCAGAAGTGAGAGGATGGCACCTAGACGTCGTTCGACAACTGACGCCGAGTTCAGAAATGATGAGGTCTATGTTTGCGGCTTTCTGGCAGATGGCAGCTAGGGCTAGACCAGAGGATTCTGATATTAGTCGTCGGCATGCATATTTTAAGGAATTTCGACGTGCGTCTATTCTGACTTTTGATGGTAATGGGGATCCGCAGTTGGCAGAATATTGGTTAGACTCGATCGTGAAGCATTTGGATACCCTTGGTGTGCTTGATGAGTACTGTGTGGAATTTGCTGCATATAAGCTCGAGGGTGGTGCTAATACTTGGTGGAAACAAGCTAAGCGTTTGGAACGCGGTGGTAATATCAGTTGGGACAGATTTGAGGAGCTGTTCTATGACCGTTATTTTTTGCAGGGGTATAGAGATCAGAAGGCAGCTGAGTTCTACAGGTTGCAGCAGGGTGATTTGTCAGTTCGGGAATATGAGGCAAGATTCAATGAGTTGGCTAGGTTTGCTCCATCAGTAGTGGCATCGAAACACGAGAGGTGCATTATGTTTCAGGAAGGGCTTAAGGCTCTAATTTGAAGACAGATGGTTACTCTGCGACTCAGGAATTTTGGTGAGCTTGTGTTGTCAGCAATATCAGTGGAAAATGATTATGCGCAGTATTGTGAGGATCGAGCAAAAGCTTCAGGAGGACCATAGAGGAGCGGTAGGAAGAGCACCAGTAGCCATCCAACTCCGGGAAAGAACAAGCAGGGTGGCGCGAACAGTGGTAGCAGCAGTTTATCTGGTAGCAGGCGTAGCAATCCCTACAGCTTCCATTGTCATTTTGTCAGCAGCCAGGACACATCAAGAGGAATTGCCCGATCAAGATTGCCCGTCTTGGATCTTAGATCGGAGAAGGTGCCAGTTGTCAGTCTCAGCCTCAGACCCTACCTCTGCCTCAGTAGCATCCGCAGTAGCAGGACCCTCAATTCTCTCCTTAGCAGTTTTCATATCCAGCACAAGGGCAGTAGCTGTAGCATTTCCAGTGTAGCGTCCCTCAGTACCGAGCGCCGCTCAGTACCGAGCATCGAGTACAGCTAGCGTGCAGTCGTCTCTGTCTCAGCAGTATCGGTAGAACAATCCAGGGCCTAGCAATGTTGGTAGAGGAAAAGGAAAGGCTCCAGTGCAGGTTCATGCAATGGCATCTGGAGGTTCAGATTCTCATGTTGGTAACGCGGTTGTCAATGGTATGATCTTGGCTTCTAGATCTTTAGCTCGCGTTTTATTTGATACCGGTGCCTCTCATTCTCTCATTTCCAGTTCTTTTGTACATGCCTTGGGATTAGAGATAGAAGAGTTTAATGAACCCCTAGTCATAACTTCTCCCTTAGGGCGGGTGTGTGTAAATTATATGTGTAAATCATGTAAAATAAAGATTGGGGATGAGATTTTGAAAAGTGATTTGATTGTACTCCCCGTGAGCTCATATGATGTAATTCTAGGGATGGACTAGTTGTCCAAGTATAATATAGTTGTAGACTGCCAACTTAGAAAAGTGACCCTAGTGTCTGATAGGGGGACGATGATTACTTACCAGGGTAGTGGTGATCGGTTAATGAGTGAGCGTCTCATGAAGTCATGTCTTGGAGGGCGAAGAAATCTGGTTTGTCACGTTTTTCTTATGAATCTAGAGTGTGAGCCCTATGCCTTGCGAGGAAATGTAACGATTCCAGTGGTTGATGAGTATGAGGTTGTCTTCCCCGATGAGTTGCCAGGATTATCACCTCATCGAGAAATTGAGTTTGGTATTGAGTTGTTTCCAGGGACAGCACCAATTTCTATAGCACCTTATCGAATGGCACTAGCAGAAATGAAAGAATTGAGGAAGCAACTTTAGGAGCTTGCTAATAAAGGGTATATTTGGAATAGCACATCCCTGTGGGGAGCACCGGTTTTTGTTTGCTAAGAAACATGATGGGACTCTCAGGTTGTGTGTAGATTATCAGCAGCTGAATCATGTTACAGTGAAGAATAAGTATCCCTTGCCTAGGAGCGATGAGTTGTTTGATCAGTTGGGAGGTTCGCGATACTTCTCAAAGATTGATTTGTGGTCGGGTTACCATCAACTCAGGATTAAGGAAGAGGATATTCCCAAGACAGCTTTTGGGACCCGGTATGGGCATTTTGAGTTTTTGGTGATGTCGTTTGGGTTGACGAATGCTCCGGTAGCTTTCATGGATTTGATGAACAGGATATTTAGGCTGTATCTGGATCAGTTTGTGATCGTGTTCATCGATGACATTCTAGTGTATTCTAAGACTTGGGAGTAGCATGAGCAGCATCTCTGGATCATGCTTCAGACTCTGTAGGAGCATCAGTTGTATGCCAAGAGAGAAAAGTACGAGTTTTGGTTGACTGAGGTCAAATTTCTGGGTCATGTCATCTCTAAGCATGGTATTTCTATGGACCTATCCAAGATTGAAGCCATAGTAGAATGAGAACGACCAAGGAATGTAGCAGAAATTTGTAGCTTCTTGGGTCTTGCTGGTTATTATAGGAAATTTGTAAAGGATTTCTCGAAGGTTGCAGCTCCGTTGATGAGATTGATCAAGAAGAATGTCAGGTTTAAGTGGGATAAAGAATGTGAGCTTGCTTTTCAAGAATTGAAGAACCAGTTGACTTCAGCCCTAGTGTTGGTTATTCCTAACAGTGACGAGCCGTATAAGGTTTACGTAGATGCTTCAGGACATAGACTTGGATGCATGTTGATGCAGCATGGACGCGTGGTTGCGTACGGATCAAGACAGCTATGGCCTCACGAGTGAAATTATCCTACCCATGACTTGGAGCAGAATTATTCATGTGCTAAAGAGTTTGAGGTATCTGTTCACTCAGAGGGATCTTAATTTGAGGCAGCGGAGATGGATGGAGTATATGGAGGATTATGATTTCGTGTTGCAGTACCATCCCGGGAAAGCTAATGTGGTCGCGGATACGCTTAGCAGGAAGTCTTCAAGGATTCTCGCTTGTTTGGCTCTTGAGGACTGGAGCAGGGATGCGACAGTGAGCGAGTATGGACTACAGTATCATGAAGACTATGATCAAGTTTTGGTATATCATATGGAGGCGACCCCAGCTCTTGTTCAGATGGTGAAGCAAAATCAATGGCAGGACCAGCATTTGCAGGGGATTTGGATGCAAATTTAGAACGGAGAGTAGTTTGAAGAATGGAGAGTGCATGCAGATGGATCGTTATATTTCCGGGAGCGTCTTGCAGTTCCAGCTATCGCAGAGGTAATGAAAGCCGTTATGGACGAAGCCCATAGGTCTCAGTTCGCCATTCATCCAGGGAGCACAAAGATGTATCGTGATTTAAAGAGGCAATATTGGTGGAGAGGCATGAAGAAAGATGTTCAAGAGTACGTGGCCAAGTGTACGACATGTCATCAGGTGAAAGTTGAGCATCAGAAGCCAGCGGGTCAGCTTCAGTCGCTTCCTATTCCAGGGTGAAATGAGAGCATGTGACGATAGATTATCTCACAGGTTTGTCGAGGACGGAGCAGCTGCATGATGCAGTTTGGGTCGTGGTTGACAGATTGACAAAATCGATGCATTACATTCTGTTCAGGTCGACATGTTCGAAGAGGATTCTCAAGGATTTGTATCTACAGAACATAGTGAGATTGCATGGAGTTCCTTTGTCCATCACTTCTGATTGAGACACCAAGTTTAATGCTAACTACTGGAGGAGTTTTCAGGAGGCTTTGGGTACAGATTTGAACTTTAGTACGGCATTTCATCCTCAGACTGATGGGCAGTCTGAGCGGGTTATTTAGATTCTCGAGGATATGTTGCGTGCTTGTGCGTTGGACTTCGACGGGAATTGGAAGAAATATTTGCATCTGGCAGAATTCGCATACAACAACAGCTATCAAGCAAGTATTGGTATGGCACCGTTTGAGGCATTGTATGGGCGACCGTGTCGGTCACCGGTGTGTTGGGCAGAGCCGAAAGACAGGGTTATTCTTGGGCTAGATGAGATCCGTGATAGCAACGAGAAAGTCACCGTGATTCGAGATCGATTGAGGGCAGCTCAGAGTCAACAGAAGAGTTATGCGGATAGAAGACGTCGACCCTTAGAATTTGCAGTAGGAGATTTCATTCTCTTGAAAGTATCGCCTCGTAAAGGAGCTATGCGGTTCGGAGTGAGTGGAAAGCTTGCACCGAGGTATATTGGACCTTTCGAGATCACTCAGCGTGTTGGTGTGGTTGCTTATCGGCTCGACCTTCCGCCCGAACTCTCTCATGTTCACGATGTGTTCCATGTGTCGATGCTTAGGAAGTGTCCGCTTGAGCAGGGTAAGATAGTTTCATTTCGTGACGTACAGGTTCAGGAAGATACGACATACGATGAGGTACTGATTCAGATTATCGGTCAAAAAGTGATCATTTTGCGTCATCATGAGATACCATTAGTAGAGGTTGTGTGGCAACATCACGGGGTTGATGAAGCCACTTGGGAACTAGAGTCGAGTATGCGAGAGTTGTATCCGCATTTGTTTTGTTTCTAGATTGATTTGTAAATTTCAAGGGTGAAATTTCTTTTAGGGGTGGAGAGTTGTAACGCCCCGAAGTTTATTTAATGATATTGTAATGTAAAATGATGAATTAGTGTGCCATAACTAATGTTTCAAAATTAATTTGATTATTTGATTAAATTTTGAGTTTTAAGTTGTTTTGTTATTTTAATGAATTCTAATGGCTCTTTATTGTTTTAAAATGTTATTTTGGGTTCTTAAGACAAAATAATTTGTAAAATGTCAAATATATTTGGTTTTACAAAACCGTAGGTGGCATATGGTTTTTGCACAGTAAAACCGCCCACTTTTCTCTCTATTTCATCACTCACTCTCACTCTTTCTTTCACATTCTCTCACTCTCTTCCCTCATTCTCTCTCTCTCTCCCTGTGACACACTCCCTCACTCTCCCTCTCGGTTTCTCTCCTTCTCTCTCATTTTTCTCTCAAATTTTTGAAACAAAATTTGAATCCAAGCTTCGGAATAGCGAGTAGGAAGCTGGGGGACGTGATTTGGCAACCGAGAACGTGATTTAAAGCTTCGATTTGAGGTTAGTTTTGAAATTTGTAAACCTTTTCCAAATTTTCAATTTTACATGCATTTTGAAATTTAAGTTTGTTTGAGCTTAGAAAACCCTTGATTTGAGTTAAAGGAACTTAGAACAACTAGGATCTATGCTTTGTTTGAAGAAAAACATATTAGATTCAAGATTTTTCATTTTTTCTCATTTTTCTCTATTTTTAAATTTTCTTGGATTTTGTGTTCAAATATTGTTTAAATAAGTTCAAAAGTATCCTAATATGTTTTTCTATCTTGTATGATTGTTTTCTATGCCTGGGATTTGAGAAAAACAGGTTAAAACGAAGATTTGGGTTTTGGGAGACCCAAAACCCGTGCTTGAGATTTCTGGAAATTTTCTAGTTTGGCAGGCCGGATTCAAAGGATTGACAGGCCAAACCTGGAGAATGTTCGGCCGACCGGACTTGTCCTCCGGCAGGCCAAACTATGCTGTTCGGCCGGCCGAACCAGGGAGACCAGCAGGCCAACCGAACTAGGGCAAAATTTTTTGATTTTCGTCTGTTTTCACTGCTTTGAACCCCGATTGAAATTCCAACCTTATAAAATGATTTTAAAGATACAAATGGCACACTAGGACATCATGAAATGGTTTAGTAATATAGTATGTCTTAAACTAGATATTGATCGACTTAGTGTGTATCTAGGATCGTTCGTGTTTCCGCGGAGCTAACGCATAGCGGACCGGGATTACGGTGTGGGGCATCGGTACGAGTATCGAGGTAGGACTTCTACCCCTTATTTGGTAACCCAGTTTCAAAATGATTTGGCTTGAAAAGGGTTTTTATAAAAATGTTTTCAACAGTTGATTGAAAATGAAATTTATCGATTATATTTCTATGACCCGTGGTCCAAAGTAAACTCCATAATGAATGATAATGAAAATATCTGGTAAATGGATTTTGAATAATGTTAGAAATAAATATAAGGGCATGATGCCATATCAGAGATCGGGTCGTGTAGCGATCGACCTTGGGGGCAGGTCCCGAAACCCAGCTGGGCCACTACGGTGGTGATATTCATGTGGTTTGCCTAGGCAAAGAGAATGATGATATTTCTGGTCGACCGAATAAACTGTTTTGGGTAAGAACGGTTTTATATAAATTTATTTATTCAAGTTTTCTTTTAAATAACCACTTGAATTATGATATTTCTTTCCAAACTAATTGAATTTTTTTAATATAGTCCTACTGAGCCTTTCGCTCATATTTTATTTGTTTTCAAATTTCCCCCACTAGGTGGATTTCCACTTAGATTCAGAGAGGACTCAACGGACAGAACTCAGGAGCAGCAGAGAGACTAGTAGATTATTTATAATAATTAAACAAGTCATGTAATGTTTTAACTTTCTTTGTACTTGGACTGCGGTTGTATTATTATATTGTCAGTACAATGTGTGTGCACAAGCTGTGGGTTAGTGAAACTCATATTCACTATATTTATTACTTATTTCCTACTCAATGGATTTATCTGTTCAAAGATTACGAATTCTTTTACAAAATGGTGTTTTTGGAAATTTTCATATTTTTATATGTAATTTAACCCCTAAAACTCTTGATTTTAATTAAATTCTCCTTTTAATTAATTTAAATAATCTATCACATCACGTCACCTCCCGTACTCCGAGGTGTGACACTCGCAGCACTAGACCCTATCTTATTGCTCCATTAGCCACCATCCCCCTCCGCTGTCGTACTCTGTTGACCTCCACCCAAACACCTCCTCCTGTACCGAACATGGTCCCCCAAACCCCCATATTCTCAGATCTGGACTTCCAAAGTCTATCCCATCTACGACATCATGACAGGCCCAGCTGCCTGTCTTCCCCTATCTATATCTCCGTCCTTCTACCCCAAAGCTCCACCGTGAATCTCCCTTCCCCATCAAGCTGCCGCCGCATCACCATAAGCGCCCTTTGTCTCAGGCCCCTATAATTCCACGGTGCCATCCTCTCCCCAAGACCCAATCGTTGGTAGCCCTTCGAAGGTGGCACTTCACGTTAGTCCTGGGGAGGAGGGAAGGCGCTAGCACAAACCCAAAAACCCAAGTAGAGCAAACACGAGAGAGAGAGAGAAAAGAGGAAGAGAAAGAGTTACATCAACTTCCTATTTAAAATGCATTATGCATTAATGCATCAAACCAAAGTATACATTGATGAAAACAAAGACCATGACCTTGAAAACGAGAACATGGACCATATATTCTTTCCACTTTTTTCCCTTGTCCTTTTCACTTTTTCTTTGTCTAATTTTTTTTAGTTCGTTTAGAAAAACAGTTCGAATTTAAAGTTAGAACTTAAAAATTAGAGGATGTACACTATAATAAACTTACTTTTCACTGTAATATGTGAGAACTTTATACTGTACAAACTTTAACCTTGATTTTGTGACAAGCTTTCTAAACAAACTCTGTTTGACTTCTTCATATGGCTTCACAGCTATTATCTGTTTTTTTTTTTTTAGTTTTTCTTCTTTCTTCCAGAAGGTATGCATACACAGTGGAGCACTATCCTGTTGAGCTGTTGGGTCGATCTCATAATAATGTTAGGAATCTGATTCATAAGCGCATCTCTCTACTTTCCAAAAGCTACATATTTATTTTCCTCATTATTGATAAATATTCTCTTCCAACACTTATGATGCCCATCTATATGTTTATGTGAGCAAGTTTAAAGAAAAATAAGGATTAATTACAAAAATTCTCCCTCAACTATAGCCCTTATAATACTATACCCCTTAAGCTTCAAAATCTAACATTTGTTTCCTTCGATCTACGAAACATTTAACAAAAAAATCTCTGAATTATGGTTTTGAGCATAAGTGACACAATACTACACAAATAATAGATTGTATGAACTATTAGACTGTTATCTTATCTTAATGCAGTCACATGAAAGTGGAAGAAGAAAATATTTTTTTTAAATTTTTTTTAAAATTATTAGTTTTTATTTTTAACAGTTAAAATTTTAAATTATATCAACTTTTTAAATTCAAATTAGTTTTAGACATAATAGAGTTACCAAAATACTCGCAAGTTATGTATCAAATCTTAATTATGTCCCAAGATTTATTAAAATTTATGATAAAAAGAGCTTTTTTGTTAATATTTCAAAATTTGAGGAAACGCTTGTTGTGTTTTAAAGTTTCGGGGGATTGTCTTGTCACGGCGACAATTGAAAGGGAATTTTTGTAATTAATCTGAAAAATAATAAAACAGCGGTAAAAGTGTAAATGATGATTAATTCTCTGGTTTATGAAAAAAAGAAATAAGGACGGCTCTATTTTAAACCATTAGGTTTGTATCAATAACAACCAATATTTTTTATTTTGATGTGATTTAATTAGATTTTAGTCCGTTTAATATGAGGTTCATGCTGGTGTAGTTTTGAAGTTGTAGTCCATTTGGTATGCGAATTCAAATTGATATGGTTTTGAAATTTAAAGTTTGAACGAGTGGTTTTGAAGCTATATAGTTTAAACCGTGGTTTTAAACTAATCTTTGAGATGTAAAAGTTTGAAGGAATAAAACAATATATCAAAGAACTAGTATTTTGAAATATCAATTGAAACTATGGCTTAAAAAGGAAAACAAAAATGGAAAAGTTTTTACTACAATGGTTAGAATTGAAGAATGGGTATCATATTTTTAAAATTGACAGTTTAGTCCATTTTAAACTATCAAAATTTCAAACCCTTGCTTTGCTTTTAGGTGTTTAAGAGAACAGTTACAACTAAAAATATTGATTTAAAACTGTAGCATGTGAAATTTTTACACTATTTGTATTAGTTTCAACGAAGATGTGAAACATGGCTTTGTTTACCGAACGCTCGTTTAAGTTGAAGGCATGGGTTTAAACAGTGAGAACCTCTGTACCAAATAACATCCATAAACGTACGATACCATTAGGGGTACCAACAGTTAAAAGCTCCAAGTATAAAAAGGGAAAATTGCGGCTGAGTTGTTTCAAGGCCACAAGGCCCCTCCACCATATACGTTAATTAACAAACCACAAAATAAAGGAACAAAAGGAAACAATATTATATTATTCATTCTTTTTTATCACAATGAATAATCTTCTGTTGTTGGTGCAGCATGTAGAGGGATAATATATATATAATATATATATATATATATGGAATTGTTTGAACATTTAAGAGAAGGTGATCATTTTCTCACGGATTCAAATCCTGCTTATGCATAGCCATTTATATCAATATATATATATATATATTTGTATTATCTAGTGTGTGAACCAAAAGATTTAACGGCAATCGTGCACATTTCAATTTGAAGGATTATGACAATACATTATTGGGAAATATTAATTAGCACCATTCATGTTAACATCAGTTTTTTTTTTTTTTTTGGGGGGGGTGGGGGGAACATATCCCTCTCTTGGCTGGTTAAATTTGCCTGAATTGTTAGGGCTACAAATAATGGGCAGCCTCAATACTCTAATCATTTATAAAAAGGTAAAAAACTGAATTAACCAAGAGGTAGACTGTCTTGTTTTATTAGTGAAACATGACAACATTGACTAACAAATAAACCCACCTGAATATCTTTTAGAATAAAACAATCATCTGAAGAGGAATAAAATTAGGATTATTTACTGAGCATGCCAGATAAAAAGCATCTAGTATTTATCATTTCATGGGTCGCATTTTAGGTTCAACATGAGAAGATAACTCGAAATCGGCCCAACTCAACGCACAATTGACACGAAATTGACTTGATTTATTTATTTCTTATTAAAAAGTATAGACAAATAAAATTTAAAATAATAAATTTAACAAAGTTACATCAAATAAAATAAAAAATACCATATTTATGTCATAAATTCACAAAGTAAACTATAGGTAAGTGGATTACATAAGCAAAGTAACACTTATATTGCTTATATTAGTCATGACAATTTGAATCTCGGTGATCTTTTCACTGTAAGCAAGCGACACATAGGTTGACTCGAGCTCGACATGAAAATATAGATTGATATGAATATGACTCAAATTGTTAGGATAATTTGATGTTAAACCTCGAACTTTATATATTATGCTTGTGTGAATGTCTTTTTACATCTCAACCTTTATGCAACACATGTATATATATAATAATTGAAAATTATTCAACAATAATCCAACAATAATCCTCACGGTCACTCACAGTAAATGCAATATAAATCCAACGATAATCCTCACAGTCACTCACAGCAAATACAATCAATTTTAATAATATAAAGAATAACATACGAGATTTATAGTGGTTTACTCAAAATGAGCTACATCCACTCTGGTATTTCTTTTTTATTTTTATACTAGAGTATCATGTACAAGGTCTTTGAAGGGAAACAAATGATTGGAAGGAAAATGCCCTCCCAAATGTCTAGAAAAAGTCCCCTTACATCGTCTCCCCTTCTTCCTTTGATAGCTCAAAGGCATTATGGAGGCGTGACCAAAATGAAGATAATAGAGACAGGAATCATCGTGCTTTATACCAGGCCATAATACGCATGCATGGTGACCTAGCGTGCCCAAAAATGCTTCGAAAGTTGTGTGAGTGGCCTCATTTGAGGCGCATTGTCTCGATTGTCAACCCTACCCATATTTTTGTTAGTCTTAAAATGAGCGCGCACTAGAGATCAACTACGAGGCCTCTGCTTTAATCTCAACCTCTAGGCATGGACGACTCTAAGGGTCATCTCGACTACGATCCCACTTGGGCTATATTGAGCCTTCTTCTTTGCCATGGGGCTTAGGCCACCCAAATATCCCACAGCAATTGTCCCCTAAGTGTAGAGTGATAGCAAGTTACTCTATGCTTTAATGGCTGAGCTTACCACATGGCTCATACGCTTTGGCCTAAAGACATGTCCCTTTTAATGGCTTCCTCTGGACGCCTCTGACCGGAGTCATAATTGCACCTGTCTGCTCTGGCTCCTCAAGAAGCCTAATGACTACGTCAGTCAATACACCTGTCTCATCTCTATAGGGGGCGTCGTGTCCTTTTGAGAGAATTTTGATCTGAGCCATCGGATTACAGAATGATTTCCCCGGCCAAGGCCTAAGTCGTTGGATCACGACCTTTGGCTGTGCTTGCCTTAGGCTGTTAGATCAAGGTTTTTGAGTTTCAACGGTCGAGATCTCGTCTCCGCAAGAATATGCAAGGTTTTGAATCTTATTTTGCCTCATTTCATTGATCTTCTAACCAGAGTGGTTTCTGCTTTCTCCAAAACCCTTGAAGTTCAGAAATTCTCCAAACTCTATTTTCCTTTTCTTTAGTTTTTTCTATGATTCCAAATCTCTTCAAGCTTTCTAAGGATCATTTATGGTTTAAAGACTTCAAAGGTTTCAAGGATTTTTGTCCAGTTCCAACAAACTATTAAGTTTCAATCCTTATTTCTGCATTCTTTTCTATAAGTTTTGAGAACTCTGCATCGTGCATTTTTGTGCCTACTGAATGACGCACTAGACTCTCATCATGCCATAAGTTTCTCATTTTTCAACTTTATAGGCCTTGATTCTGCAAAGTATTGGTTAGTTCTAAAGCAAGATTTAGGAAAATAAACTTAAGCCTTTGTCATTTTGAAGTCTGGGTTTGCCGTTGTTTTCGGGATTCTCAGGTGACTGGATTTTCCAATGGCGATTCAACTATTAGACTCATAATAAGCTTAGATCGATGGCTATATTCATAAAAACCATAGGTTGACTATTACATTCATAGTATGTGTCGACTGCCGTACTCATGACGACCTCGGATCGCCTATTAGATTCATGAAAATGTTAGGTCAACGATTGGGCTCATAGATCGCTTTACCATGTTGCTTTGTTTTTCTTTTTTTGTGTCAGTTGCTTGGTCTATAACTAGGCCAAGTACTTATTCGTTCAGAGTTAGGTCGTCCTCTCGATACAGGATGCCTTTTAACTTTTTTTTTTCTTTCTACTAGATCATGTCTTCTAATCGTCAAGAGGTCGGGTCTTCTTCCCAGGTTTGCCCCAATCCCGTCAAGATAGCTGAGACGTCACAGTTTCATGGTGACCTGATTCCTAAGGACGACCTTATCTTTTGGGAGATTGATGAGGTCTGCACCATCCCTTCGAAAAATAGTGTCGACTAGATGGTTATGATAGTTCTCCTAGTCCTAAATCATCGACGACACCAGTCCCAAATACCCCCTCTGATGTCGATAAGGATGGTGGGCCTGAGCTTGGCTTCTTATGGGTTTACGGCAGCATATGATGAGCCCTTAGCTACATGTACGGATGATGTTATTTCTCCAATGGCAAGGGAGACCAAGTCGCATTGTCAAAACTTTGACATGCACAGGTCCTTTGCAGAGAACAAGATCGATGGCTAGTATTACAAGTTTGTGAAACCGAATGAGTTCTAATATGCTAACACCGTGCCACCCAGATAGCTCACCGTCTATACCTGGTGTGTCACGGTAGGCCAAACTTTCCCTCTGTACCCTTTCATGAAGAGGTTTTACTGTGAGTTTAGGATCTCATCATCTTAACTTTCTCCCAACTTTTGGTATATATTCTCAATGATATGGATATTGTAGTTTCTTCATCATGACTCTCCCCTATGGCTAGATGAGTTTTTATATTGCTATAGCATTTGTCAGTCGCCAACAAAGGGGTGTTACTACGTCGGGGCATACAACAGGATGAAGGATAAGGTCCCTCCCTTTGTCTTGAACTTTTCCACTTCCAGCCATGATCAGAAGAAAATATTCTTCATGTTAAAGGAGGGCTTCAACACGCACCCCCTTGACGGACATCAAGAGTATGGATCGAGGAGATATTAGGTCGACACACCTAGAGGATAGCGAGTAAGTATAGGGTTGCCCTTGACATCGAGATTAAACCTTTTAGGTTGATTATTTTGTTTCCTTCATCCTTAAATCCCTTTATCCTTTCCTGTAGAGTCCATCAATCATCTCATCCTCAAGCGGTAGAGGCGGGACATGATAATGCAAATCCTGGCCCTCCCAGAGGCAGAGAGGCAAGTCATAAACCTCCTAACGGAGGACAATAAAAAGAGGTTAGGTCTAATTTTGTCTCTCCCTTACCCTCATACCAATATTTCCACTTAACCTAAGGGGGCCATTGAGGGTAAGTTTCAATTTTGCTCTTTGTATGTTTTGCTTAGCTCTACGTTCTAACCAACACTTTTTCCTTTTGCAGACATGTTTCTAAACATTAAGCCTCCTGCTGAGGGCTCCTTAACCCCAAAAGGGGGTCCTTCGCATGCCATCTATCCTCTATAAATAGGCGGCTCCCATGACATGGGTCATCGCTCAGACGCCCGTTAGTCCAAGCAAGGTGGATGCCAGTTGTAGCAACAGTTCGTCTGGCAGCGGGTGTAACAATCCCTACAGCTTCCATTGTCATTTTTGTTAGCAGCCCAAACACATCAAGAGGAATTACCCGATCAAAAATGCCCGTCTTGGATCTCAGACCAGGGAGGATGCCAGTTGTCAGTCTCAGCCTCAGACCCTACCTCTGCCTCAGCAGTACCTGCAGTTGTAGTATCCCTAGTTCTCTCCTTAGTAGTTCTCATATCCCGCATGGGGGCAGCAGCCGCAGCATTTTCAGCGCGGCGTCCCTCAGTATCGAGCGCCGAGTACAGGTAGTGTGCAGTCGTCTCCATCCCAACAGCATCGGCAGAATAATCCAAGACCCAGCAATGTTGGTAGAGGAAAAGGAAAGGCTCCAGTGCAGGTTCATGCAATGGCATCTGGAGGTTCAGATTCTCATGTTGGTAACGCGGTTGTCAATGGTATGATCTTGGCTTCTAGATCTTTAGCTCGCATTTTATTTGATACCGGTGCCTCTCATTCTCTCATTTCGAGTTCTTTTGTACATGCCTTGGGATTAGAGATAGAAGAGTTTAATGAACCCCTAGTCATGACTTCTCCCTTGGGACGGGTGTGTGTAAATTATATGTGTAAATCTTGTAAAATAAAGATTGGGGATGAGATTTTGAAAAGTGATTTGATTATACTCCCCATGAGCTCCTATGATGTAATTCTAGGGATGGACTGGTTGTCTAGGTATAATGCAGTTGTGGACTGCCAACTTAGAAAAGTGACCCTAGTGTCTGATAGGGGGACGATGATCACTTACCAGGGTGGTGGTGATTGGTTAATGAGTGAGCGTCTCATGAAGTCGTGTCTAGGAGGGCGAAGGAATCTAGGTTGTTGTGCTTTTCTTGCCAACCTAGATTGTGAGCCCTATGTTTCCAGTGGTAGTGTAGCGATTCCAGTGGTTGATGAGTTCGAGGATGTCTTTCCCGACGAGTTGCCAGGATTACCACCGCATCGGGAAATTGAGTTTGGTATTGAGTTGTTTCCAGGGACAACACCGATTTCTATGGCACCTTATCGGATGGCACTGGCAGAAATGAAAGAATTGAGGAAGCAACTTCAGGAGCTTGCTGATAAAGGGTATATTAGGAATAGCACATCTCCGTGGGGAGCACTAGTTTTGTTTGCTAAGAAGCATGATGGGACTCTCAGGTTGTGTGTGGATTATCGACAGCTGAATCGTGTTACGGTGAAGAACAAATATCCCTTGCCGAGGATTGATGAGCTGTTTGATCAGTTGGGAGGTTCACGGTAGTTCTCAAAGATTGATTTGCGTTCAAGTTATCATCAGCTCAGGATTAAGGAAGAGAATATTCCCAAGACAGCTTTTAGGACTCGGTATGGGCACTTTGAGTTTTTGGTTATATCGTTTGGGTTGACGAATGCTCCAGCAGCTTTCATGGATTTGATGAATAGGATATTTAGGCCGTATCTGGATCAGTTCATGATCGTGTTCATTGATGATATTCTTGTGTATTCTAAGACTTGAGAGGAGCATGAGCAGCATCTTCGGATCGTGCTTCAGACTCTGCGGGAGCACCAGTTGTATGCTAAGAGGGAAAAGTGCAAGTTTTGGTTGACTGAGGTCAAGTTTCTAGGTCATGTCATCTCAGAGCATGATATTTCGGTGGATCCGTCCAAGATTGAAGCTATAGTGGAGTGGGAACGACCAAAGAATGTAGCAAAAATTCGTAGCTTCTTAGGTCTTGCGGGTTATTACAGGAAATTTGTAAAGGATTTTTTGAAGATTGTAGCTCCGTTGATGAGATTGATCAAGAAAAATGTCAGGTTTGAGTGGAATGAAGATTGTGAGCTTGCTTTTCAGGAATTGAAGAACCGGTTGACTTCAGCTCCAGTAATAGTTTTTCCTAGCAGTGACCAGCCGTATGAGGTTTATGCAGATGCTTCAGGGTGCGAACTTAGGTGCGTGTTGATGCAGCATGGACGTGTGGTTGCGTACGGATCGAGACAGCTACGATCTCACGAGCGGAATTATCCTACTCATGATTTAGAGCTTGCATCAGTGATTCACACGCTGAAGATTTGGAGGTGTTACTTGTATGGAGCGTCGGTTCAGGTCTTCTCCGATCACAAGAGCTTGAGGTATCTGTTCACTTAGAGGGATCTTAATTTGAGGCAGCGTAGATGGGTAGAGTATATGGAGGATTATGATTTTGCATTGCAGTATCATCCCAGAAAAGCTAATGTGGTTGCGGACGCGCTTAGCAGGAAGTCTTCAGGGATTCTTACTTGTTTGGCTTTTGAGGACTGGAGTAGGGATGCGACAGTGAGCGAGTATAGGCTACGGTATCATGAAGACTGTGATCGAGTTTCGGTATATCATGTGGAAGCAACCCCAGCTCTTGTTCGGATGGTGAATCAAAGTCAGTGGTAGGATCGGCATTTGCAGGGGATTTGGTTGCGGATTCAGAATGGGGAGCAGTTTGAAGAATGGAGCGTGCATGCAGATGGATCGTTGTATTTCTGGGAGCATCTTATAGTTCCAGCTATCGTCGAGGTGACAAAAGCCGTTTTGGATGAAGCTCATAGGTCTCAATTCGCTATTCATCTAGGGAGCACAAAGATGTATTGCGATTTGAAGAGGCAATATTGGTGGAGAGGCATGAAGAAAGATGTTCGAGAGTATGTGGCCAAGTGTACGACGTGTCTTCAGGCGAAAGCCGAGCATCAAAAGCCTACAGGTCAGCTTCAACCGCTTCTTATTCCAAGGTGGAAATGGGAGCATGTGACGATGGATTTTCTTACAGGTTTGCCGAGGACAGAGCAGCGGCATGATGCAGTTTGGGTCGTGGTCGACAGGTTGATGAAGTCAGCGCATTTCATTCTATTTAGGTCGACATGTTCGAGGAAGATTCCCGAGGATTTGTATCTGCAGAACATTGTGAGGTTGCATGGAGTTCCTTTGTCCATCACCTTTAATCGAGACACCAGGTTTAATGCTAAGTACTGGAGGAGTTTTCAGGTGGCTTTAGGTACGGATTTGAACTTTAGTACGGTGTTTCATCCTCAGACTGATGGACAGTCTGAGCGGGTTATTCAGATTCTCGAGGATATGTTGAGTGATTGTGCGTTAGACTTCGACGGAAATTGGAAGCAATGTTTGCATCTGGCGGAGTTCGCATACAACAGTAGCTATCAGGCGAGTATTGGTATGGCACCGTTTGAGGCGTTGTATGGGCGACCGTGTCGGTCACCTGTGTGTTGGGCCGAGCCGAAAGATAGGGTTATTCTTGGGCCAGAAGAGATCCGTTATAGCCATAAGAAAGTCGCAGTGATTCGAGATCGATTGAGGGCAGCTCATAGTCGACAGAAAAGTTATGCGGATAGAAGACGTAGACCCTTAGAGTTCGCGGTTGGAGATTTTGTTCTCTTGAAGGTATCACCTCGTAAGGGAACTATGCGGTTCGGAGTGAGTTGGAAACTCACACCGAGGTATATTGGGCAGTTCAAGATCACTCAGCGTGTTGGTGTGGTTGCTTATCGGCTTGATCTTCCGTCCGAACTCTCTCATGTTCATGATGTGTTTCATGTGTCGATGCTTAGGAAGTGTCCGCCTGAGCAGGGTAAGATAGTTTCATTTCGCGATGTGGAGGTTCAGGAAGATACGACGTACGAAGAAGTGCCGGTTCAGATCATCGATCGAAAAGTAATTAGTTTGCATCGTCGTGAGATACCGTTGGTAAAGATCGTGTGGCAGCATCACAGGGTTGATGAAGCCACTTGGGAATTAGAGCCGAGTATGCGGGACTCGTATACGCATTTGTTTTGTTTCTGAAATGAGATGTAAATTTTGAGGGCGAAATTTCTTTTAGGGGTGGAGAGTTGTATCACCCCAGAATTTATTTAATATTATTGTAATGTAAAATGATGAATTAGTGTGCCATAATTAATGTTTCAACATTAATTTGATTGCTTGGTTAGATTTTGAATTTTTGGTTGTCTTGTTAATTTGATGAATTCAAATGATTTCTTATTGTTTTAAAATGATGTTTTGAGTTTAAAATACAACAATTTGTAAAATGTTAAAAATATTTCGTTTTACAAAACCGCGGGTGGCATTTGGTTTTCACACAGTAAAACCGCCCATAAATTTCCTCTATTTATTTCCTTTTTCCCCTCCTCTCTTCTAACTCTCCCTGATCTCTCTCTCTCTCTCTCTCGCCCGAGACTCTCTCATTCTCTCTCAAATTATCTCTTAAATTTTTGAATCAAATTCTAATCCAAGCTTCGGGCTAGCAAGGAAGAAGCTCGGGAACATGATTTAGCTACCGAGAACGCAGATTGAAGCTTCGATTCGAGGTTAGTTTTGAAATTTCTAAACTTTTTACAAAATTTTCAATTTTGTGCATTTTTGAAATCTAGGTTTGCTTGGACTTAGAAAACCTTGGATTTGAGTTAAATGAACTTAGAACAACTAGAATCTAAGCTTAGATTGAAGAAAAACAGATTGGATTCAAGATTTTTCATTTTTCTCCCCATTTTCTCATTTTTGGATTTTTGAGATTTTTGAGTTTAAATCTTGTTTAAATGAGTTCAAATGTGTTCTAGTATGTTTTTCTATCAACTATGATTGTTTTCCATGCCTGAGATTTGAGAAAAACAGGTTAAAATCAAGATTTAGATTTTGGGGGAATCGAAAACTCGTGGCTGGATTTCTGGGTTTTCCCAGTTCGACAGGCCGAACTGTGTGTTCGGCAGGCCGAACTGTGTGTTTGGTAGGCCGGTGTTCATCTGTCCGGCAGGCCAAACCTGGGGAATGACCGGCCGACCGGACTTGGTTTCCGGCAGGCCGAACTGTGCAGTTCGGCCGGCCGAAGCAGGGAGTCCGGTAGGCCGACCGAGCATGGAAAATTTTGTGATTTTTCACCCGTTTTCACTGTTTTGAACCCCGATTTAAATTCCAACCTTATAGAATGATTTTAAAGATACAAATGGCACACTAGGACATCATGAAATGGTTTAGTAACATAGAATGTCTCGAAACTAGATATTGATCGACTTAGTCTGTATCGAGGATCGTTCATGGTTCTGTAGAGCTAACGTATAGTGGACCGGGATTACGGTGTGGGGCATCGGCACGAGTATTGAGGTCGGACTTCTACCCTATTCCTTGGTAGCCTAGTTTCAAAATGATTTGGCTTTGAAAAGGATTTCTATTAAAATGTTTTCAACGATTGTTTGAAAATGAATTTATCAGTTATATTTTAATATACCCTGAATTGAAATAGACTTCATAATAAATGTAAATGACAACACTAGGTAATTGGGTTTTGAATGATAATGATAATAAACATATAGGCATGATGCCATATCAGAGATCAAGTCATGTAGCGATCGACCTTGGTGGTAGGTCCCGAAACCCAGCTGGGCCACTATGGTGGTGATGTTTTTATGGTTTGCCTGGGAAAAAGAAAATGATATTTCTAGTTATACAAGTAAACTGTTCTGGGTAAGAACGGTTTTATCCAAATTTCTTTATTTATTTATTTGTTTAAGGTTTCCTTTAAATATTCCTGAATAATGAAATGTTTCTTTAAATTAAATTATTTTATAAAACATAGTCCTACTGAGCCTTTCGCTCACGTTTTATTTGTTTTAAATTTTTCCTCCCTTCTAGGTGGTTTTCCATTATGGTTTAGAGAGGATTCATCGGACAGGAGCCAAGAGTAATAGAGGGACTAGTAAATTTATTTGTATTATTTAAATCAAGGCATGTAAGATTTTAACTTTATTTGTATTTGGACTGTGATTGCATTTAGGATGTTGTCAATACCATGTGTGTGCACAAGTTGTGGGTCTGTGGGACCCATACTCGCTATGTTTACTCTTTAATATTAATTATCTATGCTACGGTTTTCTTTAAATTTTCACATTTTACATTTAACTCAAACCCTTAAACTCTCGATTTTTAATTAATTTTTTCTTTAATTAATTTAAATAATCAGCTACGTCACCTCCCGTACTCCGGGGCGTGACATGTCCTTTGCTGGTATGTGGTGAGGCACATTTAAGAGTCGATCCTTCACTCCTCCAATCGGTTAAGCTCGACATCCAAGAGTTGAGGGATTTCTACTTCATTGTACCTGACTACTCAACAAGTTGGGGCCATTATCTCTATGGGTAGGACTACCTTAACGCCATAGGTGAGGGAAAGGGGGGTCTCTCCTGTGGTTCTGTAAGCCCATAATACTTTGGGTATCTCTTCAGCCCACCACCCTTTGAGATCATCCAGCCGCTTTTTTTAGCATGTGCTTGATGATCTTGTTAACAACTTCAAACTGTCCATTCACCTAAGGGTAGATGACAACTGAGAAATTTTTGTGGATGCTAAGGTCTTTGCAAAACTTATGTGTTTTAGTATTGTCAAACTATTTGCCATTGTTTGAGACAATTGAATGGGGCATACCAAAGCAGCGGACTATATGAGATCAAATGAAACTGGTGCAGTTTGTTGCTAAATTGTGGCAAATGCCTTAGCCTCTACCCATTTTGTGTAATAATCAATAGCGAGTACAACAAACTTAAGGCCACTTGGGGCCATGACATAGGGTCCAATTATGTTGATCCCCCATTTTGCAAATGGCCAAGGGCTTAAGATCAACATCAGGTTTTTTGGATAAGACCTCGGCACATGGGCATAACGCTGGCACTTACCACACTTGTGAGCATAGTCATGGGAATCCTTTTTCAAGGTCAACCAGTAGTATCCTTGCCTTAGCATTTTGCGAGCCAATGATTGCCCCTAGTATGGTTTCCACATAAGCCTTCATGTATTTCTACCAGCACCTACAGTCCTTCTTTCTTGGTGAGGCACAGAAGGAAAAGAGTAGAATTACCTCAACAATAAAGATATTGTCATGTAGCAAATAGCACACTAACCAATAGCTGGTTCTTTTAACTTCCAACGGATCAATTGATAGCTCTCCGCTTAAGATATGCATGGCTATAGGGGTCATCCAACTGTTACTTGTGTCTGCCATCAGTTAGATATACATGCCCTGAGTAAAAATGTAATAAGTTCTTGTCCTCTTTACGTTCATATTTGTTGAATGTATGTTAAGCAAACAATAGTCTGAGACTGTCGGTCTAAACCTTAAGAATTGACAATATGATTGATAGATTATGCGGAAGACAAGATTCTTAAGGTGGTGGTGTAAATCATAAGATCCGCAATCGAGAGCTATCGAGAGAATAAAGTTGGGCACTTTATTCATATAAATATTGTTATGTTGTCTATATCCCTATTGAGAGATGGTTTGTTTTGACCATCGGAGGTGGACTCCGTGAATAGAAACATTGGCACGTTCTCATAGGTGACGATGTGTTAGATCAGGACATAAAGTGAATTGATTTGGATTAATAATTCTATCTCAGAAAATCAATTCACTTTAGGCAATCATTTGTATTGTATCTTAATCCTGAGATGAATAGTGGGCCCGTTGTCTTGACTTGTGTCTTTTGATGTACCAAAGGGTGACACCCACATCTTAATAGTGGTATGCATGCCGGTACATTGGAGGTATGACTCTTGATAGCATAGACTTGTTATTTATAAATATGGAATCCATAGCTCCTCTTTAGGAGTAGTGATATCCTGTTATATGTGTTATCCTGTAATTTAAAAACTAGAGCGCTCAAACATTTGGATACATAGGTGTAACCGAACGGTATATTGTCTTTGGATGGTAAGTTTTTCGATGGTGAGATAATGGAATGTAAGATAAAAATAATCGGGAAGGTAAGACAGAACTTGTCCTTAAGCCGATTATGGATAATCATGTGGAGATACGATACACTATGATATGTCATGGAGACTTAGCTAAACGGGCTTTGTAATTCTATGTAGTTCGCAAGTGCAGCTCCAATCTTTTAGTGGAGTAGCATTTGAGTTGATAATTATGAAATGTATATATGGGATATTGGGTTCGTAATTATCAGGAGCTTGAACCATATAGGTCCATTTGGTCCCCTTTGCTAGCTCACAACATCCTATAACGATACGATGTGCTTTTCTAATAATTTGTGACTTATGTCAGATTTATCATATTGGTTAAAATTTGGAAGAATAAGATAATTTATGTCTGTTTATCGGTTGAACTAATTTTGTGATAAAATTGATTCAAGATAAACTTGTTGAATTATTGGGATCGGATAATTCTTGTCTGTTTATCGGTTGATCTAATTTTTGGATAAATTAGATCAAGATAAACTTATAAAATTTTTAGGAATTCTTTTATTTTCCTAGAGATTATCTAGATAAAGTTGTTTTAATCAGATAACTTGTCTATTGGGTTATTTGAATTAAAACTGAGACTTTATCTTATAGAATCTTGGATGAAAAATAAAAGATTCGTTGAGATTTTATTCGGCAGTTCAGCCTGTCGATGGGTGAGTTTGGCCCGCCGATAAGCGAAGGATAAGATCAAGCGTTTTTACGCGGATCTTATCAGATATTGATCCAAATTTGATTCTTATTCCAATTTTTGAGATCTAATCTGATGAGGACTGACCCTAGACCCAACCGCTATAAATAGGGAATAAGTCATATAAGTTATTTAGATCAATTGAGAGATTAAGAGTGACACTCTGCTGGTGAGAATCTAGAAACTCCCTAAGAGCTCTTGTTCACAAATCACGAACACTTGCTTTGGGTTCTCTCAATTGGTTGGAAGGAGAGTCACCTAGTGGAAGAGCTATACGTGTGAGCCAACACTCACTACGATCGTGGATAGAGAATAGCAAAGAAAACCAGTTGGTTGAGGCTCTTCTAGAACGTTACTTCTATTCACAGATTGTAGGAGTTCTTCAGCATTCAAAGGTTAGTAAGATCTGATTAATTTATGCATATAGCATGTCAAACTTGTGATTTGGAAAATACTCTGATAACAAATTTTTAAAATTCCGTTGCGTACTATGTTTCCAACACCATCCACCATGTGGAAGCCTCTACGGCCACCCTTAGTCTCATCGGTTCTCACAGGGTTACCTCGTCGGTCTCCATCTCAGCTACCAACTGGCCACCTCAGGTCTTTCTGAGTCGTCACCTGAGAGGTTACCAGTGTCTTTTTTCAGATGGTTGGGACTTCTAAGACTTCAACAGGAATGACCATTAGCAACTCAAAGTCCTTCAACATCGCTAAGTGAGCTAAAGCATCTGCGTTGCTATTTTTGATGCGCGGTATTTGGTTGATTTCCCAAGTCTGTAACTTGGATAGCTCATCTCTAACCTTCTGCAAGTACTTGAGCATCATCTCATCCTTCACCTTGTACTCATCTACAATTTTATTCATAACAAGTTGTGAGTCACTATATATCTTTAAAAGGTTTGCTCCCAAGTGGTGGGCAAGCCTTAGCTCTACAAGTAAGGCCTCATACTTGGCTTCATTGTTGGAGGCTTTAAAATTGAACCTTATTGACGTAGTGATTTTATGATCTTCGGGGCTTATCAGCATTACCCCTACGCCCGGCCCACACTCATTTGAAGAGCCATCGACATATAACTCCCCCCCTCTGGGTTGTCTCTTGTTTAGGTTCACTCAATCATGTAGTGAATCTACCTCCTTCTCAAGGGCTTCATATTTTTCCTAATTCAAGGGTCGCCTCTTCTGCCTCTTCAGAGGATAGCCAACGTCAATATTGAGGCAATGGCAGGTGACTTTTGGGTCAATTCCTTTTATGTCCTCGTGCATCCATGCAAACATGTCAAGGTCCTGCCCAATGAACCTTTCAAGTTCCTCTGCTTCCTTGCCTTTCAGTCCTGACCCAATTTTAAGGACCTTTGTGTGGTCATCCCTGTCTATAGTTATCTCCACCAGATCCTCCATAGGCTCTATGTTAGTTACTTCTTCTCCTAGTCTTAGGTCCAAGTCTTCTATTATTCTTCTCACCATCCTCGTCTCCATCCTCCTAGGGTTGGTGTAAGTATGGATGGCATTGAAATAAGTCTGTCTACACTTATATTGGTTACTTCTCATCTCACCCACCCCTTAAGCAGTGGAGAACTTAACCTTCTGACAATAAATGGAAGTCACGGCCTTCAAGGCTTTTAGCGTGGGCCTTCCTATAATTGCATAATACTAGTCTCCGTCCTTTGTGTCAAGGAAACTAGACATAACTGTTGTTGCCTTTGGCTTCTCTCCCACTTGCTAGACATGTATGCCCTAAGGAGTAAAAATGTAATATGTTTTTGGAAACGTTTTTATCAATAAAGAATTTATTTATTATTAATATACCAATCTTATCCTCTTAATGTTCATATTTGTTGAATGTATGTTAAGCAAATAATAGTCTGAGACTATTGGTCTAAACCCTTAAGAATTAGGCATATGATGGACAGATTTTGTGGAAGACAAGATTCATAAGGTGACGGTCTAAATCATAAGATCTGCAATCGAGGGAATAAAGTTGGGTACTTTATTCAAGTAAAGATTGTTATATTATCTATATCTCTATTGAGAGATGTTCTGTCTTGGCCATCGAAGGTGGACTCCGTGAATAGAAACATTGGCACATTGTTACAGGTGACGATGTGTTGGATCAGGACATAAAGTGAATTAATTTCAATTAATAATTCTGTCTCGGTAAACTGATTCACTTTAGACAATCATTTGTATTGTATCTTAATCCTGAAATGAATAACGGGCCTGTTGTCTTAACTTGTGTCTTTTGATGTACCAAAGGGTGACACCTATATTTTAATAGTGGTATGCATGCTAGTACATTGGAGGCATGGCTCTTGATAGCATAGACCTGTTATTCATAGATATGGACTCGATAGCTCCTCTTTAGGAGTAGTGATATCCTCTTATATGCGTTATCTTGTAATTGAAAAAGTGGAGCGCTCAACCATTTGGATACATAGGTGTAACCAAATGGTAAGTTTTTCGATGGTGACATAATGAAACGTAAGATAAAAATAATCGGAAAGGTAAGACAGAACTTATCCTTAAGCTGGTTATGGATAATCCTTTAGGGATATGATACACTATGATATGTCATGAAGACTTAGCTATACGGGCTTTGTAATTCTATATAGTTCGAGGGTGCAGCTCCAAGCTTTTAGTAGAGTAGCGTTGGAGTTGATAATTATGAAATGCATATCTGGGATATTGGGTTTCATGATTATCGGGAGCTTAAACTATATGAGTCTGTTTGGTCCCCTTTGCTAACTCACAAAATCTTGTAACGATACGGCATGTTTTTTCAATAATTGGTGACTTATGTCAGATTTATCATATTGGCTAAAATTCAGAAGAATCAAATAATTCATGTATGTTTATCGGTTGAATTAATTTTGTGACAAAATTGATTCAAGATAAACGTATTGAATTATCAAGATTTCATTATTTTCCTAGGGATTATCTAGATAAAGTTGTTTTAATTAGATAACTTCTCTATTGCGTTATTTAAATTAAAACTGAGACTTTATCCTATATAATCTTGGGTGGAAAATAAAAGATTCGCTGAGATTTTTATCGACAGTTCGGCATGTCGATCCTCAGGTTCAGCCTGTCGATGGGGCACATTTGGCATGCCGGTTAGAGAGATTGGCACGCCGACCACATGATAAAAAGATCACGCATTTTTATGTGGATTTCATCAGTTATTGATCTGAATTTGATTCTGATTCGAATTTTAAGGCATTATCTGATAAGGACTGACTCCTGACCCAACCTCTATAAAAAGGGGGTGAGTCTCTTTATTATTTAGAACAATTAAGAGACTAAGAGTGAAACTCTAATAGTGAGATTCTAAAACTCCCTGAGAGCTCTTGTTCACAAATCACAAACACTAGCTTTCAGTTCTCTCAATTGGTTGGAAGGAGAGCCACCTAGTGGAAGCGCTGTACGTGTGAGCCCACACTCACTCCAATCGTGGATAGAGAATAACAAAGAAGGCTAGTTGGTTGATGTTTTTCTGGAATGTTACTTCTCTACACTGATTGAGGAGGCTTTTCGGCGTTTACAAGGTTAGTAAGATCTGGTTAATTTATGCACATAGATGTCAAACTTGTGTTTTGAAAATACTCTGATATAAAAAATTTTAAAATTTCGCTGCATACTATTTTTTCAAAAATTGGTATCAGAGCCATGGTTTTTTACGTAAATTTATGAGTTTGTAATCATGTTATATGTATAAATTATGTGATCTTGATCTCTCATATGCTTGAATTTAATTTTATAGAGAGTTGACACTCTCGGTTTCTATATATTTTTATATGTTGTCATGGATTATATAGTGAATGTTTATTAATTAATTATGATTGATTAAATTATTATTTAATTATTAATTAATTAATTTATACTAGTTATGTAACACCCCAGAATTTATTAAATGTTATTGTAATATAAATGATGAATTAGTGTGCCATAATTAATGTTTCAACATTAATTTGATTACATGGTTGGATTTTGAATTTTTGGTTGTTTTGTTAATTTGGTTAATTCAAATGATTTCTTATTATTTTAAAATGATGTTTTGAGTTTTAAAACACAACAATTTGTAAAATGTTAAAAATATTCCGTTTTACAAAACCGTGGGTGGCATTTGGTTTCCGTACAGTAAAATCGCCCACAAATTTCCTCTATTTATTTCCTTTTTCCCCTCCTCTCTCCTCACTCTCCCGGATCTCACTCTCTCTCCTCTCTCTCTCTCTCTCTCTCGCCCGAGACTCTCTCGTTCTCTCTCAAATTCTCTCTCAATTTTTGAATCAAATTTGAATCCAAGCTTCGGGTTATCAAGGAGGAAGCAAGGGAATGTGATTTGGCAACCAAGAACGCGGATTGAAGCTTCGATTCGAGGTTAGTTTTGAAATTTCTAAACTTTTTCCAAAATTTTCATTTTTGTGCTTTTTTGAAATCTAGGTTTGCTTGGACTTAGAAAACCTTTGCTTTGAGTTAAATGAACTTAGAAAACCTTTGCTTTGAGTTAAATGAACTTAGAACAACTAGAATCTAAGCTTAGATTGAAGAAAAACGGATTGGATTCAAGATTTTTTATTTTTCTCCTTATTTTCTCAATTTTGGATTTTTGAGATTTTTGAGTTTAAATCTTGTTTAAATGAGTCCAAATGTGTTCTAGTATGTTTTTCTATCAATTATGATTGTTTTCCATACCTGGGATTTGAGAAAAATAGGTTAGAATCAAGATTTAAATTTTGAGGATCAAAAAACCCGTGGCTGAATTTCTGGGTTTTTCCAGTCCGACAGGCCAGAACAAGGGATCGGCAGGCCGGTGTTCTTCCATCTGGTAGGCCAAACCTGGGGAAATGACCGGCCAATAGGACTTGGTTTCCGGCAGGCTGAACTGTGCAGTTCGGCCGGCCGAAGCAGGGAGTCTGACAAGCCGACCGAAGCATGGAAAATTTTGTGATTTTCATCTGTTTTTACTATTTTAAACCCCGATTTAAATTCCAACCTTATAGAATGATTTTAAAGATACAAATGGCACACTAGGACATCATGAAATGGTTTAGTAACATAGAATGTCTCAAACTAGATATTGATCGACTTAGTTTGTATCTAGGATCGTTTGTGGTTCCGCGGAGCTAACGTATAGCGGACCGGGATTACGGTGTGGGGCACCGGCACGAGTATTGAGGTAGGACTTCTACCCCATTTCCTTGGTAGCCTAGTTTCAAAATGATTTGGCTTTGAAAAGGATTTCTATTAAAATGTTTTCAGGGTTATTTGAAAATGAATTTATCGGTTATATTTTAATATACCGTGAACTGAAATGAACTTCATAATGAATGTAAATGACAACACTCGGTAATTGGGTTTTGAATGATGATGATAATAAACATATAGGCATGATGCCATATCAGAGATCAGGTCGTGTAGCGATCGACCTTGGGGGCAGGTCCTGAAACCCAGCTGGGCCACTACGGTGGTGATATTATTATGGTTTGCCTAGGAAAGGAAAATGATATTACTGGTTGTACGAGTAAACTGTTCTGGGTAAGGACGGTTTTACTCAAATTTATTTATTTATTTACTCATTTAAGATTTCTTTTAAATAATTCCTGAATAATGAAATGTATCTTTAAATTAAATTATTTTATAAAACATAGTCCTACTGAGCCTTTTGCTCATGTTTTATTTGTTTTAAATTCCCCCTAGGTGGTTTTCCATTTAGGTTTGGAGAAGATTCAACAGACAGGACCTAGGAGCAATAGAGGGACTAGTAAATTTATTTGTATTATTTAAATCAAGACATATAAGACTTTAACTTTATTTGTACTTTGACTGTGATTGTATTTATGATATTGTCAGTACCATGTGTGTGCACAAGTTGTGGGTTTGTGGAACCCATACTCGCTATGTTTATTCTTTTATATTAATTATTCATGCAATGGTTTTCTTTAAATCTTTACTTTTTATATTTAATTCAAACCCCCTAAACTCTTGATTTTTAATTAAATTCTCTTTTAATTAATTTAAATAATCTGCCATGTCACCTCCCGTACTCCAAGGCATGACAGAATGGTATCAGAGCTCAAGGTTATGAACCTTGGGAATTGTGCACACATAGATTTGACAATAAAATACCTCTGACAGTCCAAATTTTGTTTTCAGAAGTGGGAGAGTGGCACCTAGACGTCGTTCGATAGCTAACGCCAAGTTCAGAAATGATGAGGGCATGATGAGGTCTATGTTTGCGGCTTTCCAACAAATGACAGCCAGGGCTAGACTAGAAGATTCTGATGTTGGACGTCAGCATGCATACTTTAAGGAATTTCAGCGTGCGTCTATTTTGACTTTTGATGGTAATGGGGATCTGCAGTTAGCAGAGTATTGGCTGGATTCGATCTTGAAGCATTTGGATACCCTTGGTGTGCCTTAGGAGTATCGTGTGGAGTTTGCTGCGTATAAGCTCGAGGGTGGCGCTAACACTTGGTGGAAACAAGCTAAGCGTTTGGAGAGCGGTGGTGATATCAGTTGGGACAGGTTCGAGGAGCTGTTCTATGATCTATATTTTCCGCAGGGGTATAGAGATCATAAGGCAGCTGAGTTCTATAGGTTGCAGCAGGGTGAGTTGTCAGTCCAGGAATATGAGGCAAGGTTTAATGAGTTGGCTAGGTTTGCTCCATCAGCGGTGGCATTGGAGCGTGAAAAGTGTATTAAGTTTCAGGAAGGGCTCAAGGCTCCTATTCGGCGACAGTTGGTTGCTCTACGGCTTAGGAGTTTCGGAGAGCTTGTGTCGTCGACGATATCCGGGGAAAATGATTATGTGCAGTATTGTGAGGACCGAGCCAAGGCTTTAGGAGGACCGCAGAGGAGTGATAGGAAGAGCACCAGTAGCCGTCCAACTCCGGGGAAGAGCAAACAAGGTGGCGCAAACAGCGGTAGCAGCAGTTCGTTTGGCAGCGGGCGCAGCAACCCCTACAGCTTCCATTGTCATTTCTGTCAGCATCCCGGACACATCAAGAGGAATTGCCCGATCAGGAGTACCCGTCTTGGATCTCAGACCGGGGAGGATGCCAGTTGTCAGTCTTAGCCTCAAACCCTACCTCCACCTCAGCAGTACCCGCAGTTGCAGTATCCCCAGTTCTCTCCTCAGCAGTTCTCATATCCGACACGGGGGCAGCAGCCGCAGCATTTCCAACGCAGAGTCCCTCAGTGTCGAGCATCGAGTTCAAGTAGTGTGCAGTTGTCTCCTTCTCAGCAGCGTCGGTAGAATAATCCCAGCAATGTTGGTAGAGGAAAAAGGAAGGCGCCAGTGCAGGTTCATACAATGGCATCTGGAGGTTCAGATTCTCAGACTGGTAACGCGATTGTCGATGGTACGATCTTGGTTTCTAGATCTTTAGATCTTGGTTTGATACCAGTGCCTCTCATTCTCTCATTTCGAGTTCTTTTGTGCATGCCTTGGGATTAGAAATAGAAGAGTTTAATGAACCCCTAGTCATAACTTCTCCCTTGGGGCGGGTGTGTGTAAATTGTATGTGTAAATCTTGTAAAATAAAGATTGGGGATGAGGTTTTGAAAAGTGATTTGATTGTACTCCCCATGAGCTCCTATGATGTAATTCTAGGGATGGACTAGTTGTCCAGGTATAATGCAGTTGTAGACTGCCAACTTAGAAAGGTGACCCTAGTGTATGATAGAGGGACGATGATCACTTACCAGGGTGGTGGTGATTGGTTAATGAGTGAGCGTCTCATGAAGTCGTGTCTAGGTAGGCGAAGGAATCTAGGTTGTTGTGCTTTTCTTGCCAATCTAGATTGTAAGCCCTATGCTTTGAGTGACAGTGTAGCGATTCTGGTGGTTGATGAGTTCGAGGATGTCTTCCCCGACGAGTTGCCAGGATTAAAACCGCATCGGGAGATTGAGTTTGGTATCGAGTTGTTTTTGGGAACAGCACCAATTTCTATGGCACCTTATCGGATGGCGCCGGCAGAAATGAAGGAATTAAGGAAGCAACTTCAGGAGCTTGTTGATAAAGGGTATATTCAGAATAGCACATCTTCGTGGGGAGCACCAGTTTTGTTTGCTAAGAAGCATGATGGGACTCTCAGGTTGTGTGTGGATTATCGGCAGCTGAATCGTGTTACGGTGAAAAACAAGTATCCCTTACCTAGGATTGATGAGTTGTTTGATCAGTTGGGAGGTTTGCGGTACTTCTCAAAGAATGATTTGCGGTCAGGTTATCATCAGCTCAGGATTAAGGAAGAGGATATTCCCAAGACAGCTTTTAGGACTCAGTATGGGCATTTTGAGTTTCTGGTTATGTCATTTGGGTTGACGAATGCTCCAACAGCTTTCATGGATTTGATGAATAGGATATTTAGGTTGTATCTGGATCAGTTCGTGATCGTGTTCATCGATGATATTCTTGTGTATTCTAAGACTTGGGAGGAGCATGAGCAGCATCTTCGGATCGTGCTTCAGACTCTGCGGGAGCACCAGTTGTATGCTAAGAGGGAAAAGTGCGAGTTTTGGTTGACTGAGGTCAAGTTTCTAGGTCATGTCATCTCGGAGCATGGTATTTCTGTGGATCCGTCCAAGATTGAAGCTATATTGGAGTGGGAACGACCAAGGAATATAGCAGAGATTCGTAGCTTCTTAGGTCTTGCTGGTTATTACAGGAAATTTGTAAAGGATTTTTCAAAGATTGCAGCTCCGTTGATGAGATTGATCAAGAAAAATGTCAGGTTTGAGTGGAATGAAGATTGTGAGCTTGCTTTTCAGGAATTGAAGAACCGGTTGACTTCAGCTCCAGTGTTGGTTATTCCTAGCAGTGACGAGCCGTATGAGGTTTATGCAGATGCTTCAGAGCGCGGACTTGGATGCATGTTGATGCAGCATTGACGTGTGGTTGCGTACAGATCGAGACAGCTATGACCTCCCGAGTGAAATTATCCTACTCATGACTTGGAGCTCGCAGCGGTGATTCACGCGCTGAAGATTTGAAGGTGTTATTTGTATGGAACGTCGTTTCAGGTCTTCTCCGATCCCAAGAGTTTGAGGTATTTGTTCACTCAGAGGGATCTTAATTTGAGGCAGCGTAGATGGATAGAGTATATGGAGGATTTTGATTTTGCATTGAAGTATCATCCCAGGAAAGCTAATGTGGTCGCGGATGCGCTTAGCAGAAAGTCTTCAGGGATTCTCACTTGTTTGGCTTTTGAGGACTAGAGCAGGGATATAACAGTGTGCGAGTATAGGCTACGATATCATGAAGACTGTGATCAAGTTTCGTTATATCATGTGGAACTGACTCCAGCTCTTGTTCGGATGGTGAAGCAAAGTCAGTGGCAGGATCAGTATTTGTAGGGGATTTGGTCACGAATTCAAATCGGGGAGCAGTTTGAAGAATGGAGCGTGCATGCAGATGGATCGTTGTATTTCTGGGAGCGTCTTGCAGTTCCAGCTATCGTCGAGGTGACGAAAGTCATTTTGGATGAAGCTTATAGGTCTCAGTTCGCTATTCATCTGGGGAGCACAAAGATGTATCGCGATTTGAAGAGGCAATTTTGCTGGAGAGGCATGAAGAAAGATGTTCGAGAGTACGTAGCCAAGTGTTCGACGTGTCTTCAGGTGAAAGCCGAGCATCAGAAGCCTGCAGGTCAGCTTCAGCCGCTTCCTATTCCAGGGTGGAAATGGGAGCATGTGACGATGGATTTTCTCACAGGTTTGCCAAGGACGGAGCAGCGGCATGATGCAGTTTGGGTCGTGGTCGATAGGTTGACAAAATCGGCGCATTTCATTCCATTTAGGTCGACGTGTTCGAGGAAGGTTCTCGGGGATTTGTATCTGCAGAACATTGTGAGGTTGCATGGAGTTCCCTTGTCCATCACCTCTGATCGAGACACCAGGTTTAATGCTAAGTACTGGAGGAGTTTTCAAGAGGCTTTAGGTACAGATTTGAACTTCAGTACGGCGTTTCATCCTCAGACTGATGGGCAGTCTAAGCGGGTTATTCAGATTCTCGAGGATATGTTGCGTGCCTGTGCGTTGGACTTCGGCGGGAACTGGAAGCAATGTTTGCCTCTGGCGGAGTTCGCATACAACAATAGTTATCAGGCGAGTATTGGTATGGCACCGTTTGAGGCATTGTATGGGCGACTGTATCGGTCACCTGTGTGTTGGGCCGAGCCGGAAGATAGGGTTATTCTTGGGCCGGATAAGATCTGTGATAGCAACGAGAAAGTCGCGGTGATTCGAGATCGATTGAGGGCAGCTCAGAGTCGACAGAAGAGTTTCGCGAATAGGAGACATAGACCCTTAGAGTTTGTGGTTGGAGATTTCGTTCTCTTGAGGGTATCGCCTCGTAAGGGAACTATGCAGTTCGGAGTGAGTGGGAAGCTCGCGCCGAGGTATATTAGGCCATTCGAGATCACTCAGTGTGTTGGTGTGGTCGCTTATCGACTTGATCTTTCGCTCAAACTTTCTCATGTTCATGATGTGTTTCATGTGTCGATGCTTAGGAAGTGTCCGCCTAAGCAAGGTAAGATAGTTTCATTTCGCGATGTGCAGGTTTAGGAAGATACGACATACGAAGAGGTGCCGATTCAGGTCATCGATCGGAAAGTAATTAGTTTGTGTCGTCGTGAGATACCGTTGGTAAAGGCCATGTGGCAGCATCACGGGGTTGATGAAGCCACCTGGGAACTAGAGTCGAGTATGTGGGAATTGTATCCGCATTTGCTTTGTTTCTGAAATGAGATGTAAATTTCGAGGGCGAAATTTCTTTTAGGGGTGGAGAGTTATAACGCCTCAGAATTTATTTAATGTTATTGTAATATAAATGATGAATTAGTGTGTCATAATTAATGTTTCAACATTAATTTGATTACTTGGTTGGATTTTGAATTTTTGGTTGTTTTGTTAATTTGGTTAATTCAAATGATTTCTTATTATTTTAAAATGATGTTTTGAGTTTTAAAACACAACAATTTGTAAAATGTTAAAAATATTCTGTTTTACAAAACCGTGGGTGGCATTTGGTTTTTGCACAGTAAAATCGCCCACAAATTTCCCTTATTTATTTCCTTTTTCCCCTCCTCTCTCCTCACTCTCCCTGATCTCACTCTCTCTCCTCCCTCTCTCTCTCTCTCTTGCCCGAGACTCTCTCGTTCTCTCTCAAATTCTCTCTCAATTTTTGAATCAAATTTGAATCCAAGCTTCGGGTTAGCAAGGAGGAAGCTCGGGAACGTGATTTGGCAACGGAGAATGCGGATTGAAGCTTCGATTCGAGGTTAGTTTTGAAATTTCTAAACTTTTTCCAAAATTTTCAATTTTGTGCATTTTTGAAATCTAGGTTTGGTTGGACTTAGAAAACCTTTAATTTGAGTTAAATGAACTTAGAACAACTAGAATCTAAGCTTAGATTGAAGAAAAATGGATTGGATTCAAGATTTTTCATTTTTCTCCCTATTTTCTCAATTTTGGATTTTTGAGATTTTTGAGTTTAAATCTTGTTTGAATGAGTCCAAATGTGTTCAAGTATGTTTTTCTATCAATTATGATTGTTTTCCATGCTTGAGATTTGAGAAAAACAGGTTAGAATCAAGATTTGAATTTTGGGGATCAAAAAACCCGTGGCTGAATTTCTGGGTTTTCCCAGTTTGATAGGCCGAACTGTGTGTTCGGCAGGCCAGAACAAGGGATCGGCTGGCCGGTGTTCTTCCGTCCAGTAGGCCGAACCTAGGGAAATGACCGGCCGATCGGACTTGGTTTCCAGCAGGCCGAACTGTGCAGTTCGGCCAACCGAAGCAGGGAGTCCAGTAGGCAGGCCGAAGCATGGAAAATTTTGTGATTTTCATCCGTTTTCACTGTTTTGAACCCCGATTTAAGTTCCAACCTTATAGAATGATATTAAAGATACAAATGGCACACTAGGACGTCATGAAATGGTTTAGTAACATAGAATGTCTCGAACTAGATATTGATCGACTTAGTTTATATCTAGGATCGTTCGTGGTTCCGCAGAGCTAACGTATAGCGGACTGGGATTACGGTGTGGGGCACCGGCACGAGTATCGAGGTAGGACTTCTACCCTATTTCCTTGGTAGCCTAATTTCAAAATGATTTGGCTTCGAAAAGGGTTTCTATTAAAATGTTTTCAAAGGTTGTTTGAAAATGAATTTATCAGTTATGTTTTAATATACCGTGAATTGAAATGAACTTCATAATGAATGTAAATGACAACACTCGATAATTGGGTTTTGAATGATGATGATAATAAACATATAGGCATGATGCCATATCAGAGATCGGGTCGTGTAGCGATCGACCTTGGAGGTTGGTCCCGAAACCCAGCTGGGCCGCTACGGTGGTGATATTATTATGGTTTGCCTAGGAAAGGAAAATGATATTACTGGTTGTACGAGTAAACTGTTCTGGGTAAGGACGGTTTTACTCAAATTTATTTATTTATTTACTCATTTAAGATTTCTTTTAAATAATTCATGAATAATGAAATGTTCCTTTACATTAAATTATTTTATAAAACATCGTCCTACTGAGCCTTTCGCTCACGTTTTATTTGTTTTAAATTCCCCCCTAGGTGGTTTTCCATTTAGGTTTGGAGAAGATTCAACAGACAGGACCCAGGAGCAATAGAGGGACTAGTAAATTTATTTGTATTATTTAAATCAAGACATGTAAGACTTTAACTTTATTTGTACTTGGACTGTGATTGTATTTATGATATTGTCAGTACCATGTGTGTGCACAAGTTGTGGGTTTGTGGAACCCATACTCGTTATGTTTATTCTTTTATATTAATTATTCATGTAATGGTTTTCTTTAAATCTTCACATTTTATATTTAATTCAAACCCCCTAAACTCTTGATTTTTAATTAAATTCTATTTTAATTAATTTAAATAATCCATCACGTCATCTCCCGTACTCCGGGGCGTGACAAGTTATGATTCCTTAGAGGTTAGAATGTGTATCTAGGTCTTTTATGTAATTAGATAGCGGACTATCATCTCCGTCTAGGAATTATTATTTAATTTTAAATTTGTAAGAATTTTGTAATTAAATAATCATTCGGAGAAGACGGACCTAGAAGTGGATCTAGAAGATGGATGATGGTGTCCCTAGGTATTTTATGAGTCTCTAATTTTATGTTTTTGAATTATTGAGAATAAAATTGATAAATTGCATTAGAGATTGTATTTTCTGAAAATGGTGATCTCTGCTTGGTCAGCATGCCTAACCTTCCAGTTCGGCAGGCCGATGGTCGTAAGATCGGTAGACTGAACTTTAGGTTCGGTAGGCCATCAGTGAAGCAGAAATTAGGCGGCTTTGACGGCAGGCCAAACTTCTAGTTCGGTAGGCCGATTTGTCATGAATCGGCAGGCCGATCTATGAAGATGGACAGGTCAATGGGTCATGACTGGCAGACTAATAACCCAGATCGGCTTTCCAGCATAGAGCTGGAAATTTTTCTAGAAAATGTGCAATTTTTGTGTAGTTTTCATTTTTTTTTTGGGACAATTTTAAGAAACATTGAATTTGGATATGACCGAAAATATGGACTATTCGATCTATGTAGGATTGAAGTCTTGAAGATGGGCATTACATGAAGAAGGATACAGCTTGAGGATTCAAGGATGAAGAGTAGATAAAATGTTTTGATAATTCTTTTGTAATCTTTATTTTCTATTCTCTAGGGTGGAACCATAATATTACAATCATTTATTATTTTGCTTGCAACTTTGCTTGTCTGCATTATAATATGATTTGCCATGTATATTGATAACATGTCATATAGAATAGGGAGTGCCGCTCATATTAAAATTGTTCATGCATGTCTTTTTAAAATAAAACCTTGATTTCAAAAGATTGAGTGGGAGAAGGTTTTTGAAGAGAGGACCTAAGGCCTCCATCGTTGGTCCATAAGAAGAACATGGTGGTCATGACCCCTAGGAAGGGACTTCATCATGTACCAGTTGGATCTCCGAAAGGATAAGGTATTTTAGCATGATTTATGGTTGCACACCCCTAGGTGGTGATTATAAATCATGGATAAAATATTGAAACAATGGTTATACACTCATGTTAATTTTATTATTAACCTCCCCTAGGAGCTCTGTTAATAAAATTAATGGCCAAAGAAATGATTATTAACATATGTTGGATCATACGGGTCTTGGATGACATATATTAATCAGGAGGGGATTCGTATTCCTGATTGAATTTGGCATGACTCCCCTAGGAGGTTGTTAAATTATGAGTTGGGAATTATCATTGTAAGGTTATGATATTTTCAAGGTTTTGACACATAAACATATTTGTATGATTGTGTTATCTTACTAAATTATTATGATATGTTTGCTTATGTTTGGTATATGATTTTTTATTATAGATTAAAAATGTCTAAAAACGCTTTATCTTCGATACTTGACAAAACCAATTAACCAGAGAGAAATATAATGATTGGAAACGAAACCTGGACATCGTCCTCTCCTTTGAGAAACTGAAATTTATGCTGACAATCCCTTGTCCTCCCTAGCCTACAGGAGATTCCACCAACGATCAATTCCAAGCGTACAATCATTGGAAAGATGCAAATGATCAGGCCCACTACTATGTTATGGCTAGCATGAATAATGTGCTGCAGGCTCAACATGAGAATTATGAAACTGCTAAGTAGATCTTGGATAATCTAGAAGACATGTTTAGAGGCCAGGCCTTAACAAGTGGCGAGGGGCTCTTTGGAAACTTCTTAATTGTAAGTAGAGGCTGGGGACATCTGTAAAGGAGCACATGATGTTGGTCATGGGTTACCTCGCTGAGGCACAAACCGGTGGAGCCGATATTGATGCTGAAACTCAGATGACTATATAGTCTTTGAGACTCTATCAAAGGAATTTATTACATTTAGAGCTACTTTTAATTTGAGCAATAGGCAGGATATGACCTTAACAGAATTAATGAAACGGTTACAAGAGTTTGAACTGTTGATCAAGGAGTCTCCTACGAGTGGCAAGACCAACTTGGTAGTTGCTTCTGGTTCTAATCCTAATTCTGGGAATGGAAAGAAACAACAAGCCAAAAAATAGGAAGTCTTTTGTTCCTACTAATAACAAGAGCAAGAAGAAGAAGAATAAGAATCCAAAGAAGCTAAAGTACTTCTTCTGTGGGAAGGTCAAGCACATTAAGAAGCATTGCAAAGACTTCCTTTCTAAAGGAGGTAGGTGTGATCTTCTGTATTTAGAAACTTGTTTAGTTGAGGAATCCAGTGACATTTGGTCATAAATTCTAATGCAACTAATCATGTTTGTATTTCTCTATAGGGGTTCAAAGAAACAAGAAGTCTACTTCAAGAAGACTTCACGCTTTGGATAGGCGATGGATCCTTGGTCTCGGCGGAAGCAGTAGGAGATGTCCATCTTTATTTTGATAATTAGAGGAATTTAATTTTGCGAGATTGTTTTTATGTTCCTAAATTTAAAAGGAATTTAATTTCTGTGGCTTGTATATTTAAAGATTCCTATTTGGTTTCTTTTAATAATAAAATGGTGATTCGTAAAAATAAATCTTTTATCTATTCTAGATGGATGCAAAATAATCCATATTTTATCAAACCTAAGATGAACTTACTTCTTAATGTTGAGATGAATGATAATAACTCTAAAAGACTTAAAACTTCTCACTGTAATAAGACTTATCTTTGCCATTTGCGCCTTGGTAATATTAACCTGAATAGGATTCAAAGGCTGGTAAGGAATGGACCTTTAAGTCACTTAAAGGTGAAATCTATACCTCAATATGAATCTTGTTTGGTGGGTAAAATGACCAAAAGACCATTCAGGTCCAAGGGCAATAGGGCCGAAGGGGTTCTAGAACTTGTGCATTGTAATGTTTTGCAGACCAATGAACATCTAGACATGAGGAAGGTATGAGTACTTTGTCACTTTTATTGAAGATTACTCAAGGTATGGGTATGCGTACCTGAGGCACCATAAAAGCGAAACTTTTGACAGGTTCAGGGAGTTTTGGGCTAAAGTGGAAAAACAATTAGATAGACCCATAAAGGCACTTCAATCCGATCGAGGTGGTGAATACCTTTTTGATGAGTTTTTGGGACACTTATTAGAGGCTAGGATTCTATCCCATTGGACTACGCCGGGCACTCTGCAGCAGAATGGCATAGCAAAGAGAAGGAATAGGACTTTATTAGGCATGGTAATGTCCATGATGAGTTATTCATCATTGCCTTTATCCTTTTGAGGATATGCACTGCAAACCGCATGTTATCTTTTGAACAATGTGCCTTCAAAATCAATCCCTAAAACTCCTCACGAGTTGTGGACGGGCAAGAAGACATCCTTAAACCATATTCACATATAGGGATGCCTGGCTCATGTCCTGTTTAAGGATGCAAATAAGTTGGAAGCACGTTCGAAAGTTTGTGTGTTTGTAGGATATCCAAAAGGGACTAAAGGTGGTTATTTTTATAACCAAAAGGAAAATAAAGTTGTGGTTTCAACTAATGCAACTTTCCTTGAGGAGAGTTACATGGTCAACTTTAAACCTCAAAGCAAAATGGTGCTTGAGGAGTTAAGGAATGGTCCAATCACTCCAGAGGTTCCAAATGAAACCATTCCGATCAGTGTAAAATGACCAAACAAACCCAAACAACAACTTAAGGGGCTTAGACGTAGTGGGATGATCGTGCGTCAAATCTAGAGGTATATGTCCAATGGGGAGGCCTCCTTGGCTGAACTAGATGAACATGACAGGGATCCTTATATTTACGTAGAGACTATGTAGGATGTTGATTCGAAACTCTGGATAGAAGCCATGAACACAGAGATGAAGGCTATGGAGATTAATCAGGTCTGGGAGCTTATGGATCTTCCCAAAGGGGTAAACCCATAGGGTGTAAGTGGATCTACAAGAGCAAAAGAGGAGTGGATGGAAAGGTCGAAACCTTTAACGCTAGAGTGGTAGCTAAGGGTTACACACAAAAGGAAGGAATCGATTATGAGGAAACCTTTTCGCATGTAGCCATGCTTAAATCCATCTGAATTCTCTTGTCCATAGCTACTGTTCTTGACTACGAGATTTAGCAGATAGATGTCAAGACAGCTTTTCTAAATGGCTATCTTGATGAGTCCATTTATATGGAAGTTTGTAAGTTGCTAAAGTCAATTTATGGACTTAAACAGGCTTCCCGTTCTTGGAACATAAGATTTGATCAGGTGATCAAGACTTATGGGTTCTCACAAAATATGGATGAGTCATGTGTTTACAAACACATTAAGGATAGGAAGGTAGTTTTTCTATTGCACTATGTAGATGACATTCTTCTAATTGGCAATGACGTTGAGGCATTGTCATCGGTCAAATTATGGTTGACTAAGTAGTTTGACATGAAGGACTTGGGTGAGGCTAATTTTGTTCTCGGTATCCAGATCTTTCGAGATAGGAAGTACAAAATGATAGTTTTGTCACAAGCTAGCTACATAGATAAAATTCTCAGGAGGTTTGCAATACAGGATTCTAAGAAAGGTGGGCAACCATCTAGGTCTGGAATTACTCTTTCTAAGAAAGACTCTCCAAAGTCTGAGGAAGAAAGTGTTGGAAACAAAGTGCGCAGCGGAATTTTAAAATTTTTTCATCAGAGTATTTTCCAAAACACAAGTTTGACATGTTATATGTATAAATTAAACAGATCTTACTAACCTCAGTGTGCCGAAGAACCTCTGCGACCTGTGTAGAGAAGTAACGTTCCAGAAGAGCCTCAACCAACTGGTCTTCTTTGCTATTCTCTATCCACAACGGGAGTGAGTGTGGGCTCACACGTACAGCTCTTCCACCGGTGACTCTCCTTCCAACCAATAGAGAGAACCCAAAGCTAGTGTTCATGATTTGTGAACAAAAGCTCTCAGGGAGTTTTCAGATGCTCACTAGAAGAGTATCACTCTTAATCTCTCAAATTGATCTGAGTAAATCATTAGACTCACTCCCTTTTTATACCTATTGGTCCTTGGGGTCAGTCCATATCAGATTAGGTCTCAAAAATCGAAACAGAATCAAGTTCGGATCGATATCTGATAAGATACGCGTGAAAAACGCATAATCTTAATTGTCGCGGTCGGCATGCCGAACTGTGTGATAGGCAGGCCGAACTGGCCAGTTCGGCAGGCCGAACTTTCTGATAGGCAGGCCGAACTGCCGAGAAAAAATCTCCGCGAATTTTTTATTTTCCACCCGAGATTCTAAAGGATAAAGTCTCAGTTTTGATTCAAATAGCCCAATAGAAAAGATATCTGATCAAAACAAACTTTATCAAGATAATCTCTAAGAAAGTAAATCAATTCACAATAATTCTACAAGTTTATCTTGTTCTAATTGTCCAAAATTAAAACAACCGATAAACAGACAAGAATTATTCGAACGCCATAATTCAACAAGTTCATCTTGAACTAATTTCTTACATAATTAATTCAACCGATAAACAGACATGAATTATTTGATTCTTATAAATTTTAAACCAATCTGATAAATACGACATAAGTCACCAATTATTGGAAAAGCACGCCGTGTCGTTACAGGATTTTGTGAGCTAGCAAAGGGGACCAAAATGGACCTATAAAGTTCAAGCTCATGATAATTATGAAACCCAATATCCCAGATATACATTTCACAATTATCAACTCCAACGCTACTCCACTAAAAGCTTGGAGCTGCACTCTCGAACTTTATAGAATTACGAAGCTCGTGTAGCTAAGTCTCCATGACATATCATAGTGTATCGCATCCCCATATGATCATCCATAACCGGCTTAAGGACAAGTTCTGTCTTACCTTCCCGATTATTTTTATCTTACGTTCCACTGTCTCACCATTAGAAAACTTACCATCCAAAGATAGTATACCATTCGGTTACACCTATGTATCCAAATGGTTGAGCGCTCCAGTTTTCCAATTACAGGACAACGCATATAAGAGGATATCATTACTCCTAAAGAGGAGCTATGGATTCCATATCTATGAATAACAAGTCTACGCTACCAAGAGTCATGCCTCCAACGTACCGGCATGCATGCCACTATAGAGATGTGGGAGTCACCCATTGGTACATCAAAAGACACAAATCGAGACAACGGGCCCATTATTCATCTCAGGATTAAGATACAATACAAATGATTGTCTAAAGTGAATCGATTTGCCAAGACAGAATTATTAATCCAAATCAATTCACTTTCTGTCTCGATCCAACACATCGTCACCTATGACAACGCGCCAATGTTTCTATTCACGGAGTCCAACTCCGATGGCCAAGACAAACCATCTCCCAAAAGGGATGTAGACAACATAACAATCTTTACATGAATAAAGTGCCCAACTTTATTCCCTCGGTTGCGGATCATATATTTTAGACCATCACCTTAAGAGTCGTGTCTACTGCATAATCATCCCATCATATGCCCAACTCTTAAGGTTTAGACTGACAGTCTCAGACTACTGTTTGCTTATCATACATTCAACAAATATGAACGTAAAGAGGACAATATTTGGTATATATAAATGAATAAATTCTTTATTGATAAAAATGTCTCCAAAAACGTATTACATTTTTACTCCTTAGAGCATACATGTCTAACAATCTCCCACTTGCACTAAGTGAGTAAATACTGCAAATTTCGCATCCCCATAGCTTCCACATGCCTTTCGAAGACTCTCCCAGAAAGTGTCTTCGTAAATGGATCAGCTAAATTGTCCTCTGACGCGATCTTGCACACCGTGACATGCCCGCTCTCAACGAAGTCCTTTATCACATGATACTTCCGAACAATATGCTTGCTCTTCTTGTGAAATCTTGGTTCCTTAGCATTAGCTACCGCCGTACTGTTATCACAGTACAGTGATGCCGCTTTATCCATACCAGGAACTACCTCAAGATCCCCAAGGAACGTGCGGAGCCACACTGCTTTTTTCGAAGCATCACTAGCCGCCACATACTCGGCCTCCATCGTTGAATCCGAAGTGCAATCTTGCTTCGCACTTCTCCAACTGATGGCACCGCCACCCAGAGTAAACACAAACCCCGATGTCGATTTCCTAGAATCCGGCAGGATTGAAAATCTGAATCAGTATATCCTAGAGGAGTTAAATCCTCACCCGAATACACAAGCATATACCCTCGAGTCCTTCTTAGGTACTTGAAAATATGCTTTACCGCAACCCAATGGTTTGGTCCTAGATCCGCTTGAAATCGACTTACAATCCCGACCGCATAGCTAATATTCGGTTGTGTGCAACACATGGCATACATGAGACTAGCCACTGCCGAAGCATAAGGTACCTTCTTCATGTATTCTCTTTCTTCATAAGACTTTGGAGAGTCTTTCTTAGAAAGAGTAATTCCAGACCTAGATGGTTGCCCACCTTTCTTGGAATCCTGCATTGCAAACCTTCTGAGAATTTTATCTATGTAGCTGGCTTGTGACAAAGCTATCATTTTATTCTTCCTATCCCGAAAGAAATGGATACCGAGAACAAAATTAGCCTCACCCTAGTCCTTCATGTCAAACTGCTTGGTCAACCATAATTTGACCGATGACAACGCCCAACGTCATTGCCAATTAGCAGAATGTCATCTACATAGAGTAGTAGAAAAACCACCTTTCCATTCTTAATGTGTTTGTAAACACATGGTTCATCCACATTTTGTGAGAACCCATAAGTCTTGATCACTTGATCAAATCTTATGTTCCAAGAACGAGAAGCCTGCTTAATTCCATAAATTGACTTTAGCAGCTTACAAACCTTACCCTCTTGACCCGCGACCTTGAACCCGTCTGGTTGTTCCATATAAATGGACTCATCAAGATAGCCATTCAGAAAAGCCGTCTTGACATCCATCTGCCAAATCTCGTAGTCGAGAGCGGCAGCTATGGACAAGAGAATCCGGATGGACTTAAGCATGGCTACAGGCGAAAAGGTTTCCTCATAATCGATTCCTTCCTTTTGCGTATAACCCTTAGCTACCAGTCTAGCCTTAAAGGTTTCGACCTTTCCATCCACTCCTCTTTTCCTCTTGTAGATCCACTTACTCCCTATGGGTTTTATCCCTTCGGGAAGATCCACAAGCTCCTAGACCCGATTAGTCTCCATAGACTTCATCTCAATGTTCATGGCCTCTGTCCAGAGTCTTGAATCAACATCCTCCATAGCTTCTGTGTAAGTATAAGGATCCCTGTCATGTTCATCCGGTTCAGCCAAAAAGACCTCCCCATTGAACATATACCTCTCAGGTGGATGCCCGATCCTCCCACTACGCCGAAGCCCCTGAGGTTGTTGTTCAGGTTTGTTTGGTTTTTCTACACCGATCGGAATGGTTTCGTTCGGAACCTCCGGAGTAAACAGATTACCCCTCAACTCCTCAAGCACCACTTTGCTTTGAGGTTTAAAGTCGTTCATGTAACTCTCCTCAAGGAAAGTTCCATTAGTTGAAACCACGACTTTATTTTCCATTGGGTTATAAAAATAACCCCCTTTAGTCCCTTTTGGATATCCTACAAACACGCAAACTTCTGAACGTGCTTCCAACTTATTCGGATCCTTAAACAGGACATGAGCTGGACATCCCCATATGCGAATATGGTTTAAGGATGTCTTCCGTCTTGTCCACAACTCGTGAGGAGTTTTAGGGACCGATTTTGAAGGCACATTGTTCAAAAGATAACATGCGGTTTGTAGTGCATATCCCCAAAAGGATAAAGGCAATGATGAATAACTCATCATGGACCGAATCATGTCCAACAAAGTCCTATTCCTTCTCTCTGCTACGCCATTCTGCTGCGGAGTACCCGGCGCAGTCAAATGGGATAAAATCCCATTCTCTAACAAGTGTCCCAAGAACTCATCAGAAAGGTATTCCCCACCTCAATCAGATCGAAGTGCCTTTATGGGTCTACCCAATTGCTTTTCCACTTCAGCCCGAAACTCCCTGAACTTATCATAAGTTTCGCTTTTGTGGTGCATTAGGTACACATACCCATATCTTGAGTAATCGTCAATAAAAGTAACGAAGTACTCATACCCTCCTCGTGCCCGGATGTTCATCGGTCCGCAAACATCACTATGCACAAGTTCTAGAACCCCTTCGGCCCTATTGCCCTTAGACCCGTATGGTCTTTTGGTCATTTTACCCTCCAAACAAGACTCACATTGAGGTATAGATTCCACCTTTAAGTGACTTAAAGGTCCATCCCTTACCAACCTTTGAATCCTATTTAGGTTAATATGGCCAAGGCGTAAATGCCAAAGATAAGTCTTATTAGAGTGAGAAGTTTTAAGTCTTTTTGAGTCATTATCATTTATCTCAGCATTAAGCAATAGGTCCATCTTAGGTTTGATAAAATATAGATTATTTTGCATCCATCCAGAACAGATAAAAGATTTGTTTTTACGAATCACCACTTTTTCATTAAAAGATACCACGTAGGAGTCTTTAAATAAAGAAGATACAGAAATTAAATTCCTTTTAAATTTAGGAACATAAAAATAATATCGCAAAATTAAACTCCTATAATTATCAAAATAAAGATGGACATCTCCCACTGCTTCCGCTGAGACCAAGGATCCATCGCCCATCCGAAGCGTTAAGTCTTCACGAAGTAGACTTCTCGTTTCTTTGAATCCCTGCAGAGAAACGCAAACATGATTAGTTGCACCAGAATCTATGACCAAGATGTCACTGGATTCCTCAACCAAACAAGTTTCTAAATATAGAAGATCACACCTACCTCCCTTGGAAAGGAAGTCCTTGCAATGCTTCTTTATATGCCCGACCTTACCACAAAAGAAGCACTTAAGCTTCTTTGGGTTCTTCTTCTTCTTCTTCTTGCTCTTGGTAGCAATAGGAATAGAAGACTTCCCACTTTTGGCCCGTTGCTTCTTTCCATTCCCAGAGTTAGGATTGGAACCAGAAGCAGCTACCATATTGGCCTCTCCGCCAGCAGGAGACTCCCTGATCAGCAGTTCAAACTCTTGTAACTGTTTCATCAGTTCTGTCAAGGTCATATCCCGTCTATTGCTTAGATTAAAAGTAGCTCTAAATAGAATAAATTCCTTAGACAGAGTCTCAAAGACCATAGTCATCTGAGTTTCAGCATCGATGTCGGCTCCATTGGTTTGAGCCTCAGCGAGGTAACCCATGACCAACATCATGTGCTCCTTTATAGATGTCCCCGGTCTCTGTCTATAGTTTAAGAGTTTCCGAAGCACCCCTTGCCGCTTTGTTATGGCCTGGCCTCCAAACATGTCCTCAAGATTATCCAAGATCTGCTTCGCAGTCTCATAATCCTGATGTTGAGCCTGCAGCACGTTGTTCATGCTAGCCATAACATAGCAGTGGGCCTAATCATTAGCATCTTTCCAGCGGTCGTATGCTTGGAATCGCTCATTACTTGAGTCTCCCGTAGGCTCGGGAGGACAAGGAGTTGTCAGGACATATTTCAGTTTCTCAAAGGAAAGGACGATGTCCAGGTTCCGTTTCCAATCATTATAGTTCTCACCGGTTAATTGGTTTTTCTCAAGTATCGATGATAAAGCATTTTTAGACATTTTCAATCTACAATAAAGAATCATATACCAAACATAAGCAAACATATATAATAATTTAGTAAGATAACACAATCATGTAAAATCATACAAATGTGTTTATGTGTCAAAACCTTGAAAATATCACAACCTTACAACGATAATTCCCAACTCAGAATTCAACAAGCTCCTAGGGGAGTCATGCCAAATTCAATCAAGAACATGGATCCCCTCCTGATTAATATATGCCATCCAGGACCCGTATGATCCAGCATATACTAATAATCGTTTCTTTGGCCATTAATTTTATTAACAGAGCTCCTAGGGGAGGTTAATAATAAAATTAACGTGAGTGTATAACCACCGTTTTAATATTTTATCCATGATTTATAATCACCACCTAGGGGTGTGCAACCATAAATCATACTAAAATACCTTATCCTTTCAGAGATCCAATCTGGTACATGATAGAAATCCCTTCCTAGGGGTTGGGACCATCATGTTCTTCCTATGGACCAACGATGGAGGCCTTAGGTTCTCTCTTCGAAAACCTTCTCCCACTCAATCTTTTGAAGTCAAGGTTTTATTTTGAAATTATGCATGAACAAATTTAATATGAGCGGCACTCCCTATTCTATATGACATGTTATCAATATACATGGTAAATCATATTATAATGTAGACAAGCAAAGCAATCAAGCAAAGCTACAAGCATAATAATAATAATAACCGTAATATTATGGTTCCACCCTAGAGAATAGAAAAACTAAGATTACAAGAGAATAATCGAGACATTTATCGATTCTTCATCCTTGAATCCTCAAGCTGTATCCTTCTTCATGTAATATCCATCTTCAAGTCCTCAATCCCGTATGAATCGAACACTTCATATTTCCGGTCATATCCAAATTTAATGTTTCTCAGAATCGTCCCAAAAATAAAATTAAAACTGCACTGGAAAAATCGCACCTTTTCTGGACACCTGGCAGCTCTCGGTCGGCAGGCCGATCCAGGTGATCGACCTACCGATCATGGAGGTTCGGCCTACCGAACATGAAGGTTTGGCCTACCGGTAGAGCACCAAAATTTCTGCCCCACTGTCGGCCTGCCGGACCACACGTCCGGCCTGCCGATCTGTGACCTTCGGCCTGCCGAACTGTGAGGTCCGGCATGCCGACCGAGCAGAAAACCCTCAATCCAGAAAATACAATTTTAATGCAATTCATCAATTTTATTTTCAACAATTCAAAAACATAAAATTAGAGACTCAGGAAATACCTGGAGGCGCCATCATCAATCTTTAAGTTCCGACTTCTCGTTCCGTCTTCTCCGAATAATTATTTAATTACAAAATTCTTACAAATTAAAAATTAAATAATAATTCCTAGACGGAGATGATAGTCCGCCATCTAATTACATGAAAAACCTAGATACACATTCTAACCTCTAAGGAACCATAACCGGTATTAATTAATTAATAAATAATTAAACAACAATTTAATCAACCATAATTAATTAATAAACATTCACCATATAATCCATGACAACATATATATTATATAGAAACCTAGAGTGCCATCTCTCTATAAAATTTAATTCAAGCATTGGAGAGATTAAGATCACAAAATTTATGCATATAACATGATCACAAACTTGCAAATTTATGTAAAAACCTCGGCTCTGATACCAATTGTTGGAAACAAAGTGCGCAGCGGAATTTTAAAATTTTTTCATCAGAGTATTTTCCAAAACACAAGTTTGACATGTTATATGTATAAATTAAACAGATCTTACTAACCTCAGTGTGCCGAAGAACCTCCGCGACCTGTGTAGAGAAGTAACGTTTCAAAAGAGCCTCAACCAACTGGTCTTCTTTGCTATTCTCTATCCACAACCGGAGTGAGTGTGGGCTCACACGTACAGCTCTTCCACCGGTGACTCTCCTTCCAACCAATAGAGAGAACCCAAAGCTAGTGTTCGTGATTTGTGAACAAAAGCTCTCAGGGAGTTTTCAGATGCTCACTAGAAGAGTATCACTCTTAATCTCTCAAATTGATCTGAGTAAATCATTAGACTCACTCCCTTTTTATACCTATTGGTCCTTGGGGTCAGTCCATATCAGATTAGGTCTCAAAAATCGAAACAGAATCAAGTTCGGATCAATATCTGATAAGATACGCGTGAAAAACGCGTAATCTTAACTGTCGCGGTCGGCATGCCGAACTGTGTGATAGGCAGGCCGAACTTTCTGATAGGCAGGCCGAACTGTCGAGAAAAAATCTCCGTGAATCTTTTATTTTCCACCCGAGATTCTAAAGGATAAAGTCTCAGTTTTGATTCAAATAGCCCAATAGAAAAGATATCTGATCAAAACAAACTTTATCAAGATAATCTCTCAGAAAATAAATCAATTCATAATAATTCTACAAGTTTATCTTATTCTAATTGTCCAAAATTAAAACAACCGATAAACAGACAAGAATTATCCGAACGCCATAATTCAACAAGTTCATCTTGAACTAATTTCTTACATAATTAATTCAACCGATAAACAGACATGAATTATTTGATTCTTATAAATTTTAAACCAATCTGATAAATCCGACATAAGTCACCAATTATTGGAAAAGCACGCCGTGTCGTTACAGGATTTTGTGAGCTAGCAAAGGGGACCAAAATGGACCTATAAAGTTCAAGCTCATGATAATTATGAAACCCAATATCCCAGATATACATTTCACAATTATCAACTCCAACGCTACTCCACTAAAAGCTTAGAGCTGCACTCTCGAACTTTATAGAATTACGAAGCTCGTGTAGCTAAGTCTCCATGACATATCATAGTGTATCGCATCCCCATATGATCATCCATAACCGGCTTAAGGACAAGTTCTGTCTTACCTTCCCGATTATTTTTATCTTACGTTCCACTGTCTCACCATTAGAAAACTTACCATCCAAAGATAGTATACCATTCGGTTACACCTATGTATCCAAATGGTTGAGCGCTCCAGTTTTCCAATTACAGGACAACGCATATAAGAGGATATCATTACTCCTAAAGAGGAGCTATGGATTCCATATCTATGAATAACAAGTCTACGCTACCAAGAGTCATGCCTCCAACGTACCGGCATGCATGCCACTATAGAGATGTGGAAGTCACCCATTGGTACATCAAAAGACACAAATCGAGACAACGGGCCCATTATTCATCTCAGGATTAAGATACAATACAAATGATTGTCTAAAGTGAATCGATTTGCCAAGACAGAATTATTAATCCAAATCAATTCACTTTATGTCCCGATCCAACACATCGTCACCAATGACAACGCGCCAATGTTTCTATTCACGGAGTCCAGCTCCGATGGCCAAGACAAACCATCTCCCAAAAGGGATATAGACAACATAACAATCTTTACAAGAATAAAGCGCCCTACTTTATTCCCTCGATTGCGGATCATATATTTTAGACCATCACCTTAAGAATCGTGTCTACCGCATAATCATCCCATCATATGCCCAACTCTTAAGGTTTAGACTAACAGTCTCAGACTACTGTTTGCTTATCATAGATTCAACAAATATGAACTTATAGAGTACAATATTTGGTATATATAAATGAATAAATTCTTTATTGATAAAAATGTCTCCAAAAACGTATTACATTTTTACTCCTTAGAGCATACATGTCTAACAGAAAGATAATACATGAAGAAGGTGCCTAATGCTTTAGCAGTGGGTAGTCTCATGTATGTCATGCTTTGCACACGACCAGATATTTGTTATGTGGTTGGGATTGTAAATCGATTTCAGGCAAATCCGAGACTGAACCACTGGGCTACGGTTAAGTATATTTTCAAGTACCTAAAAAGGACTAGAGGATATATGCTTGTGTATTCTGGGTGAAGATGTAACTCCTCTAAGATATATTGACTCGGATTTTCAATCCTGTCTGGATTCGAGGAGATCGACTTCAGGGTTTGTGTTTACTTTTAGCAGTGGTGCTATCAGTTGGAGAAGTGTGAAGCAAGATTGCACATCAGATTCAACGATGGAGCCGAGTATGTGGTAGCTAGTGATGCTTCGAAAGAAGCAGTGTAGCTCCACAAGTCACCATCGGGGTGGGGTCCTTTGTAGATCGTACAAATCATGCCTGTGGGCACATTATCATCGTTGGGTTGATGGTCTACCTCATGTTGTGGCTCCTCATTCCTTCTATTTTCTGGTTGGTTGTTTCCCCTCTCGTGCCTTCTACTCTTTTCCGCCTTGTATTCCTATAGGCGACCTTCCCTAATAAGCCTCTCGATTTCATCTTTCAAGCTTTCATATTTGCTAGTGTAGTGTCCTACATCTCCGTAGAACCTACAATACTTCGACTGGTTTCGCTATCTGGGCTTGATCTCATCAGCAGAGGATGCTGAAGATATAGTTTATTACTGATATGATGGTAAATGTCATCGATGGATATGGTAAGAGTGTGGTAAGTGTCATACCTTTGTTAGGTTTGACCCTTTCCACTTTCTTGCCTCTACTATTTACCATTATCTGTGATGACCACTCATCCCACATGACCCATTGAGGGGTCATAAAAGGGTAGCCTATGGCCTTTTTGACCCCACAGATTTGTTTTCCTTTTGTCTCTGTCCTTAGGCTGCGCACTACTGCCACTACTTCTTATTGACTTTCTAAACACTAAACCCTTGACCTCTTCCTGGTTGATATAAACTCTGGCCCTCTTCAGGAATTCTCGGTATTTCTTTTGACCTTAGTGGTCGAGATCATCCCTAAAAGGAATGTCTGTCCGCATGTTGCTTAGTGCCCCTAGAAGGGCGACATCTTCTGAAACTCTACCCATGGCAACTACCTCTTTAGTAAACCTTGCAAGCCAATCCTTGAGGGACTCGCTCGGCCCTTAAGTAAGGAAGAACAACTTATCCTTCATAGGTAGTAGACATCTCACTCCCACAAATTGGTAAAGGAAGGCCACCTTTAAATCTTGAAAGCAGGTTACGCTTCCTTCCTTAAGTGTTCTGAGCCATATCCTTGCTGATCCCGAGAGGGTCTAGTTAAAATCCTTGTATATAATTTCCTGGGGCACTCCGTAGAGCCGCATGTATGACTCGTAGACCTAGATGTGATCATTTAGATCTGTAAGTCCTTCATATGGCATCATTGGTGGGGGCTTAACTCCGTTGGAAGAGGTATCCTCGTGATGGAAAGCGTGAATGGGGTTGTATAGGTTATCTCTTCACCGTGTTGTATGTCAAGCTTTTCCTCTGGGTTACCAATATGGTTGGCTAATCTTTTTACCTCATCCGTGGGGATGACTAACATGGTCTGAATTGCTAGTTCAGTTGCTGAGCTATGATGCTAGGGTCAACCAGTTGACTATTTGTTGGCTAGTCCCCAGCTGGTTGGTCAAGTACGTCAGAACCATTGGCCATGGACGTAGCTCTTTTTTCTCGCAAGTGGTCGCTTAGATCCTTCTTCCTAAGGTGTTCCCTTAGGTCTCTTGTAGTGCCAATTGCGATTACTTTTGGTCTGACACCGTGTTTGGGAGAGAGAGGAGGTAGACCTGCCTCTCGCCTGGGTGGGTTAGAAGGACCGGTACCTTGAAGCCAAGTCGGCTTACCTTTTCTCCTTCATTCCTAGGTACCTCTTGAATTGGCCTTTTTTTGCTAGCCACCCTCAGTCTCTCTAGTTCCCTTAGGGTTACCTTGGCTGCCTCCTTGGCGACCAGATGGTTCCCTTAGGTCCTCCGGGTCTTCACCTAAAGGGTTACCATCTTGAAGGCCAACCAGGGCCGTCTCGAGCAATCCACTCATCCGGTCTACCTTCTTCTCCAACAAGGCAGTCCTTAAAGGCTGCCTCCCCTTCTTTGCTCCGCAGCCTCCAACTAATCTAGCTCCTCCTTACGTAACGGAGTTAGTGTTGGCTCCAATGCGATTAGTGCAAGTTGTTACCATAATGATTGCCTGATTATCTAGTGATATTGAGGTCTGTTCTTCTAAAATGAAGGCCCTCCTTCTAGTGCCAATTGTTGACGCTAGAAATTGTTCAACGATAAATCCAACGATAATCCTTACAATCACTCGCTGCAAATGCAATAAATTTTAATAATAAAAAAATTGACACATGAGATTTATAGTGGTTCACTCAAAATGAGCTACATCTAATGTGATATTTCTTGTTTCTTTTATACTCAAATATTATGGACAAGGCTTTTGAAGGGAAACAAACAATTGGAAGGAAAATGCCCTCCAAAATGTCTAGAAAAAGTGCCCTTCCATCGTCTCCCCTTCTTCCTTTTATAGCTCAAAGGCATTATAAAGGGGCAACCAAAATGAGGATAATGAAGACAGGAACCATCATGTTTTATGCTAGCCCATAATACGCGCATATGGTGTCCCTGCACGCCTAAAAGGGCCTCAGAACTTGTGTGAGTGGCCTCCTTTGTAAGCGCATTGTCTTGATTGTTGACCCTGCCCATATTTTTGTTAGTCTTGAAATGAGCACGTGCTCTGAGGGTTATCTCAACTACAATCCCACTTAGGCTGTATTGAGCCTTCTTTTTTGCCATGTGGGCCTGGGCCGTCGAGATATCCCACAACAATAAAGATCATCCTAAAGAACTATAAGAAAACTATCAATCATATGAGAATGTTTAGATCTCCATCTTCAAGCTCAAAGGCTCACATAAAAAAAGAAAAAGAAAAAAAAGAGGAACTTTTGATCCCAAAACCTAGTGTATCAAAGTAAAAATAAGAGATATTTATCTTTTCGATACACTTTAGGTTTATTAAAAAGAAAAAAAATCACACACTATATTTTTATTGTTATAAATATCTACTACCATATTAATGTGTATCTCTTCTCAGTCAATACTCAATTTTAACAGAAAAATATATAACTAAAAACTTCTTGAAAAGAAAGATAAAAATGAGAAGACTACTAAAACTTCCTAATGATTATTAAAAGACGTTTTTAGATATTTTTTTTCTTTTCCAAGATATCTTTTTCATATTTAGAATTGGCTATTGAGAGAAAATGTGTACATTTGTCAATTATATACACTATGATAGTATTCTTTTACAGCCATAAAAAATCAAGTCTCTGTGTGTGAAACAATCTTATGGCCTTGTAGCTCTCAAAAGTGTCTTTGTGAATTATTTACATGTCTCTGTCCGATATGCAATGCATCATGATGCGCCTTTCAAATTCAATATTTGGGAGTGAACAACAAAAATAATGTGTAAAGAATACCCATTTTAGGGAAAGTTTCCAAATAAAAAATAAAAAACAAAGGCTTATGCTCAACGTGGCTTGTTCTTATTGGGATTGTCACAATGAATTTGACTGCATGACGCTGACAGGCATGTATCCCATCCCGCGTAACGGTTTTCACCAAGAAACATAACGATATTTTTAAGATTTTTTTCCTATCAAGTTAAGAGAATTTCTAACTGTTCCATTTCATTGTTGAAAAAAAAAAAACTTTTTTGAAAAGTTTTCTCCTATATTTATAAATTTTAGTGATTTTACCCGAGTTGCTGTCACCTTTAGAGAGGGGAGAAAAAAAAAAACTTGAAGTAATGGACCATGTGCCCTCATGTGAACAACCACAATGAGGGAATGGAGCAAAGAAAGTGAAGAAAAGACGGTGAAAGATTTATTTTTTGGTTTTCTCCTCTTAAAAAATATTTTATTTTTTGGTTATGTCCTCGATACACGTTAGGGGCACGTGATTCAATTTATCCATTTTTTTCTAAAGGCATTATTGTTTAGAAAAAAAATGACAATTTACAATTGAGAGAAAAATATTACAATTAAAAATATAAGACCATTTTGTTAAAAGTAAGAAAAATACAACGGATATTGGTACCAACGGCCATTTCATAAACTACATCAATATTTGTTAATTATTTTGTGCGTGAAATTTGCGATTGCTATACCACATGCTTCAATTAAGGGGATCTCACATTTTATAGAAAGAATAAAAAAAAGAAGAAAAATATTAGCACAAATAGATTTTTAAAATTAAAAAAAAAAGAAATTTATGTAATAAAAATCATAACATAGAATTCATACGTTGTAAAATCCAGGGAGGGTTTACAAAATTTAATTAATTACAAATTCATATGTTTACTTGAGAACTTATTTATAAGAGTAATATAAGATCTAACACAATTTTTACGTGAGATTTCATTGTAAAGAGTCACTATTAATAGTACACTTTTCTGATGTTCAATCTAATCAAAATTACATTAAATAGAGATATCCAAAGTAAGCAGAAAATAAATAAATATCACGTTTGAAAAAAAGTGGGCAGTGGTAGAGTTTTTCTTTGCCGAAGTTATAATAAACAACACTTTTACAAAACTAATTGTAAGTAATAGGTTTTCAAAATATTTATTGTAAATAAAAAATTTACTAGGTTAAAAATCTATTTGCTACAAGTGAAAAGTATAATCTACGTGGTTACAAGCATAACCTAGTGGTAAAACTACACTCAACTTCACCTAAAGGTGAAAATTTTGAATCCCCCACCCCCATAATCAATAAGAATAATAATAATAATAATAATAATAATAATTTACTGAGTAATTTTTTTTTACCGTTATTTAAAACATGCTTTACTTCAATTATTTAGTGTAAAAATAATATTTACTTAAATTTCCTTGAATTCTCATACCTGTTTTTGGACCAATTGGTCATTATCATTTTTAGACTTTTTTAAATAAAAATATCATTTTTAGACTCTTTTTCCTTGGAAAAAATATAGTTTTGTTTTTAGACTTGAAACTTGAGGATAAGGGTGAAAGTGAAGGTTGTCTTGTATTATATTAAAAATATGTTTGAAACTTTGGTTTTAATCCATTAGCTACAACTATAAATACGTAAAAAGTAAAAAATTATTATAATATAAAGCTGAGTTAAAACATGAGTTATAAATACGTAAAAAGTAAAAAATTATTATAATATAAAGCTCTTACATGTTATAATTTTTAAACTTAAAACATGAGTTACAACGTTTCAGTTCTATATGAAAGTTAAACCCTCAAAAAAAAAAGTGTCTTCTTATAATTGGGGAAAAGAGCATGAATGATCCAGCGTCTACTCTCGCACTATCGTTCAACCAATCCACTGACGCTAAGGTGCTGATCATTCCACGTCAGCATAGGCCAGCGTGATCACCGTCCATCAACGGAAAGCAATTCAGTGGACCCTTGCTTGCACGCATTTGCCGAGCCTTTATCTTCACCACGTGGGATCCCAAAACTCAGAAATAAGGAGCCCGCAGGTGCCGGCCTCCGGCCAACCCAGCAGTTACTCGCACATGCGTACTATTTTGTATAAGACGCAAATCATGTTACTAGGGTTGCACAAAAACAGCCCGTACCCGCTGGTCGCCCCCAACCGCACCTGCCTGGCCCAAAAAAAACGGGTCCACGTCAACAACCCGTCCGTCTGTATATGTTGGCGGGCAGGTTTGGTTTAGAAATTTAAAGGGCGGGTTCAAACCGACTCGCCCGCCTAAACTTCTAAAAAATAATAATAATAATTCCTTAATAAATTTGCTTTCTGCCTTCGTCCCTTTACCCTAACATCGACTCCAAGTCCTTAGAATTCTCCCAAAGTTCTAAGTTTCCCCTTTTCTTTTCTTCTTCCCACTCCCAGTTCTGAGTAATTAGTTCAATGGCAGTGACGCGTGCAGTGCTTCCCCTCTGTTGTGAATATGGTCATAGTCTTTTGGTGTCAAACTTGGTTGTTTTGAGAATGTTTCATATATTATCATCTTATATTTTCTACAAATTTTCTTAACTTTTTTGAAGCCCAAAAAATTACATTAGGCTATAGTATAGGCTCAAATTGCCTCAACCCGACCGTCCGCACCAACCCGCACCCAAACCGAAACCGCCCGCCATTCTACGGGCGGTCTGCGGGTTGGTTAATCGCCAACTCACCATCTAAAAAAACCGACCCACACCTGCCCAAAAATCGCCAAACCGCCCACCGTTCACCCCTACATGTTATGCCTGAATAGAACAAAAGCCGATAAATTCCCAAAAAAAAAAGAAAAAAAAAAGTAAAGGACTTTCATCGTCGGAATATTTCGAATATAAAGGTTCGATTTTTTTTCCTTCCAATTTTTATCTTCCAATAATTTCATGTTTGGCGCACCAACCCGTTTGTTTCGTGGTTCGAATCACTGTTCGAATCATTTTGCTACAGTATTTTCTTTTACAAAAATTTAAATCTTCATTCAAATACTCTATTCAAATACTCGAACCAAACAGGCCCTTAATTACTTAAAAGTTACGAATATCGAAGTTATTTCAGCCTGTTTTAATTTAATTTCATTTCATTTACCAGTTTTTGCTAGAAATGATTTTACTATTGGTTTTTCACTTTGTATATATCCTGATTGGTTAAAGAGAATAGTAAAGGAAAACAGTGTTTATAACCGTTAATTATTCTCGGTTATACTGCTTTCGTCTCTGAAAATATGAATAACTCATCTCAATAAGTCGAGTAGTTCTAGTAGAATTGGAAAAGTGATTTTTTTTTATCATGTGATTTTTTTTAAGGATAATGTGATGTTTTCAATAATTAAAATTTTGCATTTCCATTTCCAGCTGAAGAAGCAATTCAGCAAAAAAAAAAAAAAAAAGAGAAAAGTTGCAAACGAAAGGAAGATATATATATATATATTTCAATTTTTTCCAATACTTGGACTTTAGGGTTCAGGGGAATTCTTACGACCCAAATTTGGTATTTTTATTATGCAAACAAGTTTATTTAACTCTGTATTAGAATTGTAAAGTGAATTGATTTTTTTTTTAATGTTTGTGAATTTTTGATTCAGAATTCATGAATTTTATTGCCAACCAAATTATGCATTTTCCATTTTGTGAATTACTTTCTGTTCCAGCTGTAGTAGTATTTATATATAATCAGCTTAGTTTTATTTTAGCATTGTAAATGGAAGTAATTTTTTTTCCCAATACTTTGAATTAAGGTGTTGAAACCATTTTGTAAGAGTCATTGGTTGACCGCTGTGATGCCATGCTTAGTCCGCGAGAATCTATTCATTGGCAACATTGGGGACGCGGCGGAAGTTCTCCGAACTGATAGCAGTGAGATAACACTATGTCCTGTCGATGCTTAGTTCTGCATCGATCTCGAATTTCTCTGAATGGCATAGCAGTCTTGTAATCGCAGCGAAGGAAATTAAGTTTATGTTGGTGCCTCAGCTTCTGAGGATGATTCAGTTGATCTGTCAAGTACTGCTTTGTCACCAGGGAAGCTTTTGTACTCGTTGGAATATGCAGGCAAGGACTTGAAGCTGGTAACGATGGCGGTACCGATGAGAGATATGGAGCGTGAGAACTTGTTGGATCATTTGGACGTCTGCTTGAATTTCATTGATAGAAGCAGAAAGGAAGGTTCTGTTTTGGTGCACTGTTTTGCCGGTGTCTCAAGGAGGTACAACTTTTTTTGTCTGAGAAGACCATCTTGTGAAATTACAAAAATATTACTTCTATATTTTGAAGTTGTTGGCTTTTTAAAATAAGTTTGTATATATTTAAATATTACTGTAAATGGAGGAAACTAGCAGAGCAATTAGTTCTAGCAACTTTTATAATTTAAGAGATTATCAGCCCTTTTTTGATTGTACTTGTTGCAGCGCAGCTATCATCACAGCATATCTGATGAGCACCGAACATCTCTCTCAAGAAGGTAGCAAACCACTGTTCTTTGTTTGAAGCATTGTGAGTCTACTCGTTTGTCTATTCCTGTGGATTTTTTCCGTTCTTTTTTATTTTGGAAACCGAAGTTAGCACTTTTGTTGATATAATTCAAGCTTTGTTGATTTCTTTGTCGAATGTATCATTATCTTTTGTCTTTCTTTCTTCTTTTTTTTTTTTCCTTGTGCATCATTATTGCAGATGCGCTAGAATCCCTGCAGCAAAGCTGTGAATTTGTTTGCCCAAATGAGAGTTTTTTGGATCAGGTGACACAAGGCTGTCCAATGCCATATTACTTTATAAGATGGCATTATACCTGCCGAACATTGTATTAAGCCTATAATGATTTTTTTCTCTCAATTATCCGGCTGCAGCTAAAAATGTTTGAGGAAATGGGATTCAAGGTCAACCGTGCAAGTCCCATATATAAGCGATTTCGCCTTAAAGTTTTGGGTAATTTGTCTCTTTCTTTAACTAGATTTCCTTTTAGGTTCACTTGATATCTAAAGTTTAGATCTATTGTGGGGACTATAGGTGATATTGACTTTATGTTGGCAATTTGCCATACGATCATGTACCTATATATCCATCTACATAAAATAGTAAAGTTTCATGATAAAGTTGCCTAAATTATAGTATGAAGGTTTTGAGGAGAAATAATTATCACTTGTCCTGGATTATTGGACAAAGGTTTCAATTGTCCTAACATTCGAGTATAACAACTAATTTTGTTTGTGCAAAGTAGGATACATATTTGATAAAAGGTATTTAGTATCCACTGAGAAGGAGTATCTAGCATATATGCCTCCTCTCTGATAATAGGGCGTGCAAATTAGATTTTGACTATGAACTTGCTGGATAAGTAGGGGAAGTACGGACCATTTAATATTTGCATTGAAGCCTAAGAGCTACGGTAAGAAATAAATACTGAAGCAACTAGACTTTTATGTTGCTCGTGTTTGCCATCATTTTTTTTTTCCTCACATCCATCTAGCATTTCAATTTCAAGTTTGTTTTAATGCATGCGAAGTAAGACAGAAACTTCATTGCATGTAACTTGTGCCAAGGTGTGTCAGACACCAAAAAGAATAAATAAAATAAAAATGCTGAAGGTATCGATCTTGTTTTACGTAAAAATCATAAAGCTTGCATGTTTGGAAATTCTTCTACTAGCCCAATTTACAACAGTGAATGACGCCGTATTTTGTAGCATCTGATATATTCCTTGTCTCTGTTACTTCTTATCCATTTAGCATGATTTGCAAGGAAAAGCAAACCTGAGTTTCATTTGGCAGCTATAACTTAAAGGTAAGGTTCTTCTATATTTGTAAGTGAGTGTTACAATTGTGGAGAGAGAATAGACAGTTCTAAATTTGGTGCGGATCCTGGGTTGCCTGCTGAGGTTTCTTCTGAAGTGGAAGCCCCTTCTGATGCAGGAAATATTTGCAAAACTGCATACTGCTGCAAGAAATGCCAGAGAGTAGTTGCATTGCAGGAGAATGTTGTGGATCATATTCCGGGTGAGGGTGAGACATCTTTTGAGTGGTACAAGCGAAAAGGTGGAAACCCATTCAATAAGTCTGAGTCCGAATGCTCTTCCATTTTTGTTGAGCCTCTACAGTGGCTGACAGCAGGTAAACTAATAAGCCAATTTGTAATCTTACTCTCGATACTTGATCCCAAGGTTTGGGCACATGTTGAGCCCAGGCATTCTAAAGAGTGCCTTTTAGTATTTCATGCGAAAAGAAGCAGAGAAGTATAAATGTTCCCTAACAATCATTTGACGTATTACCTTTTTTAATCATACTTTCCACTCTTCTGTTCGTAACATGGATAAATCCCAGTATCCAAAAGAGCACAAGAAAACTCGAGAAAACCTCCTTTCTGTTATAAATCGTCATTTAGGGGGAAGGAGGTACTTGAAGGAACCACTAGTGACCATTCGCCTTATATTAAACTTTCTTGTATGCTACTATAATTGATTGTCAGAATCAGTTGGTGATTAGAAATTATTCATCACATCTGTAATCCCAAATGCTATGGCAAAAAGTTGATAGATTTTGGCATTTTTCAGAATTGGTAAAAAGCATATGGAATCTGTTAGACTTGGGTACTTGATAATATTTGAATTTTTTTCCTCCTCTTCTCAACAATCCAAAAAGTTATTCTTTGTTTGTTTAAAACCTTATTTAGCTTCCTTTCATCACTAATCCATTTGCAGGCTATTATCTGATATTAGGTTTTAACTATTACGTTGTACATTGTTTGCTTGTTCACGCCTTTGGTTCATGTGGGTTGTTACTGACATAAAACTTGTTTGAAATTTGCAGTCTGACCTTTGGTAGTTGTTATTTCATGTCAGTTGAAGAAGGTGCACTGGAAGGAAAATTGTTATGTGCTCATTGTGAAGCTCGGTTGGGCTACTTTAATTGGTCAGGCATCCAATATAGCTGTGGGAGCTGGATCACCCCAGCCTTTCAATCCACAAAAGCGGAGTGGACATAAGCACTGTTTAAAGATAAGTCCAAGTCCGAGACCCTTCACTCATTCCCCCTCCGTGAAGGGTTCAACACCTCTACATAATTATATTCAACACAGCACTCCACAAGGTATTCAAGTTTCAAGTCAACCCGCATGCACTCGTAAGAGATGGCGCGGTAAGTTTTAAATCTTATGTTTTCTACGAGGAATCTGAGGTTCTGATAGTGAAGGTTGGAACCTGAATAAGCGCAACATGATATGGGATTTTTCAGTTTCTTGATTTAACCAGTTTTCTTTTTAATGGTTTGATTATTATATTGTCTTGGAAATTCTCTACATAATGCGATAAAGGTATCATAACTTTTTTCCACTGTTGTGGCGCTCGAATATACGTGTCTGCGAGTGAGCCATTACAATGCGTAAAACATGAGACTGGGCAAACGTTCTATCTTTATTTTTGTCTCTTATTTTTATTAATTATTGCGAATATATATAATAATAAAGCTTCTCTCTTCTATATGATAGCTGGCTTATTTTTGCTTGAGGCAAAAATCCATTTTTTTCCTCACCTTATCTTCTATGTACTCAATTTTGTTTAGATTGCAACTTAAGTAATTACTACACTTGCACATATTTTCATACCTTGAACCATTTAAAAAAAAAACCGAAATTATTGTAAATAGCCTTTTTTTTTTAAAACTTGAGAAAGTAAATAGCAGGTTATTTGAAGTAAATAGTAAATGATATTCACTAATTTATATATTAAATTACTAGGTAAAAATATTAATTTTTTACTAGTAAAAAATTTGGCTATTGGGATGATTTAATCATGCAAGGGATGCCTGCTCAACTACCGTATGCAACGTTTAACAGCACCGCACAAAACAGTTTGCTATGTCCCCATTTCAGACGATGCAAACCATAAAATTTCCATTCATGAATCTGCAAATGCAAATACGAAATTACCCATATAAAATTAAAAGTTGTTCAAAAAGCATTAAATCAGGAACTATACATCTCTGATTTTCATCCGAAGAGGATAATTTATTACCCATGTTTCCAATATAGTTATAAACAATTATACAAGCTCCCAGCAACTTTTTAAAGGCGTTGGTGTGTCTACACATATTTGCCCGAGCTACAGGCAAAAATAAAGATTAGTCCCTAAAGATGATGCTGTGAGCGCTTCTGCATTTCCAAAAAGCGTATCAGTTCGATCATCAGATCAAGCAAAATTGTCTGACCATTAGGATTGGATTAATGATTGGGATTCAGCTTCTGAATCAGTTCCATAATCAAAGAAAAGTCTCTACAGAATCAGTGGGACTGTGCTTCGAGAAGAATGTTTGTGGCCACATTGATGTCATTTCGAGCCTGCACCAGTGCCTGGCTAGCGCTGTTCCTGTCAAAACCCATAGAGACTAGAGTAGCAATAGAGTCTTCTGACGGCTCCGTAGCAGACGGCATAGGAGGAGGGTAGTGTCTCTGATATAAAAGAAATTGTGCAGGCATGAAGTTATTAATAATGCAAATGAATATCACAAGTATTTATCTTGTTAGCTTATAGTAAATCTTCAGATTGGTGGCCAAAGTTGCACGTAAACTTTATGCACCGCAAACCAGGTTTGTCAAATAAAAATTGAAAACTAAATCTACGCATTCCCGGTCCATGCATCAGCCGGTCTCCCGCAAATATCAGAATCGCTAGCCTCATGCTATCAGTAAATAACCTTTCGAAAACTTCACATCATATCACATGGGCGATCAAGGCAACTATTTGGATCATAAATCAAAACAATACCCATCTCCAATGATTTTTCTAAAAAAAAAAAAAAAAAACAACTTGCCTCCACTGGGCGACTTGCAAATGAAGGTAAATTTCCCCTGCTTGGTGCTGCTGGAGGATTCCGAACTGATGGCCAAGAAAGCCGTGAAAAGAAAGAAGTAATGAACTCTGGAAACTGCGAGAAAGAAAAGGGAAACATACATGATTGTGGTCAATAAAAGCTACTTTGGATATTCTAACTGAGCTAAGCATGCAAGCAAATTCCTGCACTTCATAAGCAGTTAAAGCAACATGTAAACTAAATACCCCAAAAAAAAAAAATGATAGTATATCTTTCAAGTGCTAAATCTGTACAATTTCTACTCCACCGAAAGAAAAGTTGAAAAAGTAACTAAGCTTAACAAATATATTGTAAGATCTATCATTTACGTAGTATTTCATGTCAAGTACAGAAATAGGGACAGATACTAGCACACGAACACATTTTTAACATAAGACACAAGCATGGAAAAAGCAAACAGGGTACAAACTTCATAACTTGGGCGGGTGGCAATCCACAATATGATTGTTAGTTGTAAGTTGTAACAAAAATACTGATGTAGAAAAGCAGAGCGAGTTAGTGAGAGATTAAAAACCAAGATGCAATCCTGCAGAAGGTAATTAAAGCCACAACAGTTTGTGGCATGTAAACTTCCTATTGGACTCAATTAGAGGATTTGACCGAGCAACCCCACTTCACAAAACAGACAAGTTTTTAACTAAAATGTACTCTGTTTTCTTTTTTCCCAAAATTGACCAACATGTACTCTACATCAATATTTACTTTTTAGCCTCAAAGGATTTGACTTCATATTGGAAAGAAAAAATGTATAGTGTGTGTGTGTACGCATAATCAGACTAGACTAACCTGTGCCTTGCGAATGTGAAAAATATTCAGGCGATATATGAAACCAGCAAGAATTCCACACACCCCTGGCAGTATAGATCTCTTCCAAGATGATAAGAGAAGCTGCAAGAGATCAACCAAAGTTAGGAGAGGACGTCTAGAGAAAGAAATAACAGCTATTATAATACAAAGAAAATATTTGCATATGGTTCAGTAAACTTTAACTTAAATCCTAGTTACAGTTTACTCGTTACCTGAAGACCAGCTAAGTATATGAAAGATTTATCAGAAAAGCGCACACCGAATACACGAAAACGTGTAGAAACTGGGATGTCAAAGAAAAAGGGCACAAAGGATGCGAATATAAGACCATAAGGACCAGAAGTAACCAGGTCCTTGGCAGGATCTGCAAAAGGAAAGTAAAAAGGGAAAAGTTGATTTTTTTCACAACAAAATTATAATTGCAGCATGCGTGGCTTTGTTCTGGCAAACATTTATGAAAAAATGAAACACTCTAAAGACTCTAGATAAAATAGCCTCCAAGGAAAAAAAAATTTTGAACAATGCCAAATCTTTCCTCTAAAGATCTAATACCGGAAAACTACAACATGAAAAGTGAATATAAAAAGCATAACATAGCAAAAGCTGCATAAGCCACTTGAGCTTTAAGATGCTTCTCACAGACAATTCATCGAAACCATAGTGACACTAAATGAAACATTATCAGGAAGCTATTACACGTTGGTTACGTTTAAACTTTGTAAAGCCCATTAATTAAATGGGTTCAAATACTACAATAGACCACGATCAAAAGCAATTGTGACTTGTAATCAAATTCAAAGATTCAACTGTTCAACCACTTGGAAGGAGGAAGACTAAAAGTAGGTGTTGGCAGGCAAATTCTTCAATAAACTTTTGAAGATTCAGGGTTTATCTTTGCTCTAACCACCTTCAGATATAGGAGGACCAGATAGGCTATACTCACTTGACTTATCAATAAGAAGACACTAAAAACAGATAGGCTATACTCACTTTTGATTTGAATTGTAATTTGAGTTAGTGTTTAGTTGTGATAGTTTTAAAAATTAGAGCTAGGTGGAGTTGGGCAAAGAGATTGGGCAAAGACTCCCTAATGACTCAGGAGAATCACACGAAACGAGTCACGCGAGTCACAGGGGAGGATTGTTATTGTAGCGCTTACATTGAAGTCAAGCGAAAACAAGCCCGAGGGTGAACTCGGGTTTTTGGACTGAGTGGACTGAAAAAGTGAATCTTGTGATTTGAAATTTCAATGCACCACAGGTATTTTATTGATTAGCAGGACTCAAATCAAGACTTGAGTCTGTTCAGTCATCATAGTGCTCTCTAACCAAATGAGGCCATATAGGCCTTAGGATTATTTTCATAAATCCCCCTAACTTATGTATCCTATTTCACTCTACCCCTAATTTTTTAAAACTGGTCAAAACACCCCATGCTATAGAAAAGTGGCCATTTTGCCCACTCTGTCCAATTCCTTCTATATTTTTGATGGAATTGATGACGTGGCATATAATTAAATATTAAAAAAATATTTATAAAAATTATAATTTAATATATAAAAATAAATAAATATTAAAAAATTAAAAAAACACACACACACATTTTACTTTCATTTATTTCTGATTATTTTCTCCCTCTTCCTCTTCCTCCTCCTCTCACTTTTCTTCTCTAGATCTCTCTCTCCCTCTCTCTCTTTCGATCTCCTCTCTTTCTCTTGACTGTCTTGCGGCGAAGGGTGGCGTGGAGTGACGGGGACGGTGACCAAGGGTAGGCAAAGGGGGTTGGGGTTGTGCGACGAAAAGGGGTTAGGCTGAGGGTTGGGCAACGAGGAAGGCTGTGCGAGGCTGGTGAGGATGGTGCACACGACAGGGTGGGGTGACGAGGGTGGGGGTTGTGCTGTGGGTGTGGGCGACGGTGGGCATGGGGTGGGTAACGATGGGCTGGAACGGGAAGGGCTGGGCTATGGGCATAGGCCTAGTGGGGGTGGTGGGCTGGTTGGAGCGAAAGGCCATTGGAGTTGGGCGACGAGGGCAGGCTAAAACTATGGTTGATTTTTTTTTTTTTTTTTTTTCAGTTTGAAGAGTTGGCTCCTGTGAATTTACAATTGAGAGACAAAGGAAGAACCAAAGGGAGGAGATAGAGAAGAGGGAGGGAGAGAGAAAAATTAAAAATAATAAAAATAATTTATTTCATTCAATGATATTTATTTTTATACATCTAATTATAATTTTTATATATTTTTTAATATTTAATTACATGCCACGTTATCAATTCCTTTAGAAACATAGACGGAATTGGATGGAGGGGACAACGTGATTGATTTTCTATAGTTCGGGGGATGTTTTGACCCATTTTGAAAAATTAGGGAGCAAAGTAAGATAGGGTACATAGGTCAAGGGAGATTTATGAAAATAATCCTAGGCCTTAATTTTGCTCTGTATTGGCAACCTTGCTATTGTTGACTCTTATTTACGTTAGTCTTCTAGTTTAGCCCTACTCTTTTTTCTCAAATTACTGCCAGTAACATTATTGCTGCTCAAGAGGCCATGACTCAAACTGAGTTCCTATGCTATATGGATAAGGTTCACTTGCTATCTAACCAGGGAACTAGAAAGATCTGGAAATACTTTTAAAAAACACGTGACATCTTATAGCCCCCATCTGGATCGAAAGAAAGACGCACGCTGTATCAATGACTTTCTAAAGGACTACCAAACCATTGACTTTCCTCCACAACTGATCCCCTTGCTACAAAATACATACATACATATATATATATATATTAAGTGCCTCTAGTTTAAGGTTGCTTTTCTGTTAAAAGTGTTCCTGCAGAGACATCCACACACATGTGCAAAACCAACTGAAGAAGGCGCTGCTGCATGGTCGGCAAACCAATAGCCATAGCAGTTTCGAGACCAAAAAATAGCAAGCCCAGATGCTTTTGCTTTAAAACTGAGGAAAAAATTCTGCCATGTCAGTTCATAACACATTGACTGAATAAATTTTATAGCCCCAAACGACTCCTACTCCAATCACCTCAACAAAAACATGATCCTTTTACATTTTTGCTTCATAAATATCACATGGAAATTATTTGTAAAAACTTCACCAATTCCTTACATGATTCAAGGACTACTTGGACAAGAACCGTACAAGAACAAAGAGGAAGTATCGGAGCCACAAAGGAAAGAAAAGTTGAAAATGAGGAAGAGCAAAGAGGAAGTATTAAAGCTACAAAGGAAAAAGAAGTTGAAACAGGAAAGCAGCTACATTAAGGAACAAAATCAAGAGAGTACAATACTGAGCTAGAAGACTAATGCATACCTTTAAGGAGTGCAAGTGCAGTAACCTCTAAGAGTAAAGGAACTGTCATAGAAAATAAAATAAATACCTGCATTATATATGGAAGAATTGTTATTGTTTACATAAATGGTTACCAGGGAACAGAAGAAACAACTACGTCTATCTTTTTCCACCTTTATTTCACTATAAAAAGACACTAGGATTGGCCAAATAGGAATTACATAATATCAGCGACTAAAATGAAACACCTGCACTTGTTCTTGTTACCAAAGGTCAAGGCAAAGATTGTGTGAAGAAACCTAGCAGGATCAACCAATCTAAAAAAAAAAAAAAACAAAAGTAGAAAAGATGAATTGATTGTATTCTACAACAAAAAATCTGACAGATTGTGGAATATAATACAACCAACCAATGATGCCAAGTGGTATTATTACTCTGTTTGCTTCTCGAACTAAGAATTGTTTTATCGACAACTTCAAATTCAATCATATTTTTCAAATTAATTTTGGCCCTAAATATTTTCTTAAAACTTCCCGGGTCCAGATTTTTGAATTCTGACCAAGCACAATTCTCAAATTCCCAAGATTACCAACCATCGAAGTTTAACCTTTTATTAAAAAAATATTTGGCTTAGATACATTGATATAGCCAAAGTTTTGTTTGATATGCGGGTTCGAATAGGTGTGTTCTTGAATGTTGTAGTTTAAATTGGTGGTTTTGAACCTATGTGATTTAAACAGTGGTTTTGAACTAAAGTTTGAAATGTAAAGGTCTGAACAAGGAATAAAACATCACATTAGAAAACTGGTGTTCGGAAATATCAATTTAAACTATGATTAGGAGGGAAAACCAAAATAGGAAGGGTTTTTACCATAGAGAATGGATCAAAACGGTTAGAACTTGGGTGGAAGTCAAGTTCTGAAATTGACAGTTTAGCCCATTTTAAACCATCCTCATCGTTTCGAACCTTTGTTTTATTTTGTTCCCCAAACGCCCATTCGCATTGTAGGCATAGGTTCAAATGGTGGGAACCTATGCACTAAACACCACATTATTACCGAACCAGTTTTTAAGAGTTTGGATTTGATTATAATCAAGAAGAGGTTTTAAACTTTTATATCAATACATCATAGAATAGCTAACAAGTAGCTTAAGCCAAAATGCTACCCACCGAGTACTTGTTGGAACCAATTTGTCTCTCAAAGACCCTGAAGTAGTATAGCAGATACAGTCCAAACATCAGCTCAGGTGTCGATGAAAAGGCAAAAAATGACATAATCAACTTCCAAACCCGAAATTTGCCAAAAATATCCTGTCATAAACACGTAAGAATTGGTGGTGATTGGTAAGAACAAATAGGCATTACTGGTTGATTTTCTAGTACAAGAAATTAAGCATATCTTGAAGATGACAAATGTAATCATGCAGACCCGCAAATTTAATGTTGGCTATCACTGGAGTGGTGACATAAAAGAATAAGGCTCAAAGTGAACGTGCTGGAAAATGGGAGGATATGATTGATTCAAAAACAGAGAACAAAAAAATATGCCCTTGAAAGTGCTAGTTACAAGAAATGGATCCATGTTGCCAACTTCCAACAAACTAGGTTTATGCTTCTTCCAGTTCAGAACCCAATTTCTCTACAAATATGACAAGGGTACCCAAAGATCTCTCTTAAGATTCGCCACCAAATTTCCAAGCCCATATCCAAGAACATTTTTTCCAACACTGTAGTGAAGATACTTACTAATGCTTATTACATTGGGGCAATAACTGGTTCTTCCAAGGTTTTAGTTTCTCCAAAATCAAGACATTAAGAAAGTTGCTTCACATTTGAAAAATTCAACCGAACTTTAGAGCCACTATATATACGTTAAAAGATTTGTGAACTAGTTCCATTTCAGACCCAACATACATGAAAGATTATTATAGCTTTCAATTTGAAACTAGACTCAGAACTTCATTGCAGCATAATAACAATATTGAAAACCACTTCAAAGGAATATGAACTTATGAAGAAAATATTCAAACTAAGATAGAGTCATTCAACTTAGCTTCAACCACAAACAGAATCCAATCCCCAGTTAATTCTCCTCACAAGAATTAAAAAGTACACATTCATCATGCAACATTTAAAATCAGTTGAAGAGATCGTTTGGTAGGAAAGAAAACTAGAAGAAGGGATAAGGTTGGAAGGACTAGCGGAAGGATTTTAGGACCTATGGTTGTTTAGTAGGAGGGAGGAAAAAAAAAAAGAAGGGAATGGATCAGGTGGAGAATTTCAAATCCTTCAAACACCCAATTTTAATCTCTCCTAATATGGAAGGATCAGAGGAGGAAATCCAAACCAAAATAATATAATAAAAAAATGTGCTCTCTTTCGTCCTCATTTTCCTCCCTTAGGTTATATGTACATTTCTTTCCTTCCGATTTTTTCTCTCTTACCAAACACAGGCTTATTGACAAAGAGCAAGAAATCCAATCCAAAAAGACACAAAGTGGTATTCCAATTCACAATTTCATTCTTGAACTAAAGCTACTCCAACACATAAAAGCACTTCTAACTTGGAATGCCATGGGCACACGCTAAAAATGGTTTCTAATTTCGTTCTTGAACTAAAGCTACTCCATCACATAGAAGCACTTTTAACTTGGAATGCCAAGGGCACACCCTAAAAACGGTTTCTAATAACAATATCAAGGAATACAACAAACTCAAAACCAAGATTTAACTTTACAATTAACAGACAAAAAAAGAGTTTCCCCAATAACACCAAAGCCAACCTATCATATGTGAAAGTAGAAATAACCCAATCCAATTACATCTACGGAATGCTTTGCTCACCAACTACAATGCTTAAAATTACAGTAAGACAATCCATTTAAGATCATGACAAATGATATAAACATGAAAAACACAGAAAGTGAAAAATATGCATTTGTGTTGCATTGCAAGTTGCACCAAAACCCGCTTCAGTTTAAATCTTGAAGAGCCTCATTTGACCAAAATTCACATGAAAATAAATAAATAAATAAGTAAAAAGGGTACCATATACGAAAGGCCGAGTCCATTAGAACGACCTTGGATCCCAAAGAAAATCGTGAAGAGAGCGCAAGAGATGACGAAGGCCCTCGTGACCGGGGCATTGTCTGTAACGGAGAAATCAGACACATTGGATCAAAGATTATTAGGAGAAAAAAGAAATTAAAAAAAAAAAACAAAGAAGAATTTTTGTTTTTTATTTAACTCACTGAAACCAGATGGGCCTCCGTTCATCTTTCTCGACGAAGGAAAGAGAAATCAACGACTTCTATCTCTTTTCTGATTCTGCGAATCCCTCTTTCTGGTTTTTCTGGGGTTTCGTCAAATTTTCGTTTTTGGGAGCCAAGCGACTCTTATTCTGTCTTTTTTTTCCCCTAGTTTTTCCTAAAAAGGTTGGTTGCTCTAATAAGTGTGTTGTACTGTGGAAAGATCAGCTGCTCGTACCTAAAACGTTTTCTTTAACCCTTTTTTTTTTTACCCTTTTTTAAGATTAATTATAAAAATTTCCCTTTAATTATAACCTTTGTAATATTGTACCTCTTAGACTTTAAAACATAATATTTTTCCCTTAATCTTTAAAATATAATATTTGTTTCCTATGATCTATGAAATATTGATGTACTAAGGTTTTAAACTATGAAGACAGTTTAATTAGGGATGAACAAAAATCTGGCAATCAGACGAATCTGATTTAACTCACTCAATGAAATCCAAAGTAATCTGAATAAAAATTCCCATTAGCCCACCCAATTTGATTTTTCATTGGATAAGTTTGGGTTGAGTTTTTCATAATCTGAGATAATTTGAACCCACCTAAAGTAAAAAATATATAAAACATTTATTATATATATTATAATTTTGATATAATCTTACACTTAAAAACAAAAAAAAAAAAACAGTTGTTTACGATAGCATAGTTTATAAAGATTTCTTCTCTTTGATTCTAGATTTTTAGTTTTTTACCTTTTACTTTCTAATACACATAACATACTGCACTGCACTACACTACACAATTTCTTTAGAAATAAAAAATTAAAAAAAAAAGACTTCAACATTTTCCACTCCAGTGTATACACCTTACCCGATTTGCGTTTCGTTCACAACCTTACCTATTTATTTCTTCACTTCAAAGTTAAAAAACCCTGCTTTCTCGTTTCATTTATTTAAGTGGAGATTCTTAGAATTGGAGATGGTAGTTATGCAACATGTTGGTTATAATTGATGTTTATTGATTAAAAAGATATAATTTGTTTTTATAGTTTTTATTATGTTTTGTTTGTTAAGAATAACTTATGTATTTGAGTTTTATTAGACATCGAAGATGTGTTGAATTTTAGTTTTTTCTTTATATATTTCTTATTTGGTTATATTGTTAGTTTAAATTTTAATTTTTTGTCATTCTTTATAATGCTCAATTCGATCAACCCGCTTAATCCACCCAAACTTTAATTGGATGGGTTGCTTTTAAAGTTTGGGTTCATTGGGTAGATTTGATTTAAAATCAATCCACCTAACCTTTCATTGAGTAGTTTGAAAAATCTCTAAAATCCACACAATCCACTCGATGTTTATTCCTAAGTTCAATAGAATTATAATTGAAACGGCTTTAAACCATGAATATGGCTTTGAACCAGCCTAAACATTCAAAATCCAAATTTTGTCCCCCTCAAGTTTAGGCAGTTTTAAATCATTTTTTAAGTAAAACCATTCTCATTCTCGTTTTTTCTTTATAAACTATAATTTTATAAACATCAGTTCTTGTTTTAAACTATTATTATCATTTTAAATTTTTACATTCCAAACAACAATTTAAAACTACCGTTTAAAACCCAAGTTCAAACCATACAGTTTTAAATCAAACCATTCCAAACCTATGCACCAAACAAACCCTAAGAAGGAAATCCTTTGAGTAATGATTTTGAGCATAAATGATACAAAAAATAGGATTGTTGAACAATTTAGTAAACTATTAGACTGTTAGCTTACCTTGATGTAGTCATATGAAAGTGAAAGAAGAGATTATTTGTTTTAAAATTTTTTTAAGGTTTTTTAGTTTATATTTTCAACAATTAATTTTTTTAAAATTATATATCAACTTTTTAAATTTAAATTAATTGTAGACATGATAGAATTACTAAAACACTTTTATATTATATACCAAATCTCAATTATGTATCAAGTTTTATTAATAGTTCAAAAAAAAAGAGTTTTCCTCTCAATGTTTCATAGTTTGGGGGAAATACATGTTACATTTATTTTAAAAATATAATATTTATTTTAAATTTAAATCATACAAAAATAATTACAAACTTCAAAAATTCCAACCTCTTTCGGTTTGACATAGATATGATTTTTAAGGCTTGAAAATACTTTTAGAAATTACTAAAAATATTATAGAACATATTTACAAACATAAAACACACTTTCAAATATATGAAGACTCAAAATAAAATTGCCACTTATTATTTTCACAGTTTTGATTAATTTCAAACTAAACTAATATTTTACATACGAAAATGATTCTAAAAATTTTCAAAAATATTATTAAACATGAAAACATGTTAAAAACTTATATTTAAATATATTTTCACACTAAGACACTAAAATACTGACTATCACATAATTGCTATTAATTAAAGAGTTTTACGAGAAATAATGCAAAACGATTGATTTTAGCTTTTAAAAAATGTGCATTTTCTAAGTCTCATTAGGGCTATAGTTAAGGAGGAATTTTTGTAATTAATCTTTTTTGGCTCTTATGGTAAGACATATATTTTGACCTTGCTAGTAGGTCGAATTATTTTAATCATTAGATTAACTTTTAATCATCTGATCTACGACTATTTACGTTAAAAGTTTACAACATGCAATGGATAATTGTTTTCAGTCATAGATCCAACTGTTGATATAGTTAATCCAATGCTTAAAATAAAATGAGCCACCAGTTGAGCCAAACTACATTTTCTATTATAAAATTTGTCTTTCTTTTAAGGTGAGGCATTTTTAATTTTGTCGTTGGTATTTGAGAAATTTTATGGAAGAGAGTGTATTTTTTTAAAAGAAAATTTCATCGCTAAAGTGGTTGCAGGCATAACCTAGAGATAAATCTACACCTAACTCTGTAAAAAGATAAAGAGTTCGAAGCCCCTACTCCTAATTTCAAAAAAAAAAAAAGGAAGAAAATTTCACAAACTAAAAAAAGTACACACATTTAAATGTTGTTATAAATGATCAACCACTATAGAAGAATTTGACTTCGGACATTAATTGGATCCACTATTAAAGACGGATGAATCATAAGGACAAATCACAAGTGTCAAGACCTAAATAGAACAGACCCGCTCAGCGTGATGCTAGCCTCTGGCCCTTCAAAACCTCCTATTGAGGCAACACACCTACCTCTAAGAGAATAAGATAAAACCCTAATAAAGAAAAAGGAAAAGTATAGTTTGATAATTGAATATTTTCTATATGATGAAACTTCTACTCCTTACTGATGCCCCCTTATTTAAGGTGTAAGAAAATGACATTTTTACACTTGTTTAGTCCATAAAAATAATCTTAAGTGATCTTTGGATAATCATCTCTATAACATGCACTCTAATGTTGAAAAAATTTCATTATAATAGGTTAAAACCAATGCAACAAACATATTGATGTCTTTAATAACACGTCCTGATATTCTGTGAGGAACTTCTCCAAATATGCCTGGATCTCAGGCTTTGGCTAGGACTCGACCAAGACCATTTGGTCAGGATGTTTGGGGTCCAAATGGTATAGGACCAGGCCTTTTATAGGTGTTGCCCGTACTTCTTCTTTGGGAAGCCGTAGGTCCAGGTCAGATAGCATTTTCGGTTCTTCTTTGGTAGGGAATTCAATCTCATTAACCTTATAAATGGCTGAGATGTTCAATTGTCAAGCTGCCACCTTTTTCACGTCCTTGATGTAGTAGTCCTTGGAGCCTTCTGTTTGGACCTTACTATCCCGACTCCATTCTAGATTGGGAACTTCATAGCCAAGTGGTAAGTAGAGACCACGACCTTCAAGGCATTGAGGGTTGGCCTCCCAATGATGATATTGTGTAGGGATGGCTTGTAGACCACCAAAAATTCGACGAGACATGTAACCCAAGCATGATCTTCGTCGAAAGTGACCGACAATTGCCCACTACTCGAATACATTCCCTATAGAGGGGACAGCCACAGTGTTGCTAATCTTCAATTTGTCAAAGGCTTGTTTAAACAGGATGTCAGTCGAGCTGCCACTCGATCAGCACCCACCAAACTATGTTGTTTGCAATCTATAGCTTGTAACAAGAGCATCATTGTGCAGGTGGATGAGCCTATCTGCCTTTTCTATGGTGAATGTGATTGCTGCATCTTCTTATTAGAAAACAATACATGGTAGAATTTTGAAAATTTAAATCAAAGTACTTTTCAAAACACAAGTTTGACATGCTAAAGACATAAATGAATGACAAATCTTACATACACTCACACTATATTGTGATAACAGTGGTGCAGTGGCAAATTCCAAATAACCCAGAAGCCACAAAAGAGGAAAGCATATAGAGTGAAAGTATCATTTGATCAGAGAAATAGTGCATTGAGGCAATGTGAAAGTTGTGAAGATAGCATCGGAAAACACCCTTGCCGACCTTTCACCAAGACGTTACCTGCAAAGAGTTTCAAGGGACACTTGGAAGGCTTAGGTCTTAGAGACATGTCTCACCTGCTTTAGGGCAAGTGGGAGATTGTTGGGTTTAGTGCTCTAAAAGCTATGACATTATACATACTGTTAATAAATAAATAAAGTGACATTTATAATTATTTTGGTTGCTTCTATGTTTTATGAATACTTTTATAAACATCAAGAAAATTCCATGATTATTTATGTGACTATAAATTTAGCATATAAGTGTTATATGCTTAGAGATAAAATTTATAGATAATAATCTAAATAGTCTGCAATAATTAATTAAAGTTTGGGATCTTTAATTAAATATTACAAGTACGGTCCAATCTCATTTAGAATGAAATAGTCTTATCTGGGCTATTAATGTAGAGACATTGGATTGGAGGTACTTTATATAATGAGATTATATAGGACTGGACCAGATAAATTATGAATCTCTAATAATCATCTGTTATAAATAAAGTATTCAAATTTATCATTATGATGATCATATATTTGGCAGTCTTAATCTTGGGTATTTATTGGACTCCTATTTATGACATTATCTTTTTTTACTTACATGGTAAGATTTTTCTAAGCACAGATCATAACTTAACATCTTGGAAACATAATGTAATAAATGGCTGAGAATAATATTATACAGATATGGAATCATTTCCTTCTTTATGGAAGTTAGAAAAATAGTTCTCTTGAGTGATAATTCGATATTTAAACAGTAGAGTTCTAGCTCATAATAAGATTATGAATTAATTTTTCATTAGAGAATTATTGAAACTTAAGGATAAAGATGTAATAAGAGAGGTAAACGGATATTGAACCTAGCTCTTATTATGAACTATTTATGAAGGACTGTCTTATCTGTAATGATTATATCAATGGACTACTCGCTTATTTTCTTTGAGCAATTTCACTATAATCTCAAGAGTTTAGTTTCAGGTTTTTAGTGGAGTAACACTAAAACTAATAAATTTGGCACATTAATTAAAGAGTTTGATTAATTGTTAAATTTATTGGAGCTTGTGTTATAGGTCCATAGGTCTCTAATGCCACCTCTATGACACTACTGAAGTCAGTACAAATCTATGAAGAGAATGACGTTCTAGGAGAATTTCAACCAACTGGTCTTCTTTGCTATTCTCTATCCATAATTAGAGTGTGGGTGGTCGCATGTCATACAGCTTTTCTTGCCGTGACTCTCCTTCCAACCACTTGAGAATACCGAGAGCTAGGGTTCTTGATGTTGAATAATAGCTCTCAGGAAATTTCAGAGTTTCTCTCACTAGAGTACTCACTCTATGCTTCTCAAATGACCTGAATAACAAAGAAACTCACCCTCATTTATAGTGATTAGATTTGGAGTTAAACCTTATCAGATTAAACTTTAAAATTCATGTCTAGATCAACTTCTAACTGAAAAATGCATAAAAGTGTTTTCTGTTACTAGCCACAGTCAACCGCGATACAAACCTTTAAGATCATGCATTTAATAGATAGATTATATAAAAGATATGAATCTTAAAGGAGATGGCTTAAATGATAAGATTCACAATCGAGGGATTAAAGTTCGAAGCTTTATTCATGCTAAGATTATTGTGTTGTCTACATCGCTAATGGAGATGGCTTTTCTTAGTCATCGGAGTGAGACTCCGTAAGTAGAAACATTGGTATATTGTCATAAGTGACGATATATTGGATTGGGACAAAAAGTTGAATTGATTTGTTTAATAATTATATTTATTTAAATCAATTCACTTTAGACAATCATATATGTTGTGTCTTAATCTTGAAATGACTAATGGACCCATATTCTTGACTTGTGTCTTTTGATGTACCAAAAAATGAAATCCTAATTTGATGATGGTACGTATACTGGTACATTGGAGACACGACTCTTGATTGATGTAGACTTATTATTCATAGATATAGAATCCATAGCTCTTTTTGTGGAGTCAATGATATTCTTTTATAAGTATTATCCTGTAATTGAAATACTAGAGTACTTAAACATTTAGATACATAGGTGTAACTGAATAGTATACTATTTATAAATAATAAGTATTCCAATAGTGAGACAATGGAATGTAAGATAAAAGTAACCAGGAAGATAAAATAGAATTTATCCTTAAGCCGAATATAAATATCCTATAGGGATATGACACATTATGATATGTCATAGAATATTAGCTTATTAAAGCTTTATAATTTTATATAGTTCAAGAGTACAGCTCTAAGCTTTTAATGGAGTAGCGTTAGAGTTGATAATTATAAAATATGTATTTGAGATATTATATTTTATAATTATAAGAGTTTAATCTATATATGTTCATCGGGTCCTCTTTCCAAGCTCATAATAAATCTTGTAATGATACGGCATGTTTTTCTTACATATTGTGACTTACGCTAAATTATTATATTGGCTAAAATTTGAGTTAATTGGATTGAATAATTAATGTTAGTTTATTAGTTAGATTAATTTTGTGTATTGATTCAAGATAAGCATGTTGAATTATTTGGATGATATTTTATTTGTATGGGTTTAACTATATATGACGGTTTTAATTAGATAACTTTTCTATTGGGTTATTTGAATTAAAATTAAGGCTCTATAAATGATACCCATGTCAAATAAGATAGGATTTATCCAATTGGTTGAGATTGGATCAATTAGATCAGCTTGAGTTTGAATCTTGGGTCGTAGTTTGGAATTATTAAATTTTGAATTAATTATTTCACACTTAAATTATTAATATGATACAGAAAAATGTTCTCTGTGACACATAATGTAATGTGATAAATGTTGTCACATTTAACTGACTATTAGTTAATTAATTAATTGATTATATTGAAAATCTATTCTTTAATAAATGAGATTTATTTTTTGAATGTTAATATATATATATTAGATTTTATTATATATTAATATACATATATATAGATTATGTAAACTCTTTTTTTTACGTTTTATAAACAAGCATTAATAAAAAAAGCGAAAACGTTTACATAATGTAAACGTACACACACACACATATATACATATTAATACGAATCTTTTTTGGTAATTCGTTTTTAGAATAACAAAAGGATAAGGAATGTAGACTATATCCCTTCCCCATACATCTGATATGGTGGTTATTTTAAATTTGAATTAATTAAAAAGTAACTAATTGCTTAGATATAAAAAGGTAGAGATAACAATTATCACCACGGATCTATCATTTACGTAACTTTTGCAGAATGCTTAGAGAGAAAAGCTGAGTTTTTCTCTAAAAAAAAATCTGATATCTCATGTGTTAAGTACATAGCAGATTTAAAAAAGTGTGAGGTTAATTCATTCTTACAGTTTGATGCCCACTCTTCTTTCCATTAGTGTGGCGGCTTAACTTGGAAGATCGTGGTATCAAAGAAGAAAGCTAGGATACCCTGATAGGTCTTCAAAAAGTTGATAAAAATTTCCAAAGCTTTCTATTATTATTTAAAATTATATAGCTATTCCCGATGAATAAAGTTTTCAGAAAATTTTTGTTTATCAACGATCTGTTCTTTCCGTTGTGTTTCATATCTAATTCCAACAAAATAGTCGTAAGTGTTAAAAAGCATCTCTTAAATAGTCTTACTGTTAAATTTTGGATAGAAATTGTTAATTTTGTCTCATAAAAAGTCTGTAAACTATCTTATCTCTATAAATAATTGCTATATTAAAAAGGTGTACTAAATTTAGTCTCTAAATAAAAAATGCCAAAATTAGTTCTTGTATCAAATAAATAGATAGAAAATATTAAATATATGAGATGTTGTACAAAATGTTCTCCAACTAAACAAATGTGAAAATTATTTTTTTACTATAGATAATTGACATTAACTAATATAATTGGTCAAATATAATCACTCAAAAAAATTATGAAAATTAGATACGCAAAAAATTATGCGTACAAAAGAATTTTTACTAAATGTAGTCCCTAAGTAACAAAAAATGTCAAAATTATTTCTTTTACTACACATATTTGATGTTTATTAATATGTTGGATTAAGTAATCACTTAAAAAAATTATCAAAATTACATATGTGAATACATAGATATATAGTTTCCTAAGATATTCAAAAGGGGTTTTTACTAGTGATCAAAATGCAACAATAATCTAAATATTGAGATATCAAACAAAAAAAATACTGATACAATCACAAAAATAGTATATTTGTTACGCTCCGAAATCTAGAAGTTGACGTGGTAGATTAATTAGGTTGATTTGAACAAATTTTAATTAAAATCACCAATTAAATATTTTGGGTTATTTTGAAAAATGTGAAAATTTAAAACTTTTTAAAACAATTATCTTTAAATTGGAGCAGATAAAATGAAAATAAAATAATAAGAATAGATGAACATAAGCTTGGCTCCATCAGACCCATATTAGTGTACATACATGGTATCGATAATAATAAATTAAATCTACAGTCCAATATAAGAAATAAAATTTTAAATATTACATGCCTTGACTAAAATTAAAAAAATGACCTAAATAGAATTCCTACGACTCACGTGTTGCCCTATTGCCTCCTAGTTGGTCCTAAGCTGCAATCCACCTAAGGGGAAAGGTTTTAAAACAAAACAAAATGTGAAAGAAAGGCTCAGTAGGACTAGGTTTAGAAAACATTAATTTTAATCATAAATTTTTGTATTTGAATATAATTTATAAAAATTCAAAAAAATTTATAAATAAAACATACTAAATTCGTTCTTACCATTTAAAGTCACTATTCATCTAGAAATGTTCTTATTAATTAGTCCTTTAACAAAGCCATAAGATCACCACTGTAGTGGCCCAGTTGGGCTTTGGGACCTACCCCCAAGGTTGCACTTTACACGACCCAATCTCTAAGTACGGCATCATGCTCCATTATATCATTATTCAAATATCATATTATCGAGTGTGTTCATTACATTCATTGTGCCGTTCATTATGACAACTCCATTATTCCACAGTCTTTGAAAATAGCTGAATAAAATCATTTCATAAAAACATTTTTCGAAAACATACTTTTAAAATCATGGCTAACCAAGAGAGGGATAAAAGTCCTACCTCAATATTCTGCATCGTGACTCAACATTGCAATCCCAACCTACTATACGTTAGCTCCATAGAACCACGATCAACATTAAAAGTAACTAAGCTTCATCAATATCTAACTTAGAGTATTCTATAATACTATACTTTCTTATGGTGTCTTACTATACCTTAAAGTTCACAAAATCATTTTATAAGGTCAAAGTCTTTATCTAGGTTTTTAAATGGTGATAACGGGTGAAAACAATAAAATTTCATGAAGTTTGGTCGGCTTGTCGAACTTTCCTATTTGGTCTACCGAACTGCACAGTTTGGCCTACCAGCTTTACAGCACCGTCCTACAGAACTAGACTAGTTTTGGCCTGCCGATGATATGAATCCGGCCTACCAAACTCATGAGTTCGACCTGCCGATGCTCATGATCAGCCTGCCGAATTGTAAAAAAACCTAGGGACTCGAGGCTTCGAGTCTCAGCCTCCCCAAGCTCAAAATCTCATTCTAAACTTGTTTTTCAATTCCCAGAGCATGCATAATGTTCATAATTGATAGAAAAATACACTAGAACACTTTTAAACACTTTTAAATAAGTTTTACATAGAAATCTTGAAATTATTCCAAAAATGAGAAAAAGAGGAAAAACTTGATTTAACTTGATTTCATCAAATTAAGCTTAGATTCATGAGGGTTTGGGTTCTACTAGCTTCGATTGAAAGTTTCTTAAGCTCAAGAAACTCAAATTTCAACTTTCTAAGAAAATCAAGAAATTTGGGAAAAAGTTTGAAAATTTGAAAAATAGAGTAAGTAACCTTGAATTTGAGCTTGAATCGAGTTTGTGGTAGCTCTAATGCATTCCTAAGCTTCCAATCCAACTGAGAATCAAGGCTTGAGGTTGAGATTTTGGAACGAAATTGAAAGGGAAGGACGAAGAGAGAGACAGTGTAAGGGAGAGAGAGAGTAAGCTGAGAGGGGGTGAAGGAAAGAAAGGAAGAGAGAAATAAATAGAGGGAGCAAAACCATGTCCCACACATGGTTTTCAAAGTGGGACATGTTGGGCATTTGACAAATTGTTTGTTTTAGAATTCAAAATAACGAATAAAAATAACTAAAAGTGAGATAAATTTTAAAATACCACAAAATATTTAAATTAAGTTTAAATTACATTAAGGCATACTAATTTACTCTTTACACACTAATTATGCTTAATTAAATTTTGAGGTGTTACAGCTCTCTACCCTTGAAGAAAATTTCGTCCTCAAAATTCAGAAACCAACCTAAAAACAAAATAAATGCATATACACTCCCGCATAGTCGACCCTAATTCCTATGTCCCTTCATCAGCTCCATGGTGCTGCCACAGCACTTTCATTGACAGAATTTCATGGCGTTCCATACTTATCACTTTTCAATCAATAATATGAACGGGTACCTCTTCGTAGGTCATGTCTTCCTGAATCGAGACAATCTTGCTCAGCTCAGGCAAACATTTTGAAAGCATCGGCACGTGGAATGCATCGTGCACATGAGAGAGTTCGGGAGGCAGATTGAGACAGTACACAACCACACCAAAACGTTGAGATATTTCAAGCAGACCAATGTACCTTGGGCAAGTTTCCCACTTACGTCGAAATGCAAAATACCCTTATGTGGTGAAACCTTTAGGAGGACAAAATATCGTACTCTGAATTCCAAAGGTCGGCGTCGCCTATTAGCATAACTTTTCTGTTAACTCTAAGCAGCTCTTAATCGATCACGAATCACGACGATTGTCTCATTGCTCTCATGAACCACATTAGGTCCAATAATGATCTTATCTTTCAGTTTTGCCCAACATACTGGCGATTGACACAGTCGCCCATAGAGTGTCTTGAATGATACCATACCAATACTCGCTTGGGAATTGTTGTTGTACGTGAATTCTACCAAATGCAAATGCTTCTTCCAATTCCTGCCAAAGTCCAACACACACGCACGTAGCATGTCTTCAAGAATCTAGATGACTCGCTCAGACTGCCTGTCAGTCTAAGGATGAAAAGCAATCTTGAAATTCGAATCTGTGCCTAAAGCTTTCTGGAAACTCTTTCAATACTTGGCGTCAAATCGAGTATCTCTATCAGAGGTGATGGATAACAAAACTCTATGAAATCTCACCATATTCTCTAGGTATAGCTCTCCAAGAACTCTTCTCAAACACGTCAATCTAAAAGGTATAAAGTGTGCCGATTTCATCAACTTGTCATCAATGACCCAAATCGCATCGTGCTTTTACTCTGTCCTCGACAATCTGGTGAGGAAGTCCACCATAACATGTTCCCATTTCTACCTTGGAATAGGAAGCGGCTATAGTTGTCTAACAGGCTTCTGATGTTCAGCTTTCACCTGAAGACAAGTTACACACTTGGCGACGTACTCTAGAACATCCTTTCTCATGCCTCTTTACCAAAATTACATCTTCAAATTGTGATACATTTTCGTGCTTCCTGGATGAATAACAAATTGAGACTTGTGAGCTTCATCCATTATGTCCTTCATCACTTCCCCTATCGCAGGTACTACTGGACGTTCCCTGAAGTACAATGACCCATCTGCATGAATTCTCCATTCTTCAAACTACCCTCCGTTCTGGGTCCATGTCTATATTCCCCATAGATGATGATCTTGCCATTGACTCTACTTTATCTTTAGAACGAGCACTGAGGTAGATTCCATATGGCACACCGAAGCCTGATCAAAGCCATCATAATATTGTAGCCCGTACTCACTAACTGTAGCATTTTCTTTCCAATCTTCAAGTGCCAGACATGCAAGAATCCCTAAAGACTTATTGCTGAGTGCTTTTGCAACCATGTTAGCCTTTGTGGGATGATACTATAGCACGAAATTGTAATCTTTTATATACTCAATTCGTCTTTGTTGCCTCAAATTCAAATGTCTCTGAGTGAACAAATACTTCAAACTCCTATGGTCTGGGAAAACCTAAAATGTCACCCCGTATAGATAACATCTCCAAATCTTTAGCACACGAATCACTACAGCAAACTCTAAGTCATGAGTGGGGTAGTTCTATTTGAGATGTCTTAACTGTCATGATCCATATCCCACAACTCGTCCATGTTACATCAACACACATCCAAGTCCACGTCTTGAAGTATCTGTGTGAACTTCGTACAGCTCGTCACTACTTGAGATAGTCAATACTAGAGCTGTGGTCAACCGATTCTTCAACTCTTAGAAAGCATACTCACATTCTTCATCCCATTCGTATCGAATGTTTTTCTTAATTAACCTTGTCAACGGTGCTGCTATCTTCAAGAAATCTTGTCTTGGGAATATCCTTTTGCCTAATCTTGAGCTGATGATATCCAGATCACAAATCTATCTTCAAGAAATACCAAGAACCTTCCAACTGATCAAATAACTCATCGATCCTGGGCAGTGGGTGCTTATTCTTCGCGGTGACCTGATTCAACTGCCTATAGTCAATATATAGTCGGAGAGAACCATCATGCTTCTTGGCAAATAAAATTGGTGCACCCTATAGTGACGTACTGTTTTGAACATAACTTTCATCTGCAAGTTCTTAAAGTTAGTTCCTCAATTCCTTCATTTCTACCGGCGCCATTCGATATGGTGCTATAGAAATCGGAGCGGTCCTAGGGAGTAACTTAAGGCTGAACTTAACTTTCTAATGCGGTGGCAATCTTGGTAACTTACTGGGGAAGACATCATCAAATTCATTAACCACCAGTATCGCTACATTCTTTCCAGCCGTACTAGACTCTTCTTCTAGATTCAAAAGAATGGAATAATAAGGCAGATTCTTTCATCCTTCAAGGCATGTCTTCATGAGTCACTCACTCATCATTCGATCACCATCGCCTTGGTAGGTGATCGTCGTCCTCTTAATTGGTCACTAGGGTTACCACCCTAAGATGACAATCTACAACAACATTATACCTGAACAACCAGTCCATTCCTAAAATCACATCATAAGAACTCATGGGGGTTAAAATCAAATCACTCTTTAGAGTCTTACTTCCAATCATTATCTTACAAGGTTTACATATTCGATTTACATACACTCACCCCAAGGATGAGGTAATAAGTAAGGGTTCATCAAATTCTTGTACTTCTAATCTCAAGGCATGTACAAAAGAACTTGAAATAAGAAAATGAGTGGCACCAACATCAAACAAAACATGAGCTAATGACTGAGAAACCAAAATCGTACTGTCAACAACTATATTGTTGGTCTAAGCTTCTGAACTCCCTGAGGTCATGGTATGAACATGAGCTGGAGCCTTTCCTTTTCCCCTATTGGCGTTGCTGGGTCGAGGGTTCATCGGACGGTACTACTGGAGTGGCAGTGGCTGCATACTAGCTGCACTCGAACTTTAGATTATAAGGCATTCCTTTGAAAGTTTTGTGGCTGATATCCTTGCGATGGGTAGTGCATCTATTGAGGAGTGAACTGATGAAATGGAAATTAGGGAAATTATTGAGGTGGAGCTAGAGTCTGACCTTAAAACTGGCGGCTTGCACCTGTTAGACATGTATGCCCTAAGGAATAAAAATGTAATAAGTTTTTGGAAACATTTTTATCAATAAAGAATTTATCTATTATTTATATACCAAATCTTGTTTTGTTTACGTTTATATTTGTTGAATGTATGTTAAGCAAACAATAGTCTAAGACTGACTGTCTAAACCTTAAAAATTGGGCATATGATGGACAGATTATGCAAAAGACACGATTCTTAAGGTGATGGTCTAAATCATAAGATCCGCAATCGAGGGAATAAAGTTGGGCGCTTTATTCATGTAAAGATTGTTATGTTGTCTATATCCCAATTGGGAGATGGTTTGTCTTGACCATCGGAGGTGGACTCCATGAATAGAAACATTGGCACATTGTCATAGGTGACGATATGTTGGATCAGGACATAAAGTAAATTGATTTAGATTAATAATTCTGTCTTGGCAAATCGATTCATTTTAGACAATCATTTGTATTGTATCTTAATCTTGAAATGAATAATGGGTCCGTTGCCTTGACTTGTGTCTTTTGATGTACCAAAGAGTGACACCCACATTTTAATAGTGGTATGCATGCTGGTACATTGGAGGCATGATAATCAAAACCGTAATTTTTGTAGAGTTTTAACTAAGAAAATATTAAAATCTTGAGTTTTCTAAGAAAATAATTTGACATTACAATTACTTAGAAAACTAAGGAAAACAAAAAATATTTAAAGTAATTTTGCAAAAATTTCCTCCTCTCACCTCAGTCAAAAAAAAATTAAAAAGACATAATAAATAAAATACTACTGATATTATTAAACATAATTTTTACAACCTAAACTAGAAAATATTTTATGAAAATTTAAACTAAAAAATAAAACAAAGACTAAAACTAAACATTTAAATACTACTATTTAAGCTGTAATTTAATACCGCGTTAAGGGGTGATGAACCGAGGCCTTTACAGCCTAAAAATTTTACTATTCATACATTTTTTTATAATTTTTTATTGTAGACATTTTGAAATAACGGATCATTTACATTCCTTTTTTTCTCAATCTTCTACACGTAAGACCCTCTCGAGAGACTGAGAATCTCATTGAGATTCACTGCATCATGGCCGCTGATAGTACAAAAACAGTGAGATCTGATCCATTCAAATGACAATCCAACGATCTAGAGAAGCTTGAGAGTGGGCCTAAGTGGGGTCAGGTGGGGCACTTGTGACTGTGATTGAGGGCCGATCGATCAGTTGAAGTATGTAAATCGATTGGCTAGGAGAACGGTGACATGTTGAGAGGACTACACGGGATGCAAAGCTAACTGAGACTCCCTCTTATGCGTCTGATGGCTTGTTAGTGCGTGCCCTACATTCACGAATCATAACGCGACACGCGGATTACTCTATTGCTCACAGTTGATGATTGCTGATGGCGCGACACGCGGACAGCTTGGATAGTTTTGGCAGCGTGATCGATGGACTAGAATCCGCCACGTGTCTGCTTCTAGATGAATTTAAATTTTTGCCTATTTTTTTATGTGTTTTGTTCAATTTTGTCTATTTTGGTGCTGTTTTGCTCTTTTCTTTTTTTTGCCAGATTTCAAATCTAAACATAGAAGATTAAGATAAAATTAATTATTTTACAAACATAATATTTACAAAAATATTAAAAATATTTTTTTTGCATTAAAAAACACAAAAATAATTATAAACTTCTAAAAATTCTAGTTCTTTTAGTTTAACACAGATATAATTTTTAAGACTTGAAAATATTTTTAAAAATTTCTAAAAATATAATAGAACATATTTACAAACTTAAAACACCCTATCAAATGCATTAAGACTTAAAATAAAATAACACAATATTATTTTTATAGTTTTGATTATTTACAAACTAAATACATATTTAACACACCAAAACGACTCTAAAATTACTAAAAATATTATTAAATGTAAAAACACCCAAAAATACATTTTTAAATATATTTTCACACTAAGATACCAAAACATTGTTTATGACTAAATTGCTATAATTAAGGAGTTTTACGAGAAATATTAATACAAAATGATTAATTTTAACATTAAGAAAAGTGCATTTTCTAAGTCTCATCAATTGACTACTCAAATACTTGGCTATAGTGGAATGTCATAAGAATAAAGTGACCCTCTTATCAAAAAAGGGGTAATGGGTTGTTTATCATGCCAGTTCAAAAGCTATTGCACCCAGTCCTATTTTTAGAGCATGCGTTGATGGTAGATAGAGACTTGTGAGTTATGGGAACTTATTTGCCATTGATGGTGAACTTGGTGCCATTGATCAATGCCTTTGGGTATTTGTGGTGAACGACTATCTTGATGTTTTTCCCGATGAGTTGCCACCATTGTTATCAAATAGAGAGATTGAATTTTGCATCGATTTAGTTCCACGACCTTAACCAGTTTCCATTTTTTTTTTTATCATATGGCACTTGTTGAGCTTGAGGAGTGACAAAAGCAATTGGATAAGCTTTTAAGTAAAGGTTGTATTTGAAGGAATGCCTTACCTTGGGGTGCTCTAGTTCTTTTTGCTAAGAAAGCAAATAGGTCCTTAGGAGTTTGTATGGATTATAAGAAGTTAAATCAAATGACCATAAAGAACAAGTACCTGCTACTAAGAATTTATGAATTGTTTGACCAACTTGGAGGACCAAGGTTCTTTTCTAAGATCTATTTGAGGTGTAATTATGGCCAATAGTTCGAGAAAAAGACATCCCAAAAACTACCTTTAGGACTCGGTACCTTATGAATAGGATTTTTTGGCCTTACTTGGATTGATTCGTGGTTGTTTTTATTGATGAAATTTTACTATATTCTAAGACTCGAGAAGAACATGCCGAACACTTAGGGATAATGCTGCAAACCTTAAGGGATCAACAACTTTATGCAAAGAGGGAGAAGTGTGATTTTTGTATGACTGAGGTCAAATTTTTAGGACCTTATTTCTTAAGAAGGTATCTCGATAAATCCTACATGGGTAGATGAGGTGTCACAATGGAAAAGGCCCAAGAATGTGACAGAAATGTAGAGTTTTCTCAGTCTAGTGGGGTACTATCATCGATTTGTTGTGAATTTTTCCTGCATTGCTATGCCATTGTGAAGATTGACCTAGAAGGGTGTAAAGTTTGATTTTAATGACCATTGTGAAGAAGCCTTCACGGAGCTTAAAAAGAGATTGACTACAACACCCGTTCTTATCTTCCCAAATAGGGAAGAGCCTTACGTAGTGTATACAGGAGATTCAAGTACAGCTCCAGGGTGTGTCTTGATGCAACACGATAGAGTAGTAGCTTATAGCTCCCGTCTTATGAAGGCACATGAAGGGAACCACCCCACCCATGACTAGGAGTTGACAGCTGTGATCTATGCTTTGAAGTTATCAAGGTGTTATTTATATGGTGCCAAGTTTAAACTTTACTTGGACCACAAGTTCTTGAAATATCTATTCACCCAGCGGGATTTAAACTTGAGGCATTGATGATGGGTGGAGTACATGGAATATTATGATTTTAACTTTCAATACCATCCCGATAAGGCAAATGTGGTGGTAGATGCTCTAAGTTGAAAGCTTTGTGCTAGCATGTGAAGATTGGAAAAGATCAAAGGCTATTAGTGAATATGACAGGCAATACTATGAGGATGGAAATATTGCTTGTGTTTATAATTGAGTGGCCATACTTGTTCTTCTCCAACAAGTACAGTAAGGCCAATGGCAAGATGAAAGGTTAAGGTAAACTTGGAATCAAATGCAGAATGGTGAGGAGTTAGAGGGATGTTAGATAAATGCAGAAGGATTCTTATTATTCGACATAAGGCTTGTAGTACCAAAGGATGCTAGTATTCAACAGGCTATTTTAAGTGAAGCCCAAAGTCTAAGTTTGCTATACACCCTGGTACGACCAAAATGTATCATGATCTAAAAAAGTAGTACTAGTGGAAGAGAATAAAACATGATATAGCTAAGTTTGTCAAAGATTGCACAACTTGTCAGCAAGTGAAGGCTAACCATCAACATTTGTATGGCCAACAGTTCTAGATTGAAAGTGGGATAAGATTACTATAGACTTTGTGAAATGCTTACCTACCACATCCGAAGGGCACAATATGATATGAGTAGTAGTTGATCAATTGATGGAGTCGACACACTTCATTGTTGTAAGGATAAACTACCCACTCTCAAAACTTAGCCGCCTATACATTGAGAATATTGTTTGCTTACATAGAGTACCCACTAGTATAGTTTTTGATAGAGACCCACTATTTATCTCAAGGTGTTGAAGGCGTTATAGAAGGTTGTAGGAATAGAGTTGAACCTCAGTATCGCTCACCATCCATAGACAGATGGTCAATTCGAAAGAACCAAACAAACCTTGGAGGATATGCTGCGTGCATGTATTTTGGGCTTTGGAGGTAGTTGGCTTACTCATTTTCCCTTGGTTGAGTTCGTTTACAGTAGCATCTACCAAGTTAGTATTGGCATGGCTCCATATGAGGCCTTATATGGAGAACCATGTAGATCACCCCTGTGTTGTTCTAGTGAAAAGGAAGTTCTTCCCCTTGGACTTATGAAAGTGCGAGAAACCACAGAAAAAAGTTAAGAAAATCCAAGAAAAACTTTAAATTGTTCAAAATCATCAAAAGAGTTATGCAAACTCAAGAAGGCATGAAATTGAATTTGAAGTTAGGGACTTGGTATTTTTGAAAGTCACCCCTAGACATGAGGTTACTCGTTTTGGGGTTAAGGGAAAGTTAGCCCCATGATTCATTAGGCCTTTTGTCATCAACAAAAGAATTGGGAATGTTGCATATTATCTAGAATTGCTACCACAGCTGGGTCATGTTCGTGGTGTCTTTCATATCTCAGTGTAATGACGTCGATGTATGACAGATTCTTCCTATATTGTCCAATGGATTGAAGTACCCATTCAAGAGGATATGACTTATAAGGAACAACCAGGGTGGATTTTGGCTTGAGGACTCAAGGTGCTATAGAATAGAGAGATTCCACTTTTCAAAGTATTATGGCAACACCATAAAGAAGGAGAAGCTACTTGGGAGTTGGAGTCTAAGATGTGTGAGAAATACCCTCACCTATTTAATATCTAGCTTGAATTGGTTCTCGGAAACTTTAGGGATGAAATTTCGTAAGGTGGGTAGATTGTAAAGCCTTTGATTTAATTTGATAAAAATTTCAAATTTTCAGCATTTTAGGATTTTTAAATTTTTTTGAGAAAGAAATTAGTTTTAAAAGCTTCTAGCACTAAACAAATGGGTAAAATAATTTTAAAATAGTTTCCAAAAAGTAGATTTTTTTTCCATTCACAAACACTTTCTCTTTTTCTTCCCTTTCTCCCTCCTTTTTATGCTCAAAATGTCCTATATACTACCCTCTCCACTAGCCCACTTCTAGCCACTGTGGACTTGCACGTGTTGGTTAATCAGGGTCGCTGCCACCTAAACTTCTAGACACCAAAGTAGCACTAGCTCACTTATTGTCGACTAACATGGAGAACCATAGAAAGTTGATGTTTTTCAAGCATTCTACATGTGATTCCAGTGTTGTTTGGCTTTGCCTTCTCTAGCCAACCATTCCATTGTGTTTCCGACATTGACAGGAGCAAGAACCACACCCTTTTTGATCCAATCATCGTTGGATTTCTTTAGGCCCACAACTCCTCCTATCTTTGACTGTTTTTGCCTACTTTTTGACTAACTGGAAATTGTTTGGAGAAGCAACTACTAGAGACTTGCTCCTCTCGCTGAGAGCTTTATTTCGATACTTATCTTGACCACCACCTCCTCCATTTACGTTGGTCAATGCCAATCAAATGTGGTCAAACCTAGTTAAACTGTTGACCTGACCACTAAGCCCCAATGGAAGTACATATTAGCCTATTTCCAATGCTTCAGATGTGTTCATGACATTGAAATCATAAGATGGAATTTTAATTTTATGAACTAGAGCATTTTTGCACCTCATCAGACTGTTCCGGTAGGAATTTCGACTATGGTAAATTTTTAAAATTATTAATTAAGCATGTTTTAAGAAATTTATTATATAGCTCAATTATGTTGGTCATGGGAATTCATTTGAGCAATTAGAATATTTGATTGAATTGATATCGTTGATTTATTGGTTAACATTACTTTGATTTATAATTGATTATATACTTTGGGTGGCATGTCTTGCAGTTATGGTGTCCGAAATTTTATTCTATGAACTGTTTCTTTGCAGGTTTAAATTTTTGGTTTTAGTCGAAATATAGGTGTTATGCTATCGCATTTTCATTAGGACTAACCTCACTAACATCGTAGTGATTTTGAGAGTTTGAGAGTAACTTGAACTATCCTTTGTTTTGTAAATTGTTATGACCTTACGCAGCGTCGCTAGGTTAAAGTATGGCCATTTGGAAAATTCCTTAAGGGCTGTTATATTACATCTCATGGGGTGCTTATTTAGGGCACAACGGACATGAGATGCTCATTTCGTGCACAATTGACATCTTTAAATCCCTTTCTTTCTTCCTTTCCTTCACTAACAACTAGAACTTCAGAATTAGATTTAATAACAAGATTCTAACCTTATATAGGCTTAGATGGATGATCTTTAAATGTTTGTTTATTTATTTATTTATTCTTGTATATTTATAAATTTTGTTTTAATGTTAACTTGTTTAGTCTTTATTGCAATCTTATTCGAAATTTATAAAGTTTATATATATTTTCTTTTCTTATCAAAAATATATGTACTTTTGTTTTATATATTTTTTTATTGATCTTAAAACCTATTACTTGATATTCTTACTTGGCTTTAGCTCACCTCTCTTTTTTTCAGTTAGTGTTTAGTGCAAGCTAGACCGATATAATAGCATGAGTGTCAAGATACATATGACTAAATTTCTTGGTAAAGCTTTTGGAGGGATTTTTATGTCCATATAAATGAATCTTTTTGAACTTTCATTTTCTAAGAGATTGTGACTTAAGAACTTTAATTGTATTAACTATATGCTACGTCTTGTGTACTTAGTAGGTGATGCATGACAAACCCCTTTTGATGATGAACATGCCTCTTTATGATCAATCTGTGTATTATATCTGGATTTGACAAGTGGACACATTACTGTAGGTTTAAAAAGTTGAATTAAAAAAGTAAATGAAAATTTATCTGAAAAATTGTTGTTTTTTACTAAAACCCTGCCTTCATGAAACTTTAAAGTTTTATCACTAGCCTTAATTTTGGGTTCTGATAATTTTCCACTTTAACAAATATTTTTTTCTCCATAAATTCATACCACAAAAATGATAATTATTGTGATATAAATTTCACCTTAAGAGCATTTTTCAAATTTTTGAGTATTTAAACTTACAAAATTTGCACCTTTTAAATACTCCAATTTGATTAAAAATTTTGTTGTAATTATACAAAATACGATTTATCGAAGAAAATTTGTTATTTAAATCTGAATTAATTCTAGGTTTAAATGGATGAATTTTCTTAAAAATTACAATCTACCTTTCTTAAAAATTTTCGTCCCTAAAAATTAAAATAATTTTGGGTAGTTCTTTCTCCTATCATCCTCTTGCTCTCAGGTTGCTTCCTCCACTTGTTAATTACGCCACACGACTTTAACAAGTGGTATTGTCTTGTTTCTCAACTCCTTTTCTTCTCGTGCTAAATCTTGATTGGTTTCTCCTTATACGATAAATCTTGTTATACCTGAATTGGCTTGGGTTGAATCACATTTGATGAGTCTACTAAATATGTCTTCAACATTGACGCACGAAACACATTGTGCATAGATACTAGTTCAGAAGACAAAGAAAACCTACAAGCATCATTGCCCACACTTTCAAGAATCTCATATGGTCCATTATATCTTGGATTCAGTTTTTCTTTTCTTCCCAAACCTCATTATTCCTTTCATTGGTGTCACTTTGAGAAAGACAAAATCTCCAACTTGAATTCTAGAGGTCTTCATTGTCTATTAGCATAACTCCTATGACGACTTTGGGCAGTTTCCATCTTGTAGGGCTTTTGTTGACAAAATTGGCATTACTTCCTTAGTGCATGAGGTGAACGGAATAAGACATGCTGCAAACTTCTTCTAGAATTTACTTTTATTAAGTTAGTGAAACCATCAAGTTATAGTACTTTCATGCTACTAAAGCTATGGAAACTACCAAGCATACTAACGAAGCTTCTACTAGTATTGGTGGTGCATGATTCTAGTGAGCTAGCAGCTCCTTAGTCCTTGCATTCCTTGATTCTATGCCAGACGTCCTTCTTACATGTTAGAAATGGGTGTCGTAAGTTTGATGTTTAGCAGTAATGTGGCCTATATGTTAAGTATGACTAACATGGTAAACATGAACACCACTGTCAAAGGACTCACCCATACTCCTTTAATATTTAGTAGAGTCTCTTGTAGAGTCATTACTAATTTAACTAGGCTCTGAGAGGCTACTTGATGTTCATGTTAATCATCATTGACACCATCGTCATGATCGATATTCTCGTCTAGGTTGTTGTGAGCTTTTTAGCATGCCTCGGCTCAATTGTCGAATGCTCAAGCTTTTAGAAATGACATAGTTAGTAATCTAATCACGATAAGTCACAAATGTAAAGAATAATTCATTGAAATTCTCATTCGAAACTATGTCGTTATCTTGATCTGCTTTTTCCTCATTCCACGTGTTATCAATACTAATCGATTTTTAACAGAGTGAGATTTGGTCATGCAGAGAACACTGTTGTGCTCAAAACATCAATATGAATCGAGATTTCTTCTTCTTGATTTTGAGTACTTGGGTCAACTATTGACCAATGTTGACCAAGTTTGACTGTTGTTGACTCGACGCCGCTGATGGACAATTACTACTGTTGATTTGCAGAAACACTATAACATATAGAATAATACTTGCCCTTTGGTTTTCCTTGTTTTGTTACTCATTCGCGAGTACCAACATCCCAGGCAATACCCGGTGCAACAAAAACATTAAATATTAGCTGTACCACTTAAGAAAATTAACTTACTTACTTGAGCTATGGTGAAGAGGACATACGACACTGTGAAATAGGATGACAAAATACCATTCTAATACCAACTGTAATGGCCCCCCTTTTTGAGTTGTTATAAGCTTGCTTAAAACTTGATTTTATAATTTTAATCTTACTTGTAAGAAAAATATTAAGTTATTTTTTTCTTTAAAACATACTTAAAATTGTTGTTACATCCATTTGCAACGTAAACGGAAACACAAGTACCAAATTCAACTTTATAATCATTCAAAACATTTCATAAAAACATATCTTATAAAACATTCTTTATAGGACATTTAAACTTCTACTTTCTTAAAACTTTTAAAGAAAAAATAGCTTTCCAAAATAGCGAAAACTTTTTTTAACACAGTGGAAAACCTTTAAAGTGGTATCCATAGTCCAACCATCGCATCTTTCTCTCCATAACATCGAGCTTCTTAACTAGTCATACTGGTCTTCTATAGAACTATCTGCAGTATGAAAGAGCTTGTAATTTCAAAAAAATCTCACAACACATAAAACATCGTTCATAAAACTTTCTTCTCAAAACTTTTCTTGTAAAACATTTATCACAAAACATTCTTCATAAAAAAATTTCTCGTAAAACATTTTTCACAGACATTTCTCATAAAATCATTTCTCGAAAGGAATACTAGCATGTTGTGGGACCCACCAAAGTGCCACCTAAAAGGTCAAAAATTTGCCACTTCTCCCCATATGGTAGGTCCAGATTTCATGTGGTGGGAACAAGTTCTTTTTATTTGAAATTAGCCCCTAAAGTAAGCCATTTTGCAACTAAATCCCTAAGTGATAAGCTAAACCAAATGTTGTCATCATTTTTTTCTTTCTATAAAGAACTGGTAGCCCTTTCCTTTGTCCTCTCAAATATTTTTCATAACTAAAACTCCTAATCAAGCCTAGAATCAAGTTTATGTCTTAGTGATCGACTCTAAGCCACTTTGATGAGGTTATGCCATGGTTTCTGTAAGAAGGAATAGAAAGGTTTGGAGTACCACAAGGGAGGACTTTAAAGCTTGAGAAATTTTTGGTAAAAACCTAACACTGGCCTTGTAATTTTGTGGTTTTTCCATGAGTTTTATCCATGTTTTGTTATGGCATTAGACTATGGCATGTAAAGTGGACTTTATAGCATGAATATGTGATGTGTTTTATGTATGGCGATGATGTGGAAAGTGAGAAACTAGGGTCACAAAAGTTTAAAATCAAAGTTTGGATGAGTTTTGATTTTTTTTTAAGAGTAATGATTTCGGTCGTCTTAGAGGCTGATTTATTTTCCAAACAAAGTATGAGATTTGTCCAAAATAACAAGATAAGCAATTTTGGTCTACAATGTTTTGTAAAATTTTGGAAGGCCAAACTGAAAAGGTTATTTCAAGCTTGACATAATTAAAATTTGCCAAAAACTCTATCGTAACATTGGAATTTGAGGAAAGTTAAACACAAAAGTTGTGGATCTCGCTGAAACTGTTAAAGTTCGTAGATGGATTGTGAAAATTCTGCACAATTTATGAGGTATGAATTTTTCAAGTTTTAAACATGAAATTTCAAAATCGTGTTAAAAAGGAAAATGTGTGGAAGTAAAAAACAAATTTGACTGGTACTTTTGAGTGTTTTAGTCCTTATGATAAATCGAGCGCGGTGGTATAAAATGGTCATTTTTGGTTTTAGGGGTAAAAATGTTAAGATTTTGTGCTTTGGGCCAAAACTGTGAAACCATATGAAACTAAATTTTTCACTATGTAAGTTGGTTTCCAGCATTGCTTTGAGTAAGTGAGTAACTACATATTTTAAGCTTTAAAGAATTTAAAAAATTTAATTAAGAAAAGAAAGAAATCACATTAAGGTAAAATTGTCAAGATTTTCATATTATGGGTGAAAACCATAAAGTTTTGTTAAAATAGATTGTTTCCAAAAAGAAAACCAATGTTTTGTTCTTTTTCTACAATGTTATAAATTGTAAAGTAACGTAAGTTTAAACGGGTATAGAATGTTTTCTAAAACCCATCAATCGTAAACGGTCTTTTTTGTTGAAACGGCTTAAACGGACCACAAAATGACTGATTTAGGAAAACTCCCCTTAGTGGAAATTTTTTATAACCCGCTAATACCTAGATGGTAAAGCAAAGCCAGAAGTTTAGTAAAGTTACATGACTCACGAAAAAACCCACTAAGGGTAAAATTGTTAATTTTTATAGCGATTAAGACGAAGCCCAAGTGCTTCGATTTAGCTAAATGCCCTTAGATGGAAAGTATTTCACATCACGTTAAGTAACGAAACCATTAAGTAAGACATAGAATTTGATCATGGAATGAACAAGTTAAGCAATAAAGAAGTAAACCGATAGTATAAAATCAAATAGTTAATTAATAGTCAGGTGTCTTTTGACGAAGACACAAAGTCGACTAATAGAAGGAAAAAGAAAAAACTAGAAATGCTAGAGTGCTGTTTAGGTAAGTTTCAAATCTTATCTATGGCATGAAGAAAATTATTTTCAAATGCTATATATATGTTTAAAATGTGTTGCACTTGTTATACACATTACTTTAAAGGCCAAATTATTATTTACAATATGTTTCATTTGTTATATTTAATGGTAACTATTAAGTTAGAGCTTATGATACGTCTACCATTTGATATGTTCACTAAAGTTTGTAGAAAGATAAAATTAAAGAAGTTAATTAAGTGTCATACTAGCGTCCTTTATGTGAGGTTTACAAGTTATGTTAAAGTTAAGAACCCATCGTACGATGATCTTAAGTCTTCTACAAGAGAAGCATTATGTTATGTTAAAGTTAAGATCTCATGACTGATGATGTTGGTACAAACACTTAAGCCCACAAGTTCAAGTAAGATAAAAACGTTGATAAGAAGTTCAAGTAAAATATGAATAATAAAAAGAAGTTCATAATTGACAATAAGTGGAATCATGTGATGATACATAGTGTAAATTTACACTACACTATATTTTTTCTATACTAAGTGTAAATGTATTAACAGTCTAAAATTACACTTACTAAGTTTTTACCTATACTGTTTAATCCTAACATAGTATTTCATCTATCTTCTAGACAACTTCTGTATAATTAAACTGTATTATATACTTTCACTTTTGTGTGTCTCTTTATGCTGGATTCCATCAACTGTTAGACTAGGGGTGGCAATTTGTGTCAGCGGGTCGAGTTCGGGTCAGATTAAGGGTCAATTTTTACATAAACTAGCATGACACTAGCCTAAATGGTGACACAAACGAGTTGAGAAATCTCAATACTAACACGACTCATCTTGACATAGGTTGATATGAACACGACCCGTACTAACCCGTGGTAACCCGTGCTAAGCCGTGATGTTTTTAGCTTTGAACTTACATTAATATAACATAAAAACTAACGTAAAACAAATTTCCTCAAAATTAAATGAGTTCTATACTACAACAACAAAAAATTGTCTTCAAATTTTAAAAATATTTAACGAAATAACAAGTCTAACAAAATAACAAGTCCAACAAAATAAAAAAGTCTCAAATGATCAAGCTAAAATAATCTTCTTATTGCTCATGAGTTAAAATTAGTTTAGTTAGAAACTTGGTATAAATTAAGCGAGCTTGGATTTTGTCTTATAGAAATATTTAATAATAGACAAAATATCTTAAAAAATATTTAAATAATTAATCACGGGTTAGACAGGTCATTTTAGTGTCATGCAGGTTGACCCAAACATGACCCGTTTTTGGATGGGTTAGTTTCGGGCTCACTAAAACGACCTGTGGTTAATTTTTTTGACCCTAACCCATAAAAAAGCATGTTGGATTCATGTTGTGTCGTCGTGTCATAATCCGTATTACTAGCCCTATGTTGGACTGTAGACACAAAAATACTCACCAGTTTACCTAACTAGTAAATAGATAATTTCTATACTATGTAGGACTATGGCATGATTTTCTACTTTAATTGACATATTTTTCTTCATAAATTCATACCACAAAAATTATATTTATTGTGATATAAATTTCACTTTAAGAGGATTTTACAAATTTTGAATATTTAAACTTATAAAATTTGCACGTCTAAAATACTCTAATTTGCACAAAATTAGATCCAGCACATTGATAGTTCCCATAAATATTTCATATTTGATTGTAATTATAAAAATATGATTTATCAAAAAAATCATTATTTAAATCTAAATTAATTCTAGATTTAAATTGATAAATTTTCTCAAACTTTACAGGTGGCACTGTGACTCTTCATCGAACTATTATCACTGCTATAGAAAAAAACACTTTGGGCACAAAAATTTAGGTATTTTTATAATTTTTACATATTTTCTTTCTTTGAATCTAAGATTTTTTTTATTATTATTTTGGAGTCAAAGTTTTCCTTTGTATTTAATTAAGTATTTTTTTGTTGTTACATTTTGTGGAGAACTTTGTTTATGGTTTTGAAAATATTTGCGTTATACACGTAGATTGATTATATATGATGAGGAGAATTTGTGATATATGTCTTAAAACTTGTTATATATTATTTAATGAGATACAAATCAAGTTCATCAAAAAGAGGATGTGAACTTGTGAATAATATTTAATGAAATTATTCTTTGAGAAGAAATAATATCATCAAATATATTTATATTTTAATTTAAGGTTTTCATCATTAAAAGTAGTATATTAGACGATGATTTTCATAAAAACCCGCCACCTAATATGGACGCTTGTAGTGTTTCACGCCGGATTAGATGACTATTAAAAGCCATCTTCGTATGTCTGGACATGCAACATCGTAACCGTCAATTTAACTTACAGCGGCTTTTAACGGTCATTTATCATCCCTTGTTGTGAGCTCTCTCATTCAGGCTTGCTCTAAGCCATTTTATACTAAGACTCTGGAAATTCTTTAACTCTTCTATGCTCGTTTAAGTTTTGCAATGTGCTCTCTTTTGGGCTCGGTTTGAGCCTCTTTATAACTTTGACTTACGAAATTCTCTAGCTTTCCAACGTTTGATATTTGAGCTTGAAATTATGAACTCTTTGCTTTGTTACTAGGAAAATTTATAATTTTTTTTCTTGTATAAGCTTAATTTGAGCTATATTATTTGTGAAATTTTTGTACTTATTAAAAATAAATAAATTTTGCCTAGGACTGAGAAATTTTCTTTCCTTTTTCGCACTTTATATATATATATATATATATATATATATATATATGTGACATATTGCTTTCAGTTTTACTTTTTTTCCCTACTTACTCTCTCTCTCTCTCAATTCAAAACAATTTTTTCTTTGTTAAAATTAGTCACATACTCCACGATGTGGGTATTGTTACCAAACTATAATGATACAAACTCCTACAATTTTTAGGCATTGGGAGTTTTTAACGTTTTTTTTTATTTTTTTTATTTTTTCTTTTTTAGCTTCTTCTTCTTCGGTACATATTCATTGGCACATATTTCTCAATCTTATCAATTTTGTTTTTTTGCAGCTTTTTTTTTTTAAATCATTTACCACGAGTTCGTCATCAACATAAAAGAGAGAGACGCAAAAAACTTGCATCTGCTCTATAAGATATAACAAAAAAAAGGAAAAAAAGTGGAAGAGTGTGAAAAGTAAAATTAGTTTTTAATATTTATAACATACATATTTTATGTTCTTTGAAAAATAAAGAGAGAAAATAAAAAATTTTAATGAGTGGCATTGTTGTAATATAAAGATAAAAACAATTATGTTTTATTTCTATGGGGAAGTAAAAGAACATGCGGCAGTGGGACAGTGACAATACACAGCATGTCTCCCGCTTTTGAATAATGTAAAGTCGCATTTTAGGATAATGACACAAATCACAAAAAATAAGCTCTACCTTGAGTGTTAGCTCGTGTTTATTTGGTTGCTTAGCTTTGAACTAATTATGTTATAGGTGAGCTAAAGCCCTGCAATTTAGCATTTGCTTGAGATCTTTTTAAAACTAGAACCTTCTATATTTGGCAATTAGAGTCTGATCTTAATATTTGCGACCTTATCTTTTAGGCAAGCTAGAAGGAGTTGCCAACGGCCGCATAAATGCAACCTCACCTATTTGGCGAGCTACAACGCGGCCTTCAATATTTGCTAGAAATCACTTAACCACGACCTTATCTTTTAGGCGAGCTAGAGCTTGACCTTAAAAATTGCTAATAGGTTGCTTAAATGTGACCTCACCCTATTTGGCGAGTTATGGCTCGACTTTTAAAATTGGCTTGAGGTGCTCAAAGAAAACCTTTCCTTCATGCAAATGAGACTTGACTTTTAAAATTAAAGCAATCATATTTAACCCATTGAATTATAATCTCAATACTAATAAAGCCAGTAGGACCCTGTTTAAAGAGTATACTACAAACTAAACTCGGGCCCACCATATTGTGAATAGTAGCATTTTAATCCCATGGAAATGAAAAGGATTTTCTTAAAATTAAGCTTGTGACGACTATGAATATATGCAAGAGCTAAAGCTAGAGCTTGATCTTTTCGCTTTTTGTGGTGCTGCTAGCGCTCAATGTGACAGCTTGAGCTGAGAGAGGAAAAACTATAGTTGCGAGATTTGTAGCTCATCTCATCTCTTAACCCTCTACTGAGGGAGCTTGCTTAAAAAAAATGCATACATATATACGGTGTTTGAAAGTTCAAAACCAATGGTTTGAACTTCAAACAATGTAAAGCTCTCACAGCTATAATAAAAAGCAATAGGTAACGCTTTCACATGCCACAGTTCGCAAACCCAAACTAAATGTTTAAACTACTCTCTAAACACCCTAATAGTAGGTTAGAAAGTATGGTCTCACCATTTTGACCATAGTTAGGAATCTGGTAGGTGAGGACTACTCACTTGTAACATGTTATTCATGGATATTGTGACCTTTAGCTCGCGCAACACAATGACAAGGAAGAAGAATGAAAACAAAATATAGTTTTTTAATTATTTTTATTTTTTTAATCTTTGTCAAAAAAGCTGAGCAATGCCTTAATAAGTGGGGGTTCGTGGCCGTTAGGGACCATCCAAAAGGCCAAACGGCCTTAGTTTGACAGAAAGTCAGACAGTGTCCATTTTTGACAAAAGATATTACTCTTTTCAAGTGGATTCGGCAATCTGAACAAGCCTCTAATGCATGACATCGGAGCCTCCCGTAATTTTAGGTGAATTCCATGTTCTTGGTGGTGAAATTGTTACTTTATTATTTACAGCAGTACCTAGGGACTATTTTGCAGTTCTTTAATAATTTTGAGACTTGTTTGCAATTTTCTCATGTATGATGTTAGGGTTTATATGCATAAGAATTATAATGCTTTTGTAATGGGTAAACTGGTTATGAATAAACATTTTGAGAGTTTTCTTAATTTCTCTTTGATTTGTTAGTATTTTGAATCAATGAGTCATTTAACCTGTGAATTTCTATTTTGCTATGCTCGCTGCATCAATTGCAAATTTCAAAAAATTTCTCGTCACTTTTAATGATGAGCAATAAAAATATGTTAGCACATCTATTGTGTAAAGTAAAATTAGTGGTCAATGCTAACATTTATGGTTGAGTAGGAAAACTAGTCTACAATTAATGTAGTAATTTTCTTTCTGTTAAACTTAGCATGTCTAGTGTCAAACTGACGGCAAGTATAATATATGAGATTTTGACATTTGATTAGCATTAGTTAATATACTAATTTTTTTATTTAACTAACGCAATATTATGATTTTGATAATTATTTTAACATTAAAATACTTTTACAAATTTTGAAGATTAACAATTTTGGCAAAAATTACATATAGCTTTTGAAAAGTGAATTTTATGCGGTAGGCCCTTAAACTTTGCAACCTTTGACACTTGAATCCTAGTTTCAAAAATTTAGATACTCAGGTCCCTAAACTCTTCATCTCTTGACATTTAGTTCTTATTTTAATTTAGACAATCAAGTCCCCGAACTCTTTTGTTGGCACTCTTAGTCTCTATCTTCTTTTTTACTATGAAATGACATAACAGACACCAATATTTGGCTTTTTGTTCCTTAGGTCCCATAAATGTCTCTTTTTTTAACAGAAAGGTCTTCGAAAGTTCGAAAGCTATCCTTTTTTTCTTAAGTATGACTCATAATTTTATAAAAATTTGTTAAAACTCCCTATCATAAAGTTAATTATGATAATTATTAACAACAAAACGATAAATTACAAAAAAAAAGAAATTATAAATATCCATTCTATTTTATTTTCAGTAAGTTGGAACTAGATTATAATGATGTAACTAAATAACTGTAATGTAACACTTGGTTATTCATTATCTAATTTTCTTTCCTAAAGATAAGCAACTAATTATTGTATTACTTGTATTTAGTTTTACGTTGTAATTTGAAACAACTTACCTAAAATATAACACAATGGATCTTTTCAATTTATATATATATATATATATATATATATATATAATGGAATAGATGGAAAATTTCCCCAATGATATTTGTGATTTCTTTTGGTTTATAATCAATTATTTTATTGTTAATAATTTCATAATTAACTTTATTCTAGGACATTTGAACATTATTTTATTCAAAGGAGAACTCTTGGGGACCTTTCTTCAAAAAGAAAATATATACACTTTTAGGATCGAAGATACAAAAAACTCAAAGTATTAATATCTCTTGTATCATTTAAAATAATATTGATGCTTATGTCATTTAACAGTAAAAGGATACCCAAAGTACTAATGGTGTAAACAAATTAAGAGTTTAGGGACTTGAATGTCCAAATTCTTAAAATGGGGATTTCCAATACCAAAAAATTAAAAGTTTGTGGACCTAAATACCAAAAATATTAAAATAGGGACTAAATACTAATAAATTAAGAGTTTGAGAACCTAAATGTCTAAATTCTTAGAATGTAGACTCAAGTGTCAAAGATTACAAAGTTTGGAGACATGTAGCGTAAAAATCCCTTTTAAGAATATAGTAAGTATTGAAACGTAAAATAGAATAAATATCAAATATGTCATCTTCAAAAATTTCATACCAAATATATAAATAATATTAGGATTTATGTTGTGTATGATC